>VZTG01009180.1:0-12680 GCA_013397845.1 Melanocharis versteri | reverse complement strand
GGATGGATGGATGGGAGCATCCCTAGGTGTGTCCACAGAAATCCTCTGAGGACAGTGCATTCAGTTAAAGAATAATCTTAGTAAGTCACTTATTTTGTGGGTTTGTGGCCCTTCCTCTGAGGAACTCTTGGATTTCCCTGTGCTTAGCCGAGCTGCTCTCCCGAAAGGAGTTCTGCAGGATGGTCTGACACGGGGTGTGCGTGGATAGGAATGAAATCCCACATCCCTGACACAGGGAATGCCGTTCCAATCCAAACCAGCTTCCCCTGGAAACCAAACCCACGAGCTTCCCGTGCGCGGTATCTGCCAGGCCCGGTCACGGCCTATTTTTAGTCCAGCTCTCTATTTTCAGTCTAGTTTTGAAAGGTGAAACAAACCTGGCAGCCAAACCAGGATGATCCCGTTGGTTTCTTTCATCCAGGAGCAGCCTGGGCTGTGGAAAGTGTCCCTGCCCATGGCAGGGGTGGAATGGGATGATCTGTAGTGTCCTTTTCAACCCAAACTACTCTACCTATCTGATTTTTAGTCGATCTATCACTCTGATTTTTAATCGCGTTGTTCAGCCCAAATTCTCACTTTCATAGACAAAAACATATCTGTTATTTAAATAAGATTGTCGTCTCACTCTGCCTTTCACATTTCATCTCTGAATTCATTTTCTGGGCTGATATGCAATGTAAAACCTGGTTCCACACTGAGTCAGGCGCTTCCCAAAGTGTGCGTGTGTGTTTGAGGGAGGAAAAAAGGGAAAATTCTTGGTGGGAGCTGTTGGAGTCAGCAGGGCTGTGCCCACACTCGGGTTTTAGACCACATTTACTGGGATATTTTGGCCTTTAATAGAGCTGTGTGTCTCTGTCAGTCAGTAATAGATTACTGAACATAACAGAAATCTTTATATAGATGTTGGAGCCCTTTGCTGAGCTACAGATGTTTCCTTCCAAGAAACATTTTCCTGCCACAGAATCACAGAATGCTTTGAGTTGGAAGGGACATTTAAACATCATCTCATCCAACTCCCGTACTATGCTAAAAGCAAAAGCTACTGGAATTCTGTCCTACAGTAAATGTGGAAATACTATTTGAGGATTTCTTTGTAGGTAACACCATCCTGTCCTTTTTTTGTGTCTTTTAATCCTTTTCTGGCTGTAGCCAACTGAGGGCCATTGCTGCCCAGGGCAGGGGCTTGGAATGGGTTTTTAGGTCCCTTAAAACCCAAAAGAGTTTCTGTGATTCTGTGACTGTAGAAGTGTCACAGGAACACACACAAAAAGAGAATACACTGAGTAAGAGCTTCCTCGTCCTTCTTTCCACAGCTTTTTTTCCTGTCCACCTCAGCTTTCGATTTCCTGTTCCCAATGGCTCCTTTAGTCACCTCATCATCCAGCTGTAAAAGAAAAGATGGAATTAAGACTGAACTGGAGTTGAGTTTCCCAAGTGTTCATCTCTTTTTTTTTTTTAACACCCAAAGGCCAAAATTTGAATCCCAGACTGGTTTGGTTTGGAAGGGATATAAAGGATCATCCCATTCCAGCCCCTGCCACAGGCAGGGACACCTTCCTCTAGCCCAGGTTGCTCCAAATCCCATCCGACCTGGCCTGGAACATTCCAGGGATGGACATTCCCGTGCGGGGATGCAGAGCATCCCTCATCCTGCCCTTCCTGAGCTGGTCCCACGTGCGTCGGCAGTGCAATCACTGAAGGGCCAGCGAGCCAAGTTTCCTGCTTGGGGAGGCTCAGCCTGGCAGTAAAACTGCAGTCGGTGTTCCGTGCTGCTCGCAGGGCTCCCACAAAGCATTCCTAATGAGCTCGGGGAAGTTCCTGCTCTCCCGTCCCGCTCCTGCTCCACGTTCAATGCCAACGTTCTTGCCTGTAGGTTTTTCTCTGCCCCAGACCTTCTCTAACCCATCTCAGTCGTGCTCCCTGTTTGACTGGAGTCAATTTAGTGGAGCTAATGGAGTTACTTCTCTTCAGGTCAGCGATGATTTCACATCCTTGAGTTCCTTGCTTAATTTGCTGAGAAAATTTCTGATTCTGAAGCCCATTTTCAGCATTCCCCCATTTTCCACGGTGCTGGGACCACGCTCAGGGCTTGCTGGGCTGGACCTGGGGCTTCTCCACATCCCTGCTGTCCTCGGGCTGTGTTTGCTTTGCTTTGAGGGAAGCTCAGCTGCCGGCTCGGCTGCAATCCCTGCATCCAGCTGGATCGGGCTGTGTCCCTGCCTTCCCTTGCACAGGAAAGCAGCAGCTCTCAGGAAAGAGTTAATCCCAGCGAGCCTTTGGGATCCTTTGCTGGGGAGAGGGCTGATCTTTTGTTTGTTTTGAAGCTGCTGGCAGGAAAGTGGGGAGGAGAAAATTACCTAAGTGATAGTGAGGTTGCCATGAACTATATAAAACTGGGAAATCAAAGCAGAGAAACTCCACCTCGCAGTCCTGAACCACAAGCACAACCCCTGAAGAGAAACCCACCCCACAAGTGAGTGAGCTCAAAGGCTTGAACTCCAACCAAGCTGCATGAGCTCAGAGCTGCTGCAGGACTGAGGAGCCCGGCGCTGTCCCGGCCGGATCCCGCTGCTCTGGGAGCAGGGAGCGCTGGTTTTGGGAGCTCTCACAGCCATGAAGTGGAGGCAGCTCTTGTGCGTGGCCGTCTGCGTGGTGGAGCTGGCTGGTGAGTAGTTGATGCCCCAAATTCCTGGGTCACACCAGGGACCGGGCATGGGGCAACTCCTGGGAGCAGCAGCTCGGGGGGAAGATGCTTCTGGCAGAGTTTGGGATTCAGTTCCACCCAAAAACCCGGCGGTGACATTCACAGAGCATCAGCATCCCGGCCAGCACGGCCATGTGCTGGGGGAAAAACTCACTGCTGCTCGGAAAAGGACAGGAATCGGGATCTAAACTCCTCCAAAATCCTGGATAACAGGAGGGGATGGGAATGCAGCAGGCAAAGAGTGCAGCCACAGTTCAAGTTGTGTCTCAGCCTGCGCTGGTGTAAATGAGCCACGCTTGTGTTTTGTGGTTGGAACTAAACATTTGCTGAAAATCAAATGAATCTCCATAAATATTAAAATCTCCTATTGCAGCTCTTCAAATATTCATCATACGAAGCAGTGAATAACAGCCCCGAGATTTTCTCTAGGTGCTACTTTCTAAAGGGTTATATTTTAGGGAAATATTTTCATTTTTGTCCCAAACCCAACAACCATGAGGTAATAAAAAAGGATTAAAAAAGTGAAGCAGCACTCTGTGTGTTGCCTGGTGTGCTGGGACGGGAGCCAGGAGCCTGCGGGTGTCTCCTCAAATGTAATTTTTTCTTACTCACACGAATGGGAGCGACGAGATCTATTGCAGGAATTCGCTGGGTTTTGTTCTCCTGTTTCACAGAGCTCCTTTCATGTTCCCCTGGCTGCCCAGGTAAATTGCTCACCTGAGCTGCTGGCTGACCCTCCAGTCTGAGTTAATTTTACAGGAATTGAAAAAAAAAACAACCACATTTTATTTAAAATAAATAACATTCAGGACTGTGAGGTTGGGCTGAACTGGGAGAGGGTGTGGGACAAAGGTGTGAGGCAAACCTTGAGTTTCAAACCTTGAGTTCAAACCTCGAGTTCCTCGTACAAAGCAAAAGTGATGGAAAAGTGATAAAAAGCTTGGATTTTGGAAGGACAAAGCTGCTGGGCAGCAGGGCTTTAATGCTGCAAAACATCCTTGCCCAGCCCATCACTCCTGCAGGGTATTCCTGGCTGGGAAGTGGAGGAGGTGGATTCCTCCTCGGTGTAGCTGCTGGGAAAAATCAGGCAGCTCATCCTTGGGGCTCTGCTTGTTCCTCAGCTCCGTGGGGACTCCCAGAGAATCCATCAAAGGCTCCAGTTGTGCAACTCCCATGGAAATCCCAGTTCTGTGGGTTTGGGCTCAAGTTGCTCCTGGCAGTGCTGCTGAGGGTGGGAGCACCGGGCTCCTCCTGCTCCCAGGACACCTTCAGCTAAAGCCACGTGTTTTATAGGAAAAAAACCCCTTGTGCCACACTGGGACAGGGGCAGGAGCCCAGAAATGCTGTGTGTGCATGTGGTGTGGGGAGGATGGAGTTCGGGTTCCAGGATCCAGAGCCAGGAGCAGCCTGGTCCAACCCCACAGGAGCAAATTCCCAGGGAAACCCAACCTCAAAGGCAGCAAATCCCCTGGAAATGCTCCTTCTGGCCTTTGCCAGGTTCTTTGGGGCTCTTCCCGAGTTTCAGGGAGCAGGAGGAGGTTCACACCCAGCCCTGGTCTGCAGAGTGGGCTGCTGTTCCCAGACCCTCCCAGGCTCCTGGGAGGATGCTGTGAGCAGCTTGTGGTGGAAAACTGGGGATGGATAAACCACATGGAGAGCTGTCCTGTGCTTGTCTCAGGGTGAACATGGAAAAAGGAGCATGGATTGTATCTGTACCCAGGGAAAACACTTTATTTCTTTTACTTAACCATTCATCTTTCTTTTTAATATATTTTTCATTCACCTCCACCAAACTTGACTTTCAGAAAAATGTCCTTTCTTTCCATTCTCACGCGTTCTTTCTTTCCTCCACTCCTTTTGCAACACTTATGAAAGTACTGAATATCAGGAGAGGAAAAAGAGACTTTAAAACTTCCAGCTGCTCGAGTTTAACATCCTTGAGAGGCTGCTGCTCCAGCCAGGAGAAATCTCAAGCCCTGGAAGGCGCAGGGCTCCCGGGCTGCCCGAGAGGCCCCAGCCCCAAGGAAAAGCCTTGGAGCAGCAGCTGGGCTCTGGTGTGGCAGCTCGGGGGGCTCCCCCAGCCCCCCGCCCCCGGCCCCACACCCACATCCTGTCTGGGCCAAGGAAAAGGGGGAGGGAAGGGGTTTTTATCAGATATTTCCAGAGGGAAGAGGGCTCCACCCGCTTGAATTCCTGCCACATGGCTGAGAGCTGTGGAGCAGGAACGGCGTGAGTAATGCCGGCTGGAGCCCTCGGAGGGGCTGCTGGGGGAGCTGGGCTGGCTGCAGCCCCAGGGCTCGGCATCCCACGGCTCCAGGGCTCCTCTCCTGCATCCCACGGCTCCAGGGCTCCTCTCCTGCATCCCATGGTTCCAGAACTCCTTCTCTGCATCTCATGGTTCCAGGGCTCCTCTCCTGCATCCCATGGCTCCAGGGCTCCTCTCCTGCATCCCATGGTTCCAGAACTCCTTCTCTGCATCCCATGGCTCCAGGGCTCCTCTCCTGCATCCCATGGTTCCAGAACTCCTTCTCCGCATCCCATGGTCCCTTCACCCTCCTCTCCTGCATCCCACGGTTCTTTTACCCTCCTCTCCTACATCCCACGGTCCTGTACCCTCCTCTCCTACATCCCATGGTTCTGCACCTTCCTGTTTTCCACCCCGTGGCTCCCCAGCCTCCTCTGCAGCCTCTGGGACCAGCGGTGCCCTTGTGCCAGCTCGGGGCGTCCCTTTGCCGCATCCCCTGGAGCTCCCGGAGCGCTCCTGGAGCTCGGGAATAAACTCAGTTGAAGGCAGGGCTGGAGGAGCTCCCCTGGCCCAGGGTTTGTGTGTCAGGTGCACGACGAGCCAAAGGTTGAGCAGAAGGCTTGCCAGAGGTTAACCAAGAGATCTGAGCCAGGATCAGCACAGGAGGCGCAGGTCCTGCCTGGAGATTCCCAGTGGGATTCACCTCCCCAGCTGCGTTTGCTGTGGGCGCAGGATTGGGCTCCAATGATGGAAACTTTCCTCCTCTTTCCTGAACCTCTGCCACTGCAGAGCTGTTTTGTGGCCCTGGCTCAGGCTCAGGGATGAGTCTTGGAGCAAGTTTAACATTTATATTGTTGCCTTTTCTTTATTCAATCTAAGATCCTTCCTAAGCCCCATTATTAAAATATCTTTAAAAAATCATTCACTTTTTCAAACCTAGGTGGGTGAACACAATGGGTGCTAGGAAGTGCAATTTTCTTTCCCATCTCTGCACAGTTTTGCTCCTGCACGTGCTTGCACTGCCAGGTGAAGATTTCTCCCAGGTTAATAAATAGCTTGGCTTAAACTCTAAACCCTCAATCCCAACAAATTGACAAAGTTTAATAAAGCCATTAAAAATGCGTGGTGCAATAAATAACCCTCTTTAGCTGAGCACCATGTGGATTATCCAGCCCACATCTGGATCATTATTTATCTCATGAGCCCAAAGGTTTCAAAAAAACCCTCAGCCATGTTTTGTGGAAAAGCTCCTGCACATGCTCCAAGAAAGGCAAGAAAAAGAAATCCAAAGTGACAGCTCCTCTCCAAAATTACACCGAGCAATAGCCAGGCTTCCATTTCAATATCCAGTGCTGAAAAGGCTTTGATTGGAAATACCTCGGGTGCTTTACAAACATCTGGAAGAGTTCAAAGGTGCTTGGGTGGCTGTGGCACTTGGGGAGGTCAAGCCCCGGCGCTGCATTGTTCTGGTGATGTAAAGTTTCCTGCTCGTGGCTGTGAAAACAGAGC
Organism: Melanocharis versteri; assembly: GCA_013397845.1. NCBI lineage: Eukaryota > Metazoa > Chordata > Aves > Passeriformes > Melanocharitidae > Melanocharis > Melanocharis versteri. Next base: position 6,222 of record VZTG01009180.1, on the reverse strand, counting down.
TGTGCGTAAAGCCTGGCCCTGGCTCTGTGCTGCTCCTTATTCCGGGCACGCAGTCGTGCCTCCTGCTTTTGATTTGCTAAAAGTCGTCAGGAAAACGCGGTGATTCAACCAGCTGGAACTGAATTGTCTTGGAGGAGAAGGAACTTCTCCCTCTGAAACAAAAGCTGTGCCAGAACCCGAATTCCAGCTCCGGACACCTGCAACGAGTCCTCAGCAGGGCCCCCCCAGAGCAGCTGCGNGGCAGGACCAGCAGAGCAGCTCTGCCCCTGCCACCCACGGCCCAAACGAACCCTGGTGACCTCGGGCTTTGCTCTCCACAAGCCCCCCAGGCTCTGTGAACCCGACCCAGACGTGGTGATGCAGAACAGCTCCTGCCAGGCCCATCCCCAGTGCCCAATCCCCCAGCTCCCAGTGCCCAATCCCCCAGCTCCCAGTGCCCAATCCCCCATCCCCAGTGCCCAATCCCCCAGCTCCCAGTGCCCAATTCCCAGCTCCCAGTGCCCACTCCCCCATCCCCAGTGCCCAATTCCCCATCCCCGGTGCCGTTTCCCTCCCTGGCAGCGGATCCCGCCCGGAGCCGGCGCCGGCGGCTGCTCAGGACCTGCCAGAGCTGCTCCATCTCCCAGGGTGGTTTGGGAGGATGAAGTAACTTTTCTTGGAGCTGGGGCTCCCCTGGGCAGAGCTACAAATGAAACAACACATTCTGTATGATTTTCTCTTCAGTGCCTGGATAAGAATCTTAAACACCAAGAGCCCTGGGGTAGAGACTGAAGCTGTTTGTTAAAAGTGGGAATAGATCTTAGGGAGAGAGAAGGTTGAGGAATGGGGAGAAATTCATTTTCACTGACTCACATAGCTCGTTTCAGAAGGAAAAGCTGGAAGTGTCATCTCTGTAGTGCAGCAGGAAGCAATATATAAACTTTAAGTTAGAACAGCAAACCACTCTCCAAACACTCTGCTTTACCTCCAAAGATGTTTTCGCTCATGAGTCAGGGCTGATCCCAAGCCAGTGGGAATGTTTCTATTTACTTTGAGATTGTGCCTGCAACTGTAAATCCAACTTATCTATCCTGAGGCACACAAGTGATCTCTTCCAAGGCTTGATTCTTTCCTCCCAGGATTATAAACCCAATCTACTCCGAAATCCAGCTTTGTGCATCCACCAGTGAGCTGAGGATGGGGTGGGGTGAGAGTAGGAAGGAGCCTGTCCTCTTGCTGAGAGCTCTGGAGCCCCTGCAAGGGCTGCACCAGGGGCTGGTGCTCACCTGGATGAAAAGTTCCAGCCCTGAGCCCCTCCCAGAAGCGCCCCAAGGCTTCCTGCCAGTTTGGGGCAAGAAAAAGCGAATCTGGGAGAGCAGCAAAACCTTCCCTGCGTTCCCCCAGGGGCTCAGGGCTGGGCTGGGGGTTCGGCAGCCCCTGAGAGCTCCCTCTTCCCCCAGGCTGCGCTGCTGGGAGCACGACAGACGCCCCGCCAGGGACAGGCACGGCCGTGGCAGCGAGGGACGCCAGCAGCGGGACAGCCAGCGGAGCCACCGCTGCCACCGCGGCCACCGGAGACGCCAGCAGCGCCAAACCAGCCTCTGGTAACCTCTCCCTTTGCTCCCTCTGGGATTCCTGGCAGCATTTGTGCTAATAATTCGATTTATGGAGTGCACAGGCTCACACTGTTAGGGTTTGTGCTCTCAAAAAAAGAGGCTGAATGAATATGGTCAAAAGCTTTAATTCTACCTGAAAAATCCCACCTGGGGACACCCAACCCAGGCAGCTCAGACCCATCCTGGTCAAAACAGAAACATCAATAATGTTTATCTCACCACATGTGTTGGAAAAGGCATCTGTAAGAGACCTGTCAGCCTTTGGGAGGAGAGGACAAGGGAGATTTAAATTAATACTCCGAAAGGAATCCTCCCCTGGGAGGGTGGGGAGGCCCTGGCACAGGGTGCCCAGAGGAGCTGTGGCTGCCCCTGGATCCCTGGAGGGTCCAAGGCCAGGCTGGAAGGTGGAAGGTGTCCCTGCCCGTGGCAGGGGTGGGATGAGATGAGCTTTAAGGTCCCTTCAACCCAAACCAGTCTGGGATTCCATGATGGGAGGCCCAGCCCAGGCTCTGAAGGGCTCTGGAGCAGGGATGGGAGGAGTAGGGAGCCTTTCTCTGGTGCGGTCCCTTCAACCCAAACCAGTTTGAAGCCTCGGGGCCCAGGAGGAGCTGGGGGCGATGCCGGGGAGGCGGCCAGTGGCACCTTTGCCGTGGTGGCCCAGGAATGAGCCCATCGTAGCCCAGTCAGGAGGTGTGTGTAACAATTAGGCAGCAGAACCAGGGCTAATGAGCGTTCCTTGGAGAGCCAGGAGCTCCTCGTGCTGCTGCTGGCCGTGACAAATCAGCGCTGTGCCTCGGTCACCGCGGTGCCACGCACCGAGCCGAGAGGGTCTGAGCTTTCTCCTGTGTCCTTCCCTTTGCATTTCTCCCAAGCCTCAGCCTCAGCCGGGTCCGTGGCCACCAGCCCGACATCACCAGGGCTCTTTGGGCAGCTGAGGACGAGCCCCCAGCCCAGCCCGGCCTCCACGTCCCTGCCGGGCACCTCCCTGGAGCCGCACGGGAGCCCGGGGGTGCCCACACCCCAGAGCCCCCCGACGCAGCCCGGGGACAGGGCAGGCACCCCGGGCTCCACGGCAGCCAGGACGAGCTCTGCGGCCACGCCGGGGCATCCTCGTGGGCCAGCTGCCACCACGGCCCTGCACGCGGCCACGGAGAGCCCAAAGGTGAGGATGGGGCTGGGTGAGGAGGATGGGGCTGGCCGGGGAGGATGGGGCTGGGTGAGGAGGATGGGGCTGGGTGAGGAGGATGGGGCTGGGTGGGGAGGATGGGGCTGGGTGAGGAGGATGGGGCTGGCTGGGGAGCTCGGATCGTCCCCCAGCCCCCAGCAGGGCACTGCCACCAGCCCCGCGTGTTGTCCCTTCCAGCCTGCCCTCCCGGCCATCAGGTGCCACAGCGCCAGGGACGAGGGTGACACTGGGGCCATCTGCCTGCAGCTCAACGAGTCCAACTCCTGCGTGAGTGCCCCGAGGGGGGAACGTGCAGCGGGAGGGGGCTGCCAGGGTCCTGCGGCTGTGGGGTCACCCAGCACTCCTGGGGGCTGTTTGGGGTGGGGAGCTCCCATCGGTCACCCAGCACTCCTGGGGGATGTTTGGGGTGGGGAGTTCCCGTAGGTCACCCAGCACTCCTGGGGGATGTTTGGGGTGGAGAGCTCCTGTCGGTCACCCCTAGGGCACAGCTGTGGGGTCACCCAGCACTCCTGGGGGCTGTTTGGGGTGGGGAGTTCCCATAGGTCACCCCTAGGGCACAGCAGCCGAGCTGGGCCAGGCTGGTGCAGGAGGGGATGGTCCCAGGAGGATCCCAAAGGGGTGGATCCCAAAGGGATGGATCCCAAAGGGATCACAGCGGTTCCAGGGGAAGTACAACCTCCCAATTGCACAAATCCTCCTTTTTTTCTTTGGGCTCTGGAGTCAGTTCAGCTTCTAAAGCATCTCCCACCGTGTCCAACAGGAAGCTGCCTTTGTTCTTCTTCTTCCTCTTCCCTGTTGGGAACAAAAGTGCTTTTTTTTGTCCTGCCAACTGCCCTAGGAAAGAAAACAGGGCATTGGAAGGAGGTGCTCACTGTCCGTGTCAGCTCCTGAGGGAATCCCAGGCTCTCTGTGACCGTCCTTGGCCTTGTGCACCAAAAACGAGGCGTTTTTAACAGCACAGGGGGGTCTGCTGTGGGTGAGAGGAAGAAACCATTCCCACCGGAGGCACAACCTGGACAGAGGGTGGATGGTGCTGGATCTGGTGAGACAGCGATGCCCTGGGTGTGAAATATATATAAAATATATCATTTTAGTTTTGTCGTTGGGCCGTACTGCTGCCAGTTAGGATGAGTGAGTGTGGCTTGGCTTTCCTCTGCAGATGAGTGATCAAATGGCATTTAGGCTCGTTCCTGTTTACAGGGGCTGCACTGGAGCAGGAATCCACAGGGAAACCCCGTGATTCCGATCTCAGATGCCATCTAGTGGGCTCTGATCCCTTCTGGGCACGGGGTTTGTGCATCCCATGTACGAATGGATGCACACAGAACATCCAGAGCATCCTATGGGGTCACAGCTCACACACCCCAAACCCTCCCTCCACTGAGACATCCCGAACGTCCCCAATCCCCTCGGCGGTTTCCTGGGAGCTCCAGAAGCCTCTCCTCAGCACCCCTGGGGTGGGACAGGCGGCTCAGGCTGGGCCTGGGAACCCGAAAAGAGCGGTCCTGGAGGGGAGCAGCCAGGAGGGACCGTGTGTCCCCCGTTCCTGCTGACCTTTCCCGAGGCAAATGAGCAATCAGCTGGCACCCGGCGCCGCTAATTGCAAAGGGAAACTCTGACACTCCGATGAGTTCTTTCCACAGCAGAGAGAGGAAAATACACACTTGGGTCTCTTGTTCCATCTCGGCCTTCCTTCCCCCCCGAGCCAAGCTCTATAGAAACAGCTGAAAATGATCTGTTTGTTGTTGTCCCGCGGAGGAGTCTCTGCGGTTTCGCACGCTCGGAGGATGGAGGGACGCGAGCACGGTGCTGGGGCAGCTCTGGGGCACGGGGAGGAGGGCATGGAGCCCTAGCCAGGACCAGGGGGTTCTGTTCTGCCCTGGTGCTGGCATTCAGGGCAGAGGGGCAGGACAGGCCTCACCGGAGCTGCCTCTGTCCCTCGGGGTGGGCACGGCCACAGCTCGGCCCCTGTCCTAGCTGGGAGGGTGTCAGGGAGCCTGAGAGGGGTTTTCGGGGTGTCAGGGAGCCTGAGAGGGGTTTTAGGGGTGTCAGGGAGGCTGAGGAAGGTCTTAGGGGTGTCTGGAAGGCTGAGGAGGGTCTTAGGGGTGTCAGGGAGGCTGAGGAGGGTTTTGGGGGTGTCAGGGAGGCTGAGAAGGGTTTCAGCAGCTCAGGGCTCTGTCTGCAAGCCTGGCTGTGGCTGAAAATAGCCCCGAGGGGAAGGCCCATCCTGTCTGATACAGAAACCGGCCCACAAAGGCTGCAGCTCCTCACTCCTCTTCNCTGAGAGGGGTCTTAGGGGTGTCTGGGAGGCTGAGGAGGGTTTTAGGGGTGTCAGGGAGGCTGAGGAGGGTTTTAGGGGTGTCAGGGAGGCTGGGAAGGGTTTCAGCAGCTCAGGGCTCTGTCTGCAAGCCTGGCTGTGGCTGAAAATAGCCCCGAGGGGAAGGCCCATCCTGTCTGATACAGAAACCGGCCCACAAAGGCTGCAGCTCCTCACTCCTCTTCCTCTTCCACCCCAGAGTCAGTTCAGCTCTAAAATGTGAGAAATTTTTTGTCTTTTTACCTAGCCTTTGATCAGCGACCTAGCGAAAACATTGAAGACATTTCCTAAACAGGAAGGCTCAATGCTTCTTTGTTATTTCCCTCCTTCCCCAGCCCCTGCCCGGGACTCTGAAACAATAGGGCTCTTCAGTTGTTCCAGCCCAAAAACTGGGGAGACTTGCCATGCGATTCAGAGCCTAAATTTAGCTTCGTTTATACGCCATTTTCAAGGGTTGCTAATAATATCTTCATTTAATTTATTCTCGTTAAGTTAAGACACGAGAAATGAGCACCTCCAGCTCCAAGGTGTTGGGGCTCTGGGCAGTGCAGGAGTGGGAGGGGAGGGTCTGGCACCCAGCTCAGCTTTGCAGGGCACAGGGGAGCCACCAAAACTCAAATGGGAAAGCCCACCAGCATGGCTGAACTGCTCGGTTTGCTCGGTTCAATGGCTGCTCTTTCTGGAAATTTCGCAGGAACGCTTTTTAGAGAGGAAGGGATCGGATTTGTGGCAAGCAGTATGTGAAAACAGAACCCACACCGTGGACTCCCCCTGCGAGATCAAACTCACCCCATCCAGCCTGGACGGGGACTGTTTGCTGCTCATCCTCAGAGGAGAGAAAGGTCAGTGGAGGGGATCCCTTGGCTGTGGTCCATGGATAATGACCCTGGTGTGGTCAGTGGGACAGGGATTGTTTGTGGGGAAGGGCTGTGAGACAGATCCTGGGAGGAGAAACCCCTCTGCAATTCTGCTCTTTCTTCTGGGGTCCTCCTGCCTCCCTGGAGCCGTGGAACTGCCTCCAGGAGCAACCTGGGCTCCTGTGGGCACAGCCAGGCTCCTGGTGTGCCACGAGCTGCAGAGCGTGTAATTCATGTATGGAATGTGTGAATGGAATGTATGGGATG
>VZTG01009179.1:970969-1010973 GCA_013397845.1 Melanocharis versteri | reverse complement strand
GGGTGGGTGGGAGGGTTGGAATATCAGTGTCCTCTGCTCCCTGCCTGGAATACATCCTGCATGTACCAAGGAAGTCCAGCTGGTCCCTTCCGTCCTCTCACCTGCAACACCTCCCATAGTGCCTGAGGTACTAAGAAATTATACCTATGTGAAGTTAAACTCCAAAATACATTTTATTTTACATATAATCTTCTGGGGAAAAAAAAAAGCTTAAAAAGCTGAAGCTCTTGTGATCATTTCTAGATCTGAGAGTTGCTTTAGGGTTCCCGAAGTAAGAGGGCTTATTTATTTATTTGTTTATTTATTTACTGGGAGTCTGCTTTTGAGGAGAAAGACATGGTGTGGATCAGAGATGAGTCACACTAAGCTGTAGTTCAGCTCCTTTTTCCATCTCCTTCATATTACAGTGGCATTTAAGAGGCTGTTTCTGTCTGTGAGGAACAAAGGGCAGAGGGAGGGATTGTGGTTGAGCTCTGCCTTGGGCAGAGCTGCTGGTACTTAGTTTTTAAGGGGTGGTAGTGGGGAAGCAGCGGTTCTTGGCTTTAAGGAGCGTTTACAGGCAGAGATGAAACTGAAATGAAGCTCTTGGGGATGGGGGCTGCCCGAGCCAGCTCTGCTCTGGCTCAGCAGGGAAGGCAGGAGTGAGTGCAGAGGGGCACTGCTCTCTGAAATGTTATGTTCTGGCAATTAAAATTCTTTCACAGAATCACAGATTGTTCTGAGTTGGAAGGGACCCACAAGGATCATCAAACTCCAACTCCTGGCCCTGCACAGGATGGCCCCAAGAATCCCAACATATGCCTGAGTGTGTTCAAACACTCCTTGAACTCTGGCAGGTTTGGGCGAGTTGATCTTTCCAGTTGGTGATGATAAAGACGAATATCTCTTTGCAATTTCTTTCCCTTTATATGCTGTAGAGCCAAGTGTGTCAAGTTGGAAATGAGTCTCGACAAATCTGGTCCAGTTTTTTCTGGGTATTTGATCAGCAGCCCCTTGAGACGCTTTGCTTGGGCATCAGCGCTCAGGAATGGCACCTTAAACAACTGAGCAACTGAGGCAAATCATCCTCTCCTATGCCTTCCCTGCTCACAGGCTCTACAAAACCAAAGAACCAGCTGTGAAGCTGATGTTTTTGTGGGTGGTTCTTGCATGTTTTGGGGAAGATTGGAAAGATGATAGCCCATTCCCATGGCTGTGTGGGTGCCTACCTGTCTGTGTATCCATGACCCTTAGACTGCATGGAATGGAGAGTGCCAGGGTGTCGCTGAACCCAAGTGTGGGGTGGCTGGGGGTGGGATGTTTCCTGTCCCCCTGGCATTGCAGCTGCAGGAGTTTTGGGGAAGGCCCTACTTGCCTCTGCATATTTTGGCCTCACTGCATTTTGGATGACCCCCTGCCAGCCCTGGCTCTTTCACCCCCTCCCCACCCCCTAAATGTACACCGAGCGCTGGGCCGGGAGGGAAGGCAGTGAGTAAACATGACTTAGCTCAATAAACCCTCAGCCGTTGCCCTTCCCTGCTGATGGTGTGATAAGCCGGGCACAGGTAGCTTAGCAACTGGATAACATGGGGACAGAGGATGGCTCTGCACGGGGCGCTGCCAGGGGGGCACCCGTGGGGGCTCTGATGGGAATAGGGCAGGGGCTGCACCAGGATTTGGGACCAGGGGCTGAAACCTGCTCCCTCTCGGTGTTAATGAGAGGAAAGATAAAACTGGAGTTGTTGCTTGGAGCAGAGGGGTATGGATGCAGGGGACTGGGTTCCAAGCCAGCCTTCCCTGGGCAGAGCAACAAAGGGATGTGGTGTAATTGTTCTCAGACCCTTTTCTCCATTGTGACTATGTGGGAGGATGGCCCCCGGGGCTTTTTCCAGCCCAGCTCCTCTCAGCAAGCCCAGAACCAGCAGGAGGCATGGCCAGGCTGAGGTTTGACCCTCAGATCACACAGAGCCAACTCCTCTGGCTGTGTCTTGCGATGGCAAACCCTCTGCCTGGAGCACCCCATCCTGCTCCAACCCCTCCTTCTCCACCCCAGGACATTGGCCAGCCTGCTGGTTTTGTCAGGATGGCATGGTAATGCTTTCATGTGCTCTCACTCCTTTAAAACACACTCTTCTCATTAGGGAAATTGAATTATTTTGTTTTCTTCTGCTGGCTTTCAGCTGCCAAAAAGTTGGGGTTTTTATTTTTGTTTTTTGCCAGCAGGAAACCAAGTAGATGCATTGTGTGCAGCTGGGGGAAAGGAACCAGTATGGGAAATTGGGAGAGTCTGAACCTTCTTTGCTCTAGCTAGAATCTTCCCTTTTATAGAATCATGGAATGGTTTGGGTTGGAAGGGACCTTAAAGGCCATCCAGTTCCATCCCCCTGCCATGGGCAGGGACACCTTTCATTATCCCAGGTTGCTCCAAGCCCCATCCAACCTGGCCTTGGACACTTCCAGGGATGGGGCAGCAACAGCTTCTCTAGGCAGCCTGTGCCAGGGCCTCCCCACCCTCACAGGGGAGGATTTTTTTCCTAATGAAAGGAAGAATTTCCACCTAGGAGAAGGTACAAGGGACAGCCCTGGGTGAGCAGGCAGGGCTGGAATGGTGTATTCCACAAGGCCTACGGTCTTTTGCTGCCGTGGAAAAGCCGATTTCCAGCCGGCCCGGGTGTGTTGCAGGGCTGTGCAGATGGAGCACACGTGGGGGTCGTCCTTGCCCTACCGAATGTGAGGGAGGGTCGCTGCTGGCAGACCCTTTCCCTCCCCCTCGCAGAGGAATGAGCCTGGAGAGCGCTGCCTTTGGAAATTCAGCAGCAGCCGGCGGAGCTCCCGCGTTACTGATTAACCACAGCGCAGCGCTCTGCTCCTTTCTCCCTTCCCTCCTGCCTCTCCTCAGAGCCTGGAGCTGCCGCTGAAACCTTTCTGCCTTCGAAAAGGCAGAACAACCAGCCGGCTTTCCCAGCAGCGACTTACCATGGCCCGCGGGTCTCCGTGGCCTCCGTCCCCCGTGCGGCTCGGGTGATGCTCGCCGTGCCGGGTCCCGCTGGAGCCGGGGCTTGTCCGGGATGGCGGGAGGCGTGGCGAGGCTACTGGGTCCACCCACGGCCAGCCGAGCCTTCCCAACGCTGGTCACCTGCCTGTGGGGCCCGACGGGGCCGTGGGGCTCGGGGGATGCCCAGGCAGGGTCTCTTGGTAGCCCTGCACGACAAAGCCGCGATGCGTTTTCCCCACGAACCGCCCACCCCTGCCCTGCGGGTCACTTCCTTAACCTGGGGCACAAGGAAAAGGTGGAGCGGGATGGAGAGGGGCAGATGAAGCCGGTACCGCCGGATGCTGCTGGCAGCACGTGTGAGGAGTGTGACGGTGCTCCCGGCTCAGCGTTTGCATGAGCTCAGTGCAGCGGTCATCACCTGCTGCATTGTCTGGGGCAGCCGGGATTAGATCGCAGCAGGCGGACTAGGAGCCATGGAAATGGGGCGGAAGAAGGCGAAGTGCCCCACAACACTTCCGAGCGTTTTAAGGTGTTTTCTGCCTTTGCCGAGGGAATGCTGTGTTCATGGACGCTGAGTGCTGCTCCCTGGCATTTTCCCTCTCCAGGCCAGATGGATTTGTGCCCGTGTCCTGCAGCTCGTCGTCTGCTAAACCCACTCACATGATGGGCAATTTTCCAGTGCTGACAACAATTTTTTACTGTGCTGGTGTACGTGGCAGACAGAAATTCAGCCTCCTGCTATTCCCTCGTGGCTTTTGTCACCTTTGAAGCAACTAATTCCAGATTTTTTTTATAATACAGTGTGACATTCATCCCTTGTATATACTCTTGTGCACGTTGTTTTCTACTGTAAAGGATAATAAGGGATTGTGGGTACCACAGAGATGATTTATTTTTCCAGCAGGCAAGTTAGAGGAAAGCAAATCCTTCCTTTCCTTCCACATTTTTTTTCTTTCTTTCTTTTGCCCTCTGTAGGTTTGTTTGCCAGGGTAATGCAAAGGAAAAATGAGCATCTTTTGTGTCCTGGGAGATCCTAAGTGTCTGTCCGGGGAGAAAAGGCTTGGAGAGCAATGAAGCACCTCAGAAGAAAATAATTGTGTGCAGATGCGAGGCTGGAAGCTTTGCCGTGGATGGCAGGAGGAGGTGTGCTCTGAGGTTTCCAGCAATGAAATCAGGAGGTGGGGTTGCTTATAAGGTTGGGAAAGGCCAGCAGAATATTTTCTTGGCCTAAGCTGGAATTGCAGGATTGGCAATTTCATCACAGCCTAGCAGAAGAGCCCCTGTAAATAATAGTTTGAGCAGCTGCACTCAGGGCAGCTGGGCTGGGTGACAGTGCCTCTGTTGGCCTCCCTATTGATCTGGAGGTGGGCAGGAAGCAAATCCCTCATGTTACCTGGCTTTCCCTCTGTTGGATTTTGCTCCAGCCTGCCTGGCAGCTGATCCTATTTCCCTTGGCAACATGTGTGCTGCAAGCGCAGAGCAACTAATGGCCACCTCAACTCCCTAGAGGTGGAGAACATCAGGAGAAAAAGGATTCCTTGCACTGTCTTCTGATTGCTCAGCTCCTTTGTAATGGCATTTTCTCTCTTGGGTGATAAATCCAGCCCTAACTACCAACCTGTCATTGGGAGGGGTCTCTTGCAGAGGGATGGGCTGGTCCTAAAAAACAACAGGGCAGTTGTGATTTCCCTCACTTTACGGTGTGGAATTGTGTCCAGGGGAATCCTCTGGCTGACTCCAACTTCTGAACCTCTAAGATCCCCTCTGCACAGCTTTAATTTCCCTTTCTGAAATGGGACCCTTTAGGTTTGTTTTTAATGATTAATTGAGGGGTGTTGGGCAAGGTGTTTGCTCAGAGCAGTTTGCACCATGTGCAAGGGGTGAACCTGTTTACTAGGAACAGATTTTTGCTCTTTTTCCCTCTCCTTTTTGTCTGTTTTAGAGTTGTGCTGCTTTTGGTGGCAGCTAAATGCACAGGATTCTGCATATTTGGAGGGAGCTCTCCCATCACTCACCTACTGATATTCTTATTTTGTTAATAACTTTTTAACAAAATATATCTGACCCTGAAAGCTGCTTTGCTTGAGAGCAGTGTTCTGTCTCCCATCTCAAAATAGGCTTTTTGAATTTTCCCCTCCCTCCTCATTTCACTTTTTCTGAAACATTTTGGTGGCCCAACAGAGCAACGAGCGTTGTTTGGGTGGGTTGGGTATTTGTTTGTTCTTGTTTTGTATTCCTCTGTGTGAGTGTTTGTTTGTTCTTTTTAATTTCCCCCTGGAAGTGGCTCTCAGGTCTTCCCAGAGCCTTGCCTTCTCTTCTCTTCTCTTCTCTAGGCTGAAAACCCCCAGCTCTCCTGGTCTGTCTTTCTAAGAGAGGAGCAAACAAGAATAGGGAGACCAATGCCCCAAGGGGCTCCAAAGAGCTGGAGAGGGACTTTGGACAAGGGCCTTGGGGGACAGGACAAGGGGGAAGGGCTTCCCACTGCCATAGGGCAGGGGTAGGTGGGATATTGGGAAGAAATTCTTCCCTGTGAGGGTGGTGAGGCCCTGGCACAGGTTGCCCAGAGAAGCTGTGACCCAAAGGATGTTTTAAACGAGGGTGGGCCAATCGCTTTCATCCTCTGCAATCTGAAGCATTGCTCTCATGGCACAATAGATTTAATTAAAGAGTTTGTTTAGCACTGGAGGGGATTTATGGCAGGTGTGACAAGTTTAAGTTGACAAAAGGGCCCAATAAACAGAAATGAATCATTAATTAATTATGTGTGAGATTTCCTCTTGTAGCAGTGTTTTATCAAAATCAGTGAGGCCTTCAGGGCAATGAACAAAATAAATCAGAGACTGGCAGAAACTGAGGCTTTGTTCTGCTCACACTGTGTGTTAGGGGAAGGTCTTTTGCCTCAGGCAGAGTGCAGGTACCCTGCATGGAAAATAAGATGGGGGAAAATGGCAATAAAGTGACATAGCCACTTCTAATGTGTTGAAAACATGAAGCCCAAAGTGGGAGGTGACTGTTTCCAAGGAATATCAGAGCATACAGGAGTGAGCAGTGTTTCATTGCAGGGAGGTTTCCCTGAGGAGGGTGATGCAAACATGAGTCCAAAGTATCCAAGAGCACTTTGCCGTGGATCCCTTCTGTGTCAGGCTGGTGCTGGAAGACACCGCCCATTCCAAGCCAACGCATGGGGAAACCTGGCATAGTTTAGATTTGGAAACTCAGAGTTGGGACAGAATAATCCTGTTTGAGTCTGTTTGCCCTTGAAACCAAAAACAAAGGCCCTGGGTCCTGGCAGCTAATGTACCCCTGTGTCACAGGTCTTGTCCACCGGCTTCCCAGGAGTTTGCTCCATGGTCCGTAGCGGATCATGGAGTTTGTGGCCTTGCCAAGGTCACCCAGGTCCCCGCAACAGGATGCATTTGCCCTGGGGGAAGGCAATCCATCAAAACTGCCTCCTCCCCACCCCTTGTTTTGTCTGGTTTGCTGATGGATTAGTCCTGTAACTCGGCTTCCCTGGGCACAGCTGGAGCCCGGTGCAAGGGAAGCTTCTCGTATTCATTCAGCTTGTTTCCTGACTTCCAGTCCAAATTTGGGTCTCTTTGTTAAACAGGTTGGATTTTCTGGCAAATTTGCAGGGGTTGCGGAGGGTGAGTATCTTGACAGATCTGGAAACCGTTTTCCCATGTTAAAGAGTTTTGTTCCTTGTTTATTCAGGGAGAGCTCGGCACCGCATGTTAAGCGGCTGCTGTACAGCCACGTCTTGTCACTAGGGGTCAGGAGAATGCTGGAAAACCGGAGATGTTCCTGAAACGGCAGTCCCTTGCAGGAGGGCACAGGATGAGGGCTCTCAGAAACCCGCCTGATCCCAGAAACCAGGAGTGGTTCCTGGCTCTGCCACCCCTGCGAAAGCGCGGCTGCGCTCTGCGAAGCAGCTCTTCAGCAGGACCTTCGGGATCAAGTTGTCTCCCATGAGAAGCATCTCCAGATCCTTCGGTGTGTTCCAAAGCATCGGTACCATTGCTGGGACATGCTTGCTTTGAGGGTGTCTCTACAGCCAGATTGCTGGAGATCATGGAGTGGTTTGGGTTGGAGGGGACCTTAAAGCCCATCCAGTTCCACCTCCTGCCATGGGCAGGGACACCTTTCACTATCCCAGGTTGCTCCAAGCCCTGTCCAACCTGCCCTTGAACACTTCCAGGAATGGGGCAGCCACAGCTTCTCTGGGTGACCTGTTCTAGTTCCTCTTCCCCCTCACAGGGAAGAATTTCTTCCCAATATCCCCTCTAAATCTCTCCTCTTTTAGTTTAAAACCATTCACCTTTGTCCTATCACTCCAGCTCCTGATGAAGAGACCCTGCCCACCTTGTAGGTCCCTATTGCAACAGGCTCTGCTAACAGCTTGTCCCCAGATCATTTGGCTGCCATTGCTGTTTCCAAGTCCTGAAAGTCCTAGGGTTTTGTTTCCAACTTTGCAATTGCAGGACAGAAGCAGTAAGGGGACAGGAGAGGGGCCCTGGGTGTGGATGTAAAGGTGAGGTCTGTCTGTACAAATGTTTTATTGAGCAGGATTAGAGAAGGTAGGGAAGCTTTGGGGCAAACAAATCCTCTGATCAGAATCAGAAACATCAGGCTACAAAGCCAGGTGAGAACAGTTGCTCAGAGATTAGTGAGGTATTTAACACCTGGAGATGGTTTAGAAGGAAGGAGTGACTGTGTAACATACAGGAGATGGTGAGGGGAGCAAAGATATGCTAAAGCAGAGATTTCCTTGGAGACAGAGAAGCAGCTTGTGGGCCATGGCACATGATGGGGCTAGAGGGGACAGGGGCCAACTCCAGGAGCTTTGCTCTACGGTACAGTTGTGAATATTATTTCCTAAATCTGCATTCGGGTGGTTTTCATAGTAGTATTTTTTTTTCTCTGATCAGGGCTGAGAGAACAGAGTGCAGGGTTTTGGTTTTTTTTGTGATAAATGGTCCCCTGGTGGCTGGGGGGTGCTCCTGTCTCTCACAGATTGTCTGTGGGAGGGTGCTCAGGTGCTCTGCTTCATCTGTAGCCCTCCCAGGAGGGTGGTAGGTGAGCTGGGGAAGCGTGGAAGCATGGGGTAGTATCCAGGCATGGAGCATGGTGTATGGGGAGCTGCTGGAGATACTTTGTCAAATTTTGCCTTTTTCTTAATGCAAAACCTGCTACTGGAAATTCATGATATTCATGTCAGGTGCAGCACTGATTTTTTTTCCTTGTTAGCATTAAACATACTCTTTTGATGAGGTTACTCTCTTATTTACATTACCACCTCTCTTCCTCCCCAGCCTAATGAGCTTTGTGCTGCTTCTCACAAACTGAATTTGTGTGCTCTGCTTGTTCTTGCTGTTAGTGGGAAGGACCACTGGACCATGCTGTTTGCACTGTTTGTTCAAAGCAGGATCAAAATTAATGGGAAAATTGTGTACGTGGCAATCTTAAGAACCCAAAATGCCACTGTGCCTCACCCACTGGGGGTAGCAAATTAGATAACAGAGCAGCTCGCTTCAAAGTCCGGGGATAAAGAATTCCTGAGGCAGGCATGGCGAGGAGGGGAGAGATGAAATACTACGAAGTGTCATTGATTCACAGCCTGGGCTGGGAACTTTGTGGATGTGCTACAGCAAAATGGAGCTGTGTGTGAGTCCAGCCAGCTCTGCTCCCTCTGTGAGAGCTGTGTCTTGCTTGGTAGGGTTTTGGGCTCTAAAGGAGGGACCTGTCACTCGTGGTGGTTTGTTTCAGCTCTTGGACTTCTGCTGACATCCCTCTGAAATGCTGTTGAAGGTTGTCTGAGTAGTGCCTTGGACTCGTCTTGGAAATGACTCCTCCATGTTTACGACCTTGCAAAGCCAAAGTGTTGGAGCCGGAGGGGAGGAAGGAGAAAAGGAGATGGTTGTTTCTGACCCAGACTAGAAAATGGCTGGTGCTGTGAGCTCCTGGGGGACATGTGGCACCAGCTGTCCTGTGTTATCATCTCAGAGCTAATGTCCTGTGGCAAGAGAGCTTTCACTGGGAGCTGCTGCTGCTGCCTGCTCGAGGCACCGTGGGGAGTGAAGATGTTGGTGACAGTGTAGCACTGGGAAGAAGCATTGTGCTGGGAAAGAGACCCGACTGTTTTCTGGAAGGGTGTGGATTTAGACTAGATGTTAGGAAGATTTAGATGAGATATTAGAAAGAAATTGTTCCCTGTGAGGGTGGGGAGGCCCTGGCACAGGTTGCCCAGAGAAGCTGTGGCCGTTCCATCCCTAGAGTTGTCCAAGGCCAGGTTGGACAGGACTTGGAGCAACCTGGGATAGTGGAAGGTGTCCCCGCCCATGGCATGGGGCATAACTGGATGATCTTTAAAGTCCTTTCCAACCCAAACCCTTCTGGATTTCTCTCAGCCACGAGCCCCTCAGAAAGTCCTTGTCCTTGGAGAGGCTGGTTCTCATGCTGCTCACACAAGGGGAAGGGGAGGAGCAGGAGTGTGTCCCACAGGGGCA
This sequence comes from Melanocharis versteri, assembly GCA_013397845.1. Taxonomy (NCBI): domain Eukaryota; kingdom Metazoa; phylum Chordata; class Aves; order Passeriformes; family Melanocharitidae; genus Melanocharis; species Melanocharis versteri. The sequence goes on along the minus strand of VZTG01009179.1, from coordinate 1,001,496 downwards.
GACAGTCTTTGTCCACAGAATGGGAGGGTTTCCAGTGTGAGGCCGTATTGGGGAATCCACCTCTAATATATCATCAGGCTCAGGAGAGCTCATCAGTGGTGTTGGACAAATTGCCTGCAAAGTAACGAAGGAACAGACCCAGTGGCCAAGGGCAGAAGATGAGGGAGAACTAAGCAGGAATTTTTCTCCACAAACTCCTATTCCCACTGTGATAATAAAAAGCATGAACAGCTCCAGGGCAAGGAGGAGATGTGATATTGCCCACCGTGGCAGCAAGGACTAAGGCCAGCAGGATCAAAAAGCAACCTCTGGGCAGTAGCAGCAGCATCACTCAGTGAAGGGAGGGTTTTTCTCCAGGTATTGATCAGCAGTTTACAACAAATGCCCAGCATGGGAATAAATACAGGTTCTGTGGTGCTGCTGCAGACCTGAGCCTGAGGCCACAAGGAGCTGTGAGATAATTCGGCCGTCTCTTCTGATGCACAGTGGAGCAGGTGATGCTGATTCACTCAAGCCTGGTGACTGCAGCTGCTCTGCCGCCTTAAGCAGGTAACTGAGGGTTTATATGACTGACAGGTGCCTTAAATCAGCTGAAGGGTTTGAGAGTGCCTCACGCCAATAGCTCCTTGGAAATTCAGCATAGGGCAGGAGGGAGAACTGTGATATTTAAAAGCACTTGCAGTTTTGGGCACCTTCCTGGTGCCACTGTAGTTCTCTCACAACAGGCACAGTGCACAGATGTGGCTGTTGTGAGGGGGAAGGAGTGTGAGCCCACCTGGTGTGTCTTACTCACCTCATCTGCACAGCAAAATTTGGGATCTGAATTGTTGTGTCTGGAGCTCAGGTGTGGACTGCAGCATCAGACTCCCATTTTGATTAGTGGTGCATAGCTTTCATTAATTAATGCTGTCAAATACCTGCTACAAACCTGCTGGTTTGTGGGCTACAAACCAGAAAAATCTGACTGTAGGTGCTGTGGTTCTTGGGCACATTTTGGGTGTTCGTTGCCAGAAGTCACCAGCCAGGAGGGAGGAGTTGGGAAGAAGTTTTTTTGCTGTCTTTGTGGTACCGTCTTCTGATGAAATTCGAGGGACAACCTGAGATATACTCCAGGTTTAGTTTAAGGGATACTAGATTGGCTTTTATTTCACTTGCTTCCATTTACACTGCTGGCAGATTTAGCTGCACATTGGTGCATGGAATTGGGGGTTTTCCTTACAGAGCTCCAGAAGGGGTATTTTAGAGCTTGTGGGAAACCAGCAAAGTGGGGAACAAGCCAGGATCTTTCCCCTCTTTGCCTTGTGCCTCTCTCTTCACTGGCAGTAAGCATGGTACAAATCCCACCTGTCTTATTTTCCAAATCTCTGTAACCAGTGATCAAGTCTGCCATGTCAACAAAAAGCATGAAGACCTCTGCTTTCTGCTGAGGCAGAAAGGTAATTTGTGGCTCAGGCATGACTGAGATGTTAGACACCAAAATTATGACCACTCTGTCAGATTGGCTGGATAATTTTTACTCCTAAGCCTTCCACCAAGATGATTTTCAGTGCTTAGAAATTAGTCTTACTCTGCAGAGCTGTCAGTGTCTCCCAGCTGTGTCAGTGTGTGCTCTAACAAATGTGTGTATATGTGATAGAGCTATTTCATCATCATTCCCTGCACTCCTCCAGACACCTGGGAAGCTTATCTTAAGTGCAGCTCTCCTCTCCCAGGGGTCACTTTTGTTAATTTGTTTTTTGGTTTGTTTTCCAGTAGTGTAGAAAACTTCTACAACAAGCTGCTTGTTGTGGGGTTGTTTGTGTTTTGTTTTGTTTTTTCCCTAAGCTGTGTAGACACACAGGGAAAAAGATTTTGTGTTTTGAGTAGATTATGTTTGAAATGGATGTGGGGAGGTTTTATTTGTAGAAGTAGGGAACTGAAGCAAGGAGAAACCGAGACCTCAAAGTGTTTGAGACTCAATTCTGAGTAAAAGTTTGTATCCTCAAAAGGTAGAAAGTTGTTGTAGAGGGGGGCTATGTTGAGGTCTCTTGTCAGGTCTGAAAGGGGTGTAGATCCCCTGGCAAAAAGGGAGCAGCAGGATCCTTTGGGAAAAGGAGCATCCATTCACTGACCTCTCCCAGCACTGATCCACAGCCAGGATCGTGGATCGATCACCTCCACCCCCACTGGTCCTCCCTGAGGACGCCTGGCCCTGTAACAACACATCTCTTCCTAGCAGAGGTGGGAGATACAAAAAATCCATCTGGAAGAGTTTTTGCCTTTGTTTCTTGTGGTGAAGGTGAGCTGCGAGCCTACAGTTGCCTCATCCTTTTGGCTACGCTTCCCGACTGATTTGGATTCTATTATTAGTAGCTGATGTGCTGGTGGAGTCACTCTCCTCCTAACTCTGCTAATTAATCAATGCGCCCCGTGACAGCTCTTGACCATTAAATAATATTCATTAGTATCCAGACCCCAACAGTATGGATGAACCCATCTATCTTCATTAGCTCTTGGATTTCAACATCAGGTGCAGGAGCCAAAAGGGACAGTAAAAGGGCACTTTCCTTCCTCATCCTAGTGAAAACTGACCTTGATATTTTTTTTCTTCCCCTCCCTGCCCCTTGTGTGCTGGTTAAAGGAGAAGATGGGCAGTAGCTTCAGCTTCTCTCCTTATCCCAAGTGACTGTCCTTGGGGAAAAAGGAGACAGGATGTGATTTAAAGCTGGTAAGGAACATATGATTATCCTCGTTTTGTAAGGAATCTGAGAATATCTCTTGGGTCACCAAGGTGAGAAAGTGAAGAGCAATATTTATTGATGTCCGAATTACCTTCCTCCTCCTAACAATTAACTTGGCCAGTGGTGGAGCCCCACCTGCACACAGGTAACCCTAAATTGTCCAAACCCGGCTGCACAACCTCAAAACTGGGAAGGAGGAGTTACACTTTTTGGAAGCGTTTCCTGACCCAGTCAAACACCTGGTGTTTTCCTGGGAAGCCACAGCTGCGTGCTCACCCTTGCTCCCCAAAATGAGAGGGTATGTCTGTCCTTGCTCATCTGTGAAGGTTTTTCCTGAATGTTCCTGCAGCACAGCAAATACTTGGTCATGTTGGGAAGTAGTGTAATTTCCTTCCTGCCAGGTGAATCTGCCCTGAAGCAATTCCTCCTTTTGTCAGATTAAAATTATTTAAATTGGAAAGCTGAAAGGACTCAGTGAGGCCTCCTGAGATGTTGAAGTTTGTCCCCTGCCCTTGGGTTATACTATGTGATCCTGCAATCCCCCATGAATGTCCTGGGGGTGGTGGATTTGTCTCCTGTTAACCATCCCATGGATGACCCAGGGGGGGATTGGGCAGTGGATAATTTCCCTCTGTCTCTCAGACCTTTTGGGCGTTGCTCCCCGCAGCGCTGTGGGTGTTGGACATGACCAACAGATGATATTTTTGCTCCTTGCAGGCTGCTGTACTCAGGCTTTTGTGGTTTGCTCTCTGGTTTTCCAATAGTGTTCCTGGAATTAGTTTTTTTTCCCGTCCTCCTGTAGGTCTTAATTTGAATCCACCTCTGTTGATACTGGTCTGCTGAGAAGATGAAAATCAGCCGTTTGCCTGGAGACACCACTGAAAGTTATTTATACAGTGATTAGTTAAAGCTTCAGATATTTAATGCAACCTTTAAATCACATATCCAATAACAGCAATTGGTCACATAAAACTTCATTGAGTGGTATCTATCACTTACTGTTTTTCTCAATATGTGCATATATTTAATTTTCCACAGACCTCTTGCTGATATTTTCTGCTGAGGAACCAGTAAATCGAGGGGCTTCATAAAGTGTTTTGTTGCATGGCTCTGAGTGAATTACTTGTAAAGGGAGCATGGAATATAAAAATTCATCTTGCAAGGAAGTTGCCCTGTTGGATGAATCCCATCTCTATGTTAAAACAGGCTCAAACCTTAAAATGAAATGTGTTTTCACAAGATGAGTAGTTAGTAAATGCTCTTCCACCCAGCCAGCTTTGAGTATTCAACCTGGTTGGTTTTACTTCTGTTTTTTTCCTCTTCTGCCTCAGCTTGTGGGACAACAGATGCTTTGTGCTAGGGGTTCAAAACTCTACCTGTAAACACTTGAATTCAAAGGTACTGTCAAAATTTAATGGTTTTAAGTTGGCTCAGAAAGCCAAGTTCTTAAGTTTAGCAGAGGATATGAAACTTGAAAGAAACATTGGTAGAAAATGTAAAGCTGAAGTCTAATGAACTTCATTTTTGGAAGAAATTGGAATTAAAACAAATGAGACAAGGTTATACCTACATTGCGTACCAAGAGAATATTCCAGCTGGGGGAGTTGGGCTGAGCCCAAACCAGCATAGACCCTTGAAGTGAAGCATTTGGGCATGTTATCTCACACCCTGGTTGTGTTGAACTGCTCCACCAGGGTCTGTCCATGACCTCAGCTGGACCTGACAGTGGCTGGGACTGGGAGCAGGGAGCCTGGGATTGGGTAGGTTGAATGCCAGCTTACAGACTCAAGTGCTTCTGTGCATGTCCCGTCTTTGACTCAGATTTGGGTTTTCTCTCATCCTGGATGCAAGCTTGCCACTCATTTCTGTGGCAAATAAACTTCGGGCAGGGTTAGCTGCTGCTGTTGCTACAGAGCTGCCACTCTGTCTTAGCCTGTGCTGTAATTAAACACTCTCTGAATATTTCCTCGTCCCCTTTTTTGAAATAAGGATGGGAGCCATGGTCCCTTTGGTCGAACTGTACTTGGTGGGGCTGAGTAATAAAGACAGAGTGGCAGGTAAAGGTGATGGAGAGTCCTTCCTGTGCCTTCCCACCCACCTGTGAGTACTTCACTCCAGGTCTCATTATAAATAGGGGCTTGACCTCATTTTAACTGCGGTTAAAAGTAGTGTAGCCCCTTCCCAGCATTGCTGTGGCACAAGGAAAGGGGAAAAAAATGTCCATAGACTTCAGAGGACTTTTTCCAGGTGCGAGTGAGCTCCTGCTGTATCTGAAGTTCAGAGCCAAAGACTATCTCAATACATTGTATTTAACTTTGTCCAATTCCCTTCCCATTTTCTGCAGTGATAAAACCCCTATTGCTCTTTCATCTCTCCCTTTTTTTCCCAAGTAGGTTCTGTGAAAGCGGTGTTTGGGGGCAGTAAATCACAAAATGGAAGCCTGCGTTTATAAAATGCTTTATGCCTCCCTCCATCAATATTTCAAAGTGCAACACAGACACCAACATTTCATTTTAATTACGCCGCAACCTTCCTGGCCAAGGGAGAAAGCTGAATTCCGCAAGGCAGCCCAACCCCATCCCCATCCCCTCCTTGCCATGGGATCCCTGCAACATCCAATTATCCATGGGTTTTGTTCATCTGAGTCACGGGGCTGTGTGCATGCCCAGTGCACGGGAGGAAGATTTCCAGCTGGGCTGAGTCTGGCCTGGCTCCTTCTTTCCTTGCCCTGGGGTGAGAGGAGGTCTTGGATGTATCTGTGGGAGCTGGTGCGTTGCCTGGAGCCCTCCAGCGGGCAGGGAGGGCGATCCAGCACAAACAGAAGGTTTGGGAAGATAGGCTCTGACAGCGATTAGAGGCAAGAGAAGGCTTCTCTGCTACAGCAAGTGTCGCGTTTTTTAAATTGTCCTTCCTGGGGCTGCTTTAGTTGCAAGGACTGCTCCCATTTGCAGAAGAGACAGAACATAACTGAGATGTTCAAGCCACTGAATGACACTGGCAAGTCACCCCGTGCCCATGTGTAGGTAGCCCTTTTTGGGAGGTTTAAGAGATTGTCACCGGCAACTGAGGGGCAATAGAGGAATCAATAGTCGTTCACTCAATTAATGGGCCAAACTGCAAAACTCCTTGCCAGAATCACAGAACAGTCTGGGTTGAAAGGAACATTAAAGACCATCGTGTTCCACCCTCCTGCCATGGGCAGGGACACCTTCCAATGTCCCAGGCTGCTCCAGACCTCATCCAACTGGTCTTGAACACTTCCAGGGATGGGGCAGCTACAGCTTCTCTGGGTAACTTGTGCCAGGGCCTCCCCACCCTCACAGGGAACAATTTCTTTCTAATATCCAATCTAACCCTCCCCCTGTCAGGTTTAAAACCATTGCCCCTTGTCCTGTCACTGTCAGCCTATGTAAAAAGTCACCCTCCCTCCTTTTTATACACCCCCACTAAGGCACAGAAAGGGGCTCTTGGATCTCCCTGGAGTCTTCTCCAGGCTGAACCATGCCAGGTCTCCCAGCCTGTCTTTGGGCAAAGGTTTTCCAGCCCTCAGAACATCTTCATGGCTGATACTGCCATGTCCCTCCCAAAAAAACCACAGCAGATGTTCTTAACATACAACACTCACAGGTATGTGAGGCAGGATAAAAATCCACATGACAAAATGCAGAAGGAAAGGAGGGAGCCCCTAATGCAAAGGAAATATGTCCCTCCTGGTGGTGCTGTTCCATCATTGTCACTTAGCAGGAGAGTTTAATCCGTAGCAGCTGGTGTGGGGTATGACTGGAGAGAGGGCACCAAACGAGATGGTTTATCAGTGTAATTCAATATGACATTTTCTGTGGTCGTATCCTGAAGACAGTGGGAAAGGTGGGGAGAGGGAGCGGCACCCGTGACACACACAAATGCTAACTGGAAGGGAAAGAGGCATTCATTCCTTGTTAGCACATACAGACGTGAGTGTACTGATTTATGTAACTTCCCAAAGCCTGGCTGCTGCTGCCCACAGAACCCTTCTTAAAACACACATCCAGATTAAGATGCCATGCAGCAGATAAATTGCTCCATGTGGAAACTTCGTTTGCAACGTCAATGTCTTTGCAACAGCTTATTTAAAGCCCTTAAAAAACCCAAAACAAGCTGTGTGGAGAAACAAATATCTGTGTGTTGCTGATACCAAGGCCCAGGAGATGGTTTTGAGGCAACAGTCTCAGGGAAACCAGAATGTCACAGCAGCCCAGGCTTTCAGGGACAAGGGTTGGCATCTTTGGATATGGATTCATTAAAATTAATTCAAGTCCAGGCAGCACCAAGGAAATGATTTAACAAATGAATCACCTGCCCGAGCACAGCAATTTGGGATTCTGTAACAGAGGGCTACATGTTTCGAGCTGAGAGGGGGAGTGTGGGATGTGTTATGCTTCACCCAACATCTTAATGCAGCATTTCCTCTGTGAAGGAATGTGTGAAAAGTGAAGTTAAAGCTGTGATCCCTGGTTTTTTTCCTCTCCCTAGGACTGGTGACTCCCTTTTACTCAGAGCTACAGCAGACTTGCAGAGGAGCTCTTAGGTGGTGTTACCCATAGGGTAATGGGAATTTTCCTACTCTGTGTGTGTGTAAAATGCTCAAACCATGCCAGGGCAAGAATAGAGCTGTTTTGGAGAACCTTTCCTAGGATCTCCTTGAAGTTCCTCTAAAAGAGTTTTCCAGCAATCCCGCTTATAGAAAAATGAATCTGGCTGTAACGACTGAAGATGGGGAGGTAAGGGCAAGGTAGAGGGTCCTGAAAGAAGGTTGATTTACAGAAAAACTATAATAACTCAAAAGACAAGTCTTCATCTGCAAGCCTGGAGAGAGTCATGAGGGCTGGGAGATGTTAGAAGGATGTGCCATGGGATCAGAGGTAGGGACAGCACCAAAAAGCATTTCTGAAGAGGTGAGAATGGCAGTCCTGGTTGTTAGCAAGGAATATATTTCCTTGCTGGTCTTGAGATGACACAGACCATCCTAACAACCAGTGGTCTTGAACAGAAGAGTTTAAAAGGAGCTGGAATTTTGTGTGTCCTCACAGGAAATGAGTGCTGGCAGGTTTGGGTTGATCTGGAGGAGAAAAGAGGCGTCTGGACGGGCAGAGTTGTTTGCCAGGTGAATTTGCCTCCCTGTGTGGTGCAGCAGTTGCTGTAAGTCAGTCTCAAAGAACCTGTGGCTGATGAATGTGGCCTGTACATGTGTAGTCAGCAATGATTTTTGGGGTGAGACCTTTTGGTCTGGACCCTGAACAACAGGACTGTTAGGGAGGAGAAAAGGAAAATGGCAATGTTTTCTGAGTGCCTGCTCCCCAAATACTCTTAGGCACATCCTGGTGCAGCACAGAAATAAACAGAAGGGATCTACTTATGAGGTTATGGGTTTGCTATCCTTGGATCCTGTTTGAATATACTCTGTCGCAGAGTTGTTTTGCATTTCACCAGGGAGTCTTTTGTCTAAAGGGCATCGCTGCTACAGCAAAGTGGAGCTGTCCCTGGCCCTGCTTTCTCCAGTGGATATCACATTTCATTACCCTGATGAGCCTGAGCGAATTCTCCCGGTTGTGTTAATTTGCCCGCAAGCCAGCCTGTGTCACATCCGCAAGAAGTCTGTGACATTTTCCAGCCTCCCCCATCCCTCCCGGTCCCAAAACCTCGAATAGTAATCGCAGCCTTGTCCCTTTTTCTACTTCTTGCTTCTGAAACGGGGGGGCTGAGACACCCCCTTTCCTCAGCATGCGGACAGTGTCAGCCCCGGGCTGGGTGAGCGTGTGAGGCATCCCCCTCTCGGGCTCTGTGCTCGTGTCCTGGGGGCTGCCAGGGCTCCCGGCAGGGCGAGCAGAGAGGGGTGATCTGCACAGCCTCAATCTTTGTAGTTTGAAGCTCACTAGTGGAACGGAGTGGGGTGGCTGGTTTGGCATCGCCCTATGCTTTGGGCTGGTGTGGGTGGAGGAGTAGAGTGCTCCTATGCACTTTTCATATCTCTTTTCCCCTCTCCAAAGCATGGGTGCATCCCTACGGAAAGGGCCACGTCTCATCGGACAGCAAATGTTTTAAACCCAGGATCTGAACGCTGCCGTTTCCTCCACACCTTTCCTGCGGGGCACTAGCAAGGATTTAAATTTAGATGCATGGGTGCAGGTAAGAAGTAAACTACGTGTGTTTCTGTGGTGCTGCTCCTTTGCCACAGCTCCAGTTTGATCCATATTTTGGATTATGTTGATAGTACAGAAGAGTTCGCGCTGTTTTCCAAAATGTTTGTATCCAGAAGTGTGAGGTGAGGTGGTGAGACACTGAACAGGCTCCCCAGGGAATGGCCATGGCCCCAAACCTGCCAGAGTTCAAGGAGCATTTGGACAATGCTCTCAGGCATAGGGTGGGATTGTTGGGGTGTCCTGTTCAGGGCCAGGAGTTGGTCTTGATGATCCTTGTGGGTCCCTTCCAGCTCTGGATATTTTATGATTCTGTCAGATGTGCTTCTGCATTTTTCACAGAGAATATTAATGCATGTTCTTTTTGGTTCAAATTATTTTTGCTTTAAATAATGAAAATTCTGCTTTACCTAATGATACGTGATGATAATTTTGCTGTTCTGCAAGCCTGAAGCTGAGCCATTGAAAAATCATCAGTGCTTATATCAGCCTAACCTTAAGGACAGGTATTAATTTCTCAAGAAATCAAACAAGCTGTAAGAGGACAGAGAAAATTAGCTCCTGATTATTGGTAGTTTTGAGAGAGATGAAGGAGCACTCTTTCAAAATACTTCTGTGCTTATTTCCCTCATCCAGGCATCCCAAGAAAGCGAGGCTGCAGCCGTTCGTCCTGCTCTCCACTGGTTGTTAGGCCTTTGGGATAACCTTCGTTCTCCATATTCATGTTTTTTAGAGGAAAGGTTAATGCACATTGGTCCATAAACCCCACTCTGGGGGTGCTGAGAGGCTTTGTACGGAGTGCACGAGAGCCTGGAGCACGCGTGGACGAGAGCACTTCCACAAGGAGAACTGATTGAAAGAGAGCTTCAGGGTAAGTGTGTGAAGGGGCCTTTGAATGGGTTTGGCTGCAACACAAAGCTGCTCCTGGAGAGCTCTTTGGCAGAAGAAGAGAGGCTCTCGTGAAGAATTAGTTGTGTGTTGCATCAAAAGATGCGGGGTCAGGGCTTGGAGTAAGTGGATCTTATTGTAAATGGATCAAAAAGATCTGGATACAGAAGCTAGAGTGGAAGATAATGACAGGGAAGTGTCACCACTAATGAAACGAGGAGCTCTGAGCACTTAAAATGTGGTGAAGAAGGTCCAGGAGCTTCCCTCAGCCCTAAATAACCAGGATAGCGAGGCGGCAGCAGCAGTGGTGCCTGAGGTACATCCATCCAGACGGAACTGGCAAGGAAGGAGATGTCAGTACAGATGGCAGCTTGCAATGGATGCCCGGATACTCCCGGAGAAAAAGCTGGAATCCGTACAATGTGTGCACAGGTCGACTTGTGGTGGGAGGTGGCCAAATTAGAAGGGGCAGGCTGTGAAATGTTACAGGAACCGAAACAAAGAGATGGGGCTTTGGAGCCATCCACCAATGCTGGATCCCACTGACATCTCGGGTGCTGCTGACCCACCAAAACAGGGCTCCAGTTTGTGCAGAAAAGCCATGCTGTGAAAAGCCAGTGTCCACAATGGAGACAGAGGAGTCCTGCAACTTTATTCGAATAAAGGGAGAGAGTATCCACTGGGGCATATCCCCGTGGGGGTCTCTCACTCTCAGTTTCGAAGAACACAGCCTCCCTTCATCCTAAACTCCCGGCCGCAGGTTGCCCTCTTCCTTTCCCCACTGGCTGAGGGAGGAAGAAGGTGCAGCTTTCCCCAGCCGCCCATCACGCATTCCCTCCATGGAACCTGTCATTTTCCCCCAGAGTTGGAAGTTCAGGCTGCCAGGGTTCTGCGGATCCACCATATGTTTAGACCGTCTGGGCTCTGCAATGGACTTGTGCCGTCCCGTTTCTCCTATTACCCTGAAGTTCAGGAGTCACACTGGGTTCTGTAACAAACACGTGAGGCTTGAGGTCGGTACGGGCATTAAAACGCATTTCGAAGACATTAACACCCATTTCTCCTAAAGCCCCTCATCCATCGAGTTGTTTGTAAGGACATCAGCACCCATCTTTCAAATTCAACCTCCAACCTCCAGGCCAAAACCAGGTGCGATGCTTCAAAGGCTTTGAGCAAAGCTAACAGGAGGAAGTGGTAACCGAGGAGGATGTTTAGGGTGTCCTGACCTCGATCACCTTCTGTAGTGTTTGCTTCTCCCTCCAGGAGCCTGCAACCCCAACCTCAACCCCTCACCAGCTGCTTAATCTCCGGTGACATCAGCATTTCTTCCTGGGACAAACTAGGACCTACCTCAGCTAAGCGGAGACGGATGATCTTCAAATGCTCCGTGCCTGGCCAGAAGCTGCTGTGGTGAGTGATTTCTAGTCCAAAGAGAACTTTTTTTCTCCCAGCACCCATCTGAGACATTTTCCTTTACCGTGAAAGGCTTCTTCCTTGTATTGAGTCATGCTTGAAGCAGTGCTTGTTAAATAAGTGCCGCTGAGCTCTGCTTTAAACAAATGAAGTTGATTTAACTGGGCTGTAGGATGGCCAGGTATCTATGTTATTTAAGAGTATTGGCAGTTCGAAGGCCGCGTGCTAAAAGCACTTCATTTTTATTTCAACTCTTAATTGAAAATCAGCTGGTTTGTCTTGTTCTCCCCGGTGCTGCTCCTTCCCTGCTCCCGACTCCCATCCCCTCGCGGTGGGATAAGGGCTGTTAACGCGACACCTCTGCACAATGTGTTTGTCAAAAAGTGGCATGAGGCCAGGCTTTCACTTGTGGTTTATTAGTTTAATTACCCAGGGTCTTGCAAATACTTCTCGGTGAGGCAGAAATGAGAGAATCTAATGTTTCTAGGGCTGGATCCTTACATCATGTTTAGCCACCTGGTGAAGGCACCAAGGTGAAAACGTGGCTCCCGTGATTAACCTTGACTGAATTCAATAATACTTCGGAGTCACATTATTGCTGACCTTGTGCTTTGCTACCTTCTCATCTTTCTAATTTGTCTTTTCTTCCTGCCTTTGCAATAACAGTCAGAAGTGTTAAAAACCTCCTGCTGCCTCGTGGGAGAGAGCTCCTCTACTCGCAATGATTTTTAATTTTTTTTTTTTTTTACTTTCAGTATATTTCTTGCTATTTGCGTTTTTCTGGCATTTGTGCACACAAATTCTTGCATGAGAATAGCTACTTAAGAGCTGTTTGGAGGTGACCTTGTCATTTTTTTTAAAATGAATTTGTGTGATGATGTGCTGAATACTGCCAGTCATCAAGATAATTCGGCATTTGTTCACACAAAAAGAAGTTCTTCCTGTGTGCCATTTTAGGAGATGGTCCTGACGTTTTTTGTAAGAAAGGCACTGTTAGAGCTGGGATGTCCACAAAGAAAAGTCCAGGTGCTGCCTGGGCTTCTTTTCAATGATTTGCTATTCAATGTGGGTGTTTTGGTGTTTTGTTTGGGTTTTTTTTGGTTGGGTTGTTTGGTTTTCTTTGGTCAACCAGACGGGAGCACTGAGTGCCACAAACTGTTGAGCACCTCCACCACCTCGCTAGGCAGCCCCCTCCATTGTTTAACAACCCTTTCTGTGAAGAAATTCTTCCTGATGTCCAACCTGAACCTCTCCTGGCACAGTCTGAGGCCAGATACCTCTTCTTTACTAGGAATTCTGTAGCAGAAATGTGGACTCCAGGACCCAAGCAAGTAAAAATACCTTCCTCATGCCAACATCCAGCATTAGGAGCAATCTCTCTTCGTGAGACTTTCACCCAGAAACACCAGCAAGTGTAAAATTTGGTAAACACATCCCTCTGGCTTTTTTCTCTTTTTTTTTAATCTGGAGCATGTTGAACTGCCGACTGTCCTGTTTACTCCATGGTGTAATTTAAGATGCTGATTGGAGGTGCAGCGTCCTTAGGTGAGATTTGCTGGGTACCCAAAACATTTTATCTTGGTGGAGGTTGTAGTCTGGTGGATTTATTGAGGATTATCTCCTCTAGAAAGAGAATTAATCTCTCAGCTAACACTCAGCTGACTTGTGTGGTGCATCACAGGTTCTAGCCATTTCTCTGGGACTTTGGAAAAAGGTGCTTACCAGATGAGATGTTTATCTTTCATTAGGAGTGGGTTTATCCAAGAATATATCAATACAGAACTTCCTCTCTGCAGGTCAAGAGGAAATCTACATGTATTTTTAGAAATACAGACAGTGAAACCATTAAATTAATTTGTCTTTGCTTTAATAAAAGCGCTTCTTGCCTTTAGAGAATGATAATGGCACTAGATTAGTGTATCCCGGAGTACCATTGTGAGTGGCAGTTGGAGAATGAGAACTTGATGGGATCTAAAATGAAAGAAAAATGTTTGCAATCAGTTTTGTGCTCCGTTCTCCTCTTACCCCGGCTACCTGAGATGTTCAACACATAATTCTACAATTATGTGGTGCATTTTCTTTTTAAAGGAAAGGTATTGTAATCTTCTGTAAGAAACTCTCAAGATGCTATTTTCATGCAAATAGCTTTGTGTGCTAAATTGAAGAACTTAAGAACCACAAAAAATACAGAAAATGTGGGCAGAACGCATTCGAAATGTAAAAGTTTCCTGGGAGTTGTCAACAGCTCTTTAAGAAGCCTATTGCCTGCGCCTTTCAGCAGCTTTTCTTTGTGATTGCTGGGGGAAGAAAACCCAACAATTACTGAACTGAAAAGATTGTAAGTTGCTTGTTGCACTGAGGAGCACCTCTGGAGAGCGATAAAGCAACGACGTTCCGCAGTTCGCCTTTCTGGCTTTGAAGAAAACCGAGACGACAACAAAACCCCACTTCTTTTTCTAGTTCCCACATTTAAAGTAAGAGGATGCCCAGGTTTCTGGATGGCTTTTCCGTGAGGTTTCTCTAGCACCTTCTGGGACGTGTCCTTGTGCCTGCGCCTTTCCTTCAGCAGCACCCGTAGCAAAAGAAACCCGAATTTCCCGGTGGAAGGATCTTTATCGCTCGTACAGAAGATGAGTGTATAAGCCTTGATTCCCGAGGGCCAAGCCAGCCTGGAAAGCATCCTCTTGAAATTGAGTGGGGTATGAATAAAGCAAGGGACTTTTCCCCACCGCAAAGATGAGTACTTTCTACTTCACTGCTGCGGATGATTAAGGAAAACAATTGCACTCTGACAACACGCACTGACATTTCCAAATGAAAAAGGAATGAAGAACAGATTCCGTGAGGCTTGCCGTTGATGAGAATGGATTTCCCTGGACGGCAGCCTTTTTGAAAGTCCGATTCTATTTTTTTTTTTAATGCTGCCTAGAACAGGCTATGCTGTCACGGGGACAAGTGGTGGATCAGAGGAGTTCAGGGGGTAATCTAGGGCACAAAAATGACTCTACACTCGCAGTCATGAGCCACTGAAAGGCAAACAAGAAAAATGCCTGAGTGAGTGAGGACAAAGAGGGGAGGGGCAGTTGGGTTAATGCTGATAAATGAATATTTGACGTTTAAGTTCAACTTCCATTTGCTTGCAAATGAAAACTATTGTGTCAACACTGCAGGAGATGGGCCAGGCTTTTTTTTATTTATCTTTACCCCTCCCAAAGGTTAATTCTTCTTTGATTTAGAGGAAAAAAAAAAAGTGAGAAACGTTGACTTGAAATGATAGGCAAACACACACAGTGCTCGCTGCACATCCACAGCACAGCCCTGCTCCAGCAGCTGGCAGGGGGCTGGAGGTGTCCGGGATACCACGGCAGGGAAGGAAGAGCTTGCCAGACAGGTTTCCTGTAGGAATTTTTCGCTCCTTGTGATGCTCGCTTCCAGCCCCGAGGTTAAAACCAGGATGTTTACAGCCGCATCTTTTTATAGGCAGCATGTGATAGGTAATTTTATGTGAAAAATCTATTTAGTCCCCTGATGGAAGAAGTAAACTTAGGTGAGACTCGTTCTCCCGTGAATTCTTGGCATGCCATAAAAAAAACCCCGTCACAGTTCTCCAAAATATTAGCTGTAAAACTTGTTCCTTGTTAAAGTTACAATCAGAAGGTGTAATAAAGGGATTATTCAGGCATGCATTACCATGGAATGTTCATCTCCGGGCACTCGGATTTTGACTCTGTAGTAGTACCGTGCTTTGCCTGGTAAATCTCGTGGTGGCTGCTGGGGTAGAAAACACAAACCCTCCTTTAAATAATGCATCCCTTCCCTGCTGTGCCTCTCCTCTGGTTCAAAGACAGTCCCCCTTTAAAGTTTAATCAGTAGTTTTATTGTTGCTCACAGGCAAAAGGTACCGATCCCAAAAAAACCCCAGGAAAACTGGGATGGAAAAGTTGAACACTGGGTGGAATTGCACCTTCTCCTCTGCTCCTACTGGTTTTAATTGACCCTTCATGATGGTGTGTGCTTATTTGGGAGGGGTGGTCCCGGGAGGGTTACAGGAGTCTGTTCTGGCAGACATCCCCACCTCTGCCCAACCCATCCACAGGGGAACCAAGCTCTTGGTGAAGCTGTGCTGGAGCAGGAGCAGAGGGGGAGATCAGGGAGTTTTTCGGATGTTTGGTTGGATTTCTTTCCCAAGGTGGCTGTCCCAGAACTGTTTCTGTCCTTGCAAAAGGCCCAGTGGGAGAGGTCCCTCCTGGGGGAAAGCACTGGGAAATCATGGACTGATGGAATACGGATTTAAAGCTCATCTCATTCCCCTCCCTTGCCATGGGCAGGGACACCTTCCACTAGACCAGGCTGCTCAGAGCTCCAAGCTGGGAAGGTATGAAACACAGACTGCTGGAATCTGTTCTTGTATCCATGCTGGTGCTCCCTGTTGGCTTTTCAATGGTGTTTGGAGGTGTCTGTCTAACAGGAATGGTTTGGCACAGGTTCATGGGGGAAATTTAAGCTGTCTTATTTTCCATGGGTAATGTTTTGTCTAGAGCCTGCTTGGCCTTTGGCGCCGGGACTGCATTAATCCTGGCTTGGTAGAGGGCACTTCATTATTTACGTGGGCCAATATCAATCTGTTGGTGTTCAGTCTGTGCCTGTGTGTGTGTTAATGTTAGGTATGTTACATATGTTACTGCTACCACCTCTTTCTTTCCAAAACCCCTGCAAAGCTGGTCTGGGGAGAAAGGCTCATTCTGAACTCTGAATCACTGGTATTCTCTGGAGTCTCCCACAAGCCTCCATTTGGATTTTAAAGCTGGTAAAAACAATCCAATTTAGGATGCTGTTGGTTTTGCCGAGCATGTACTACCCCACCAAACATTTTTCTTGGTCAGTCCAGCTGCCACTTTAGATCTCTAGTCCATATTGTGTTGCTTTTCTGTTTAAAGAGAGATGCAAGAAAATCACCCTGTAACAACCAGGGCTGTGAGGCATTTCCAGCCTTTGAATAAGTTGTACAGGATTTTTCTTCTTTTTCTTCTTTATCTTTTTCTTTATCTTTTTCTCCTCCTTCTCCTCCTCCTTCTTCTTCTCCTCCTTCTTCTCCTTCTTCTCCTTCTTCTCCTTCTTCTCCTTCTTCTCCTTCTTCTCCTTCTTCTCCTTCTTCTCCTTCTTCTCCTTCTTCTCCTTCTTCTCCTTCTTCTCCTTCTTCTCCTTCTTCTCCTTCTTTTTTCTTTTCATTTTTCTTCTTTTTTTTTTTCTTTTTCCATGGTTGCTGTCTGCATAGGTAAAGCCCAGCACAGCAAATGCTGATAATTCAGCTAAAATGTCCAGCGTTTAGGCCTTGTATTCTTAACTGTGGGGGGGAAAAGAGACATTTAATACAGCTTTGCCATGGATTGATACAGAGGTGGGAGCAGAGAAGATGAGGAGTTTTCTTGGAAGCTTGGTGCAGGATTTTTATGCATGGCTTCCTGGCTATCTGCACAGGTATTTTATATAAATAGGAGATTGACATCTTTATAGACCTATTACAGATGTGTTCTCATCTCAAGGTCACAGTTTTCCTTGCTCCCTGTGTGAGGCTCTCTCCATGCCTTGTGTTTGCTCTGGGACTGGTGATCCATGCTGGGAGCTCTCCTGTCTCTCGTACTTCTTTTTCCTGCAGGGATTTGTCCTGTGAGCCATAACGTGCTCATGCATTTTCTGCCTGTGATTGGTGCTGTATAGATAACACTGAAATACCTGTCTTTTAAAATTGTGCAGATTTGAAGGTTTGGGATGTTTTTTCCCCTGGAATCTAATAACTTTGAGGTTTTTTCTGTAGGTGTGAAAGTACTGAAGGTCTTTTTGGTATCTCTTAATGATGTTCCCTTTTTTAGGGGTTGGACTTGGTCTTGGAGTTCTTTTCCAACCCTAATGATTCTATAGGATGGGTTACTTAGGAAACCAGCTGGATTTCTATTTCTTTTAGTCTGAGCTTGATGCCCAAATCATGTCAGGTTACTTGAAGCATCACAGAGACTTAATTGACCCCCCACCCCCTCAAAACCTCTAATTAAAGGGATGGAAAAATTTTGCAAGGACATACCAATTGTGATTCCCCGATCTAGAGGAGTAACTTTTTTAAAAATGTAATTTGTATCATGCATGTCCCCTTCTGTCAATTCAGATTTCAGTTTGCAATTGTTCTCTAATATTCTTGTAAAATCCAGCTCCAGCAAATGTTCCTCCTGGAAACTTCAGCTGTGTCGAGAGATGGAACACAGGGACAGTATGGGCTGGAGCAGGGAATTCATGGAGGTTGCTAGAAGGCACTCTTGGGAAGCTGCATTCAGCATTTGCCTGTGGGATTATGCCAAGAAATCCAACTCTGTTGACTTTCCAAGCTGTTTGATGGTATTTTTATACAACCCCCAGGCTTACCACCTTCCCTGCTTTTCTCACCTGCAGCCTCAGCTTCCCTCACTTCCCAGAGCAACACCTTTCCCACCTAACCTTCAAGGCTTTCTGACTGACAGAAATTCCTGCAGGTGGAGCTGGAATGACATCCTGCTGTTGGAATAAGTTATGAGGCATGGGTTGGATCTGCTTCCTTGTTGTTCTTGGTTCTCACCTTGCTCTCCACCTGCCTGTGTTTGGCCACCTCTGGATCAGGAGACTGCAGTGTCCAAGGACGTTGTGCAGTAGTTGAGTTCATTTTCTTGTAACAGTCGTCCTGATTTAATTCTGACAGGAGGGAATCTCATTCCACTGCTTGTCCCCTAAGGACTAGTGATGAAAGACACTGGCTTAGAGCAGAAAACAATTTGTTCCTGGGTTCAGCTGTTTGATATTATCTGTGATAAGGTTGTCCTTTGCACTGATTTATCTAGAAAGGCCTCTGGGCATTCCCAGATGCTGGGCAGCCCGAGGGGATGCAAGAATAAGAAATTCCATGCTGTTGGTGCCTAATTTTCCTGCCGGCTGTTTTCTGCAGGTGGCTGTTTCCTTTAAGCCTCAAGCTGGGAATGTGAGCCCCTGGTCTGGCTCCCACTGCACCTCCACTGTGCTGTTCAATCCCACCAGCAGAGTGTCTCCCAGGCTGAGAAATAGCTGCTAAAGCACAGGAGAGCTCTAAAAGGTTGGGAACGTGCTCAAAACACCAACAGATTGATTTGCACAGGGTCCCTGCTGTGAGCACCAGCATAAAAAAACAGGATGGGAGAAATGAGGCAGGCTTGGTTTACGTGAATTGCAGGGGAGCTTGGGGTATTTTCACTGCAAGCTGTTGGAAAACTGTGGTATGTCCTGTCTGGAAGGCCGTGCTCCAGCAAAGCACAGTGGCAATGGGTGTATTGAATGATGGGATGTTCCGTATGGGGTTTGCTCTGTGCCTGCCTCCATTTACCTGCTGGAGATGGTGAAGGGGTCCTAGATGTCATGGAATCCCAGAATGGTTTGGGTTGGAAGGGACCTTAAAGCTCATCTTGTTTCACACCCCTGGCATGGGCAGGGACACCTCCCACTAGACCAGGTTGCTCCAAGCCCCATCCAACCTGGCCTTGGACACTTCCAGGGATGTGGCATCCACAGCTTCTCTGGGCATGATGTGGGTAGGAACAGCTCTCCACAGGAACCCCCTTAATGGGCTGCTCTTTTTGGGACTGTGCCAGCAGCCTCACAGCCCCTGCACTGGTGAAATGTGGCCCTCAGCCCCTTTATCTGCAGTGTCCACTGGCTGTGCTGAGTTTCCTGGTGGGATCCTGAGAAAGAACCTGCACCCGTGTCTTGCTCCCTCCCAGTCTGGGGCATTTTCCAGCTTCAGGGCTTCCCGAGCTGCAAGTTAATCTGTGACTTCATGTTTAATAGTCCTTGATGGACTTTTGCCAGATTGCTCAAGCCTTTTGTGTTCTGGGCCCTTCGCATGCCCTGTTGTAAAGGGTTCATGCCTGGTGCGACAGAGCTGCAGGCTGTTTCAGTAATGCTTCAAAGTCTTTGTTTTTCTTGGTGCGTTGAATTTTTGCTGTTATTTCTCAGGCCTCTGGCATCCCCTGACCTTTCTCTGGCAGGAGGAGCATCTTGCAGCCCTGCTTCTGATATCTTTTTTCCTCTCTCTGAAGATTTTTTGAGAAGGTGGTCTTCTGTCCTGCTGGCTATCAGGCCAGGGCTTGAGGGGAGCTGCTGTGTGACGTGTTGTGTTTGTGCTGAGGTTTGGTGCAAGTCCTACAAACTCTGCTTAAAAAAAAATGTGTGTTCTCAGCTCTGCCCAAAAAGCAGAGCTCAGCTCAAACACTGAACCAAGCAGTGTGCTTCCCCATTCCTTCCTGCTCTGCTTTCCCTTCATGCTGGAAGAGCTCATGTCTGTCCCCTCTCAACATCGACCTGGGCATGTCCAAGTCCCTCGTGCAGAGCTGATGTTCTCACACTTCCCTCTCCTCTGGGTGTTTTCTCTTTCTTCTTCTTCTTTTTTTTTTTCTTACTGTCGGTTATTTTAGCGCAGTAAACATTTTTTTGACAGTTAGTGACATGAATAAATCCTTTTCCTGTCCTGCCCCCAATTTATTATTTAAGGGGAGAAGATGATTAAATCCAGCAGGGCTGATTTGAATTCTCTGTTCGCAGGAAGAGGGTGGCTGATGGGGGTCTGTCAAGCCGCAGAGTTTGCGTTCATCAGCATCTTGGGAGAAACAGCGATGCCAGCTGCTTAAAACATCTGGTTTGGCTTGTTCCCTCCACTCCCCATCTCTGCTTTTCTTTCTTTCTTTTTCTTTTCTTCTGGAGAGTTCAGCTTTGCTGACTCTAAATGTTGGATCTAGTGGGGTGACAGCTTGGTTTCTGCTGTTCCACTCGAGCACCAGAGCCTGGTGAGGTTACTGGGTTGGAGTCCAAGCGAGGGTCAGCCAGAGCAGTAAAAAACCACCATCTGCTCCCAGCTTTCTGGAGGGGAAGCTCTCACAGTTTGGGGCCGGGCTCTGTGTGCCTGAGGGCCCAGTCTGTGGTTTATGTGATGCCAGCACAGAGTAGGAAGGGCCCCTCTGTGCAAAGGGAGAAGGTGTTTTCCTAACCTCGGTGGCATGGAAACACAAGCAGCGAGAGCGAAAGAAGCCCCAGTAGAGTTAATTAAGTGTTGCATTTAAAAGGTGGAATCGAACGGAATCGCTCTGCATTTATTGGAGTTAGCTTTTCCTGCTCTCAGGGCTTGGAGGAGGGCTGAGTACCTGTGCAATCAGGAGCAGTGCATTAGTGTGGATTTCGCTGAGGGTTTGAGAGAGGAGTTTTGAGCTCTCTGAGCAGTGGATTTGCTCACCAGCAAGCCCTGAGCCTGCCTGATGAAGGCAGAGTGCTGTAAGTACTGTCAGGAAGATGCAGGGGTGAAGGTCCCCTCCTTTTTATCCCCTTTCCCATCCTCTTGACTAAAAGATGTGTCTATAAAACCAATACCTTCTGGAGACTGAACTCACCAAGCTGGTGCATCTGTGCAGTGAATCCCATGCTCAGGTCCTGCTGTGTTGTCTCCCAGTGGAGCTCAGCCTGGTTAATTAAGCAGAGGCTAAATCCCAGAATCCCAGAAGTTGGAAAAGCCCTCCAAGATCACTGAGTCCAACCTGTGCCTGATGCCCACCTTGTCAACCAGACCAGAGCACTGAGTGCCACTTCCAGTTGTTCCCTGGACACTTTCAGGGATGGGGACTCCACCACCTCCCTGATCAGTCCATTCCAAAGCTTGACACCCCTTTCCACGGGGAAATTCTTCCTGATGTCCAAGCTGAACCTTCTCTGGCCCAGCCTGAGGCTGTTTCCTCTCATCCTGTCCCTGTTCCCTGGGAACAGAGCCTGACTCCCCTCAGCTGCCCCAACCTATCAGGGAGTTGTGCAGAGCCAGAAGGTCCCCCTGAGCCTCCTTTGCTCCAGGCTGAGCCCCTTTCCCAGCTCCCTCAGCCACTCCTGGGGCTCCAGCCCCTTCCGCAGCTCTGTTCCCTTCTCTGGACACGCCCTGGCCCCTCAACATCTTTTTTGTGAGGGTTCCAGAACTGGACACAGCATCTAAGATGAATATAAACCCCATAAATAACCAAAATGTAACCCAGGCAGGGCCCTGTGCTGATGCGGTTGCCCGGCTCAGTGCTGGGTTCTCCACGCGCCAGAGGAATCGGTGGCTGTGGGTACAGTCAGCCCCTGAAGGCTGAGACTCAGCCATCACCAGGGTTAGGAACCCGCCACTTGGAATAACCAGTGACGTTTCCTGTGGTCTGGATGCCATCGAGTCTGGAAAATCCAAATTAATCTTGTTTGGTGTCTGCCTACACCTTGCTAGAGGGGAATTCTGTTCCGCTGAAAATTGCACTGCAAACGTGTGCCAAAAGGAGCATGTCCACGTCTGAAGCAGAGCCAGCTCCTCCTCTCAGCCTGGAAATGGAGCTCCTGGACTCACCTGGCCTCGTCCTCCACTGCCAATATTTTAGTGGGATAGGTTGTCTCCTGGTGTTTTGGTGGTAGAGGATGACTTGCAATATTTCAAGTTGTCCTGGGTTGTTCTTTCACCTGCCTGTCTTTTCCCTTCAGCCTCCTGTGCTTCTGATGCCTGACTTTATTATCTTTGCTATTTCCAACCCTCTTTTTTGTCCCTGTCGGAGCCTGATTTCTGCTGGGGGGAGGATGGAAAAGGTCAGGCTCTCACTAGTGAAGCTTATTTAATTTGTTTGCTGCATCTGTGGACAAACTTGCATGTATGTTGCAAGTTTGACCTACCAGGGCCCTCCTGGGCACATGGGCCCCATGGTTGTTTATTTATTTACCTCTCTTCTGTTGTTCTTTTCTCCCACCTGATCCCGTATTCCCAATTTTACCTCTCCTGCAGGAAAAAAAAAGCTTAGTGGACTGCAGACAGTAAATAAAACTGACATTTGCAGCAGTCAGTCTGATACAACAGGACGGGGATGCAGCAGCACTTTTTTGGGCTTGTTTCCACTCCTTATTTAAAGTCTCTTTTAATCAGGAGCTAATGACAACTTTTGGTCACGAGAGCTGATGCACAGGGAAAAAAAAAATACCCACTGGTTTGCATTCAAAATAATGCAAACCATTATAAATAGGAAGATCTGCAGGGATATAATCAAGCTAAATTGCTCATTGTTGCTCTCACCAGAGATGATTTCTTGCCTCTATCTGGGTTGGGCTGTCGTCTGGCTTTAGGGAGGATGTGTTCTCTCTTTATTCCAGTTATAAACCTTTGCAGCAGCAGCAGCTGGTGGCTGTGAGAGTGGGTTTTTCCTCTGGGTTTTGTGCGGATCAAGCAAATATTCCAGTGGCTTGGATATTGCCGTCCAAACTGTCGCAGGAAAATTGTCCTACAGGTTTCTGCCACTCTCCTCCTGCAGCTGAACTGACCCCTTAAGGTTGATCTGTCTCCTCCGGGACTCTGCTGCAGGCAGACACGGAGAAGTCTTGCAACAGGTCACAGCAGCAGCCTGCCCGGAAAACAGCTCTGGCGTGGGAATACAGGGCTCTCTCTGCCTGCAGATGGTGTGCAATAAGCTCTGGATTTTAGTGACTCCATGCAATTTATCCTATTGAGAGTAGCTGAGCCTGGAGAGAATCGGGAGCTGATGCTGAAGTCTCCAAACAGATCATAATGTGTTTAATACTTGGGTGGTTTTTTGTCCTAATTTTCTTCAGCCGGGTTGGACATGAATGCAACATGAAAACTGTGCACTTTTCCATGCTTTAATTGAAATAGTTTGTGGAAACATGGAATGGTTTGGGTTGGAAAGGACATTAAAGTTCAGCCAGTCCCACCCCCTGCCATGGGTAGGGACACCCTCCACTAGACCAGCTTGTTCCAAGCCCCATTCAACCTGACCTTGAACTCTTCTAGGGATGGGGCAGCCACAGCTTCTCTGGGCAACCTGTGCCAGGGCCTCACCACCCTCACAGGGAGGAATTTTTTCCCAATATCCCATCTAAACCTTCCCTCCCTCAACTTAAGGCCGTTTTCCCCTTGTTCTATCACTCCATGCCCTTGTGAAAAGTCCCTCTGCTTTGTGTATTGTGGAGACAGCTTATAAATTGGGCAGCAGTATTCTGGTCTGCTGATTTTCCTACTAAATTATCTTTTAAAAATTTTTAATAATAATTTGCTTGGTTGTTTCTTCACTGGGCAGTTCTCTGAGAAGTGTAGGTGTTTTCAGTAATGGCTTGGCAGTTAAACTTGCCATGGAAGTACCACAACCTGAAAACCTTCATGGTTATGGAAGGCAAACGGGGCTTTATGATGTCACTCTTGTCCCCAAAACACAGCCTTTGGCTCAATTATTCTGCATGTGTCTCTCTTAAAGCTTTTCCCCCTTTGCTCCACTGTGTGTGGAGCAACTTTTGCTGAGGAATGGGAGCGTCCTGAGGGTTAAGTGACCTAATTTCATCTGTGCTGCTTTCGTTTTTCTAACCTCAGAAGGCAGAGACCCTGAACTGAAAAGTATATAAAAAGATTCTAATTAGTACAGGACAAAAAATAAGGCTTCCCTTGAAAAAGGGGACTGATTTTAATCTTCTAAATTAACAAAAGGGTGGAGTTACAAGCAGCCGGTGTGGCACCTACTTGGATATTCCACAGCATCCTTTTTTTTGGCCTAGTTCTTGGTAGGGGAGGGCAAGCTCCTGAGTGGAGTTATAGCTCCCATCAAAGAACGTCTTGTTTGGACACGTTGACAAGTCACTGATGTCCTTGTCAGCTGTAAATGTCAACCTGACTGTCAGGAGGCAGCTACGGATGAGAGAGGTGAAAGCGCCTGGTCTCACCTCCTGTCTCCTTGTGCGGCCCACCTGTGACAGGCAGGAAAACCTGGCTCTGAGGAGCAGCTGGGAAAGCCACCAGCTCCTGGCTGAGCATGGCATTGAGTCTCCTGCGAGGCAAAGAGGTCGTCTAAACCCCCTTCTCATCACCAGCTTGCTCAGGAGGTCCCACAAGGAGCTGCTCTGCCAGAGGAGGCAGGCACCCTAGGAAAGATGATTTTGGGGGTGGCTCTTGGAAAAAAGCCCGTTGTATTTGGGATTAGGCACTAGGACATCACAGCTTGCAGCCTCTTTGGCCAGATGCCTGTTGAGCCGGGGCATTTTTGCCAGGTGGAGATGAAGGGTTCTGCTGGGCACTCGGAGAGCTCTGCTCTCCACCTGTAATTTTTTGTCAGAACTTTCGTTCCTCTTTATTGCTGTTCTTCTAATTTTTCTCTGGGCTTCTAATGACAGTGATTATGCCAAATGTGGCACATTTCATGTACCGTGGAAATGACTTTCAGACCCAGCTCTCAGTGCTTAAAGGACCATTAAAAACCCTGCTTTTCAGAACTAAGCTTTGGTGTTCTCCCCACTCTATTTCCAGTCCTGCGTTAAGCTGTAAAGTAGTAAAATTGCTGACTTGATTATGTTGCATTAATTAATTATCTCTATAGCAACATGCACTGATGTCATAAATATGGGAATTCAGCAGTGCAGCTGTATGGAAGAGGAACTAATGGATAAATGGGGAGAAAGCTTTTTTCTTAATCTCTGCAGTAGTTAAGTAAACAGATTACTAATAAAGTAATATTTTGCATAGTTTCTCTTTCACTGCCCCATTTCCCTTTTGATGGAACCTTCTGCATTGCATAGGTCCTGCGTGTCCCTCCTAAAGAAGTTTTCCAGGCTGCAGGTCCAGCTCTCAGCCTTCTCAAAGCACTGGGTTACCCCCTGCTTGCTTTTACACTGGCACGTGGAAATTAAGGCAGCAGGGCTTCTCTTTGCAGGAGAAATCCCTTTGCCTTCAGCAAAGCCACCCTGCTAGGGATGGTTCTCTGTGGGGGAGGGAAGGGTGTGGATCTTGAGAAGGAATACAGTTAATTTTGGCATTGTGGAGTGGAGGGGGTGACACAGTGTGAGACAGGAGATGTCAAGAGGCAGAGGAGCTGGAAAAAGAGAATTTTGGCTCTGAGAAGGCTGGGATGCTCCGCTCTGCTCAATGTGGGTACAAGTAGTCGTTACTTGTCTGGCTGTTAGGAATCCCTGGTTATCTCTGGAAGTCCTGGCTGGGCCACTGACTCTCTCCTACTTTGGCTCTTGGATTAAAGGCAGGAGAGAGGTGCCTAGGAACAGTGCTTGTGCAGTGGGGCTCAGAGAGGGACTTTCTCTCCCTGTCTCCCAGGAGTTTGTAGCAGATGTGGTGTCCTAAGAACCCAGCAGGTATGGTTTGTGATGATAACTGCAAAATCAGGCTGGGAAGAGGAGTAAGTGGTTGTTTCAGAAGAAGAAATATGGTCAGAAGAGTCTGTAATTGCACTGCAGGTCTAAAGCTCCCAGGAGGCTGAGACCTGGTGCTTTTCTCATTGCTTTTTTTTGTCCGTCTATCCTCGGAATAATTTTGTTTTGCTGTTTGTTTACCGCCATCAGCTGTGAAGCTGATCAGTCCTTACCAGTCCAGCACAATGCTTGAGGAGTAAAGGCACTCTGGGGTGAATAATTTATTCAGTTAATCTATTTTGATTTCTGTCATTTGACAGGTCCCAGGCAGGGTCTGTGTGGAGGAGGCTCGGAAAGCAGCGCTGCTATTTATACAGCACCCCGGCTCCGGGAAGCGCTGCGAGGATGTGCTTGGCGGGGTGAGGAGCTTGTGATCTCAGAGCACTTTGGAACGTCAGGCACTCCTGAGTTCTGCTTCGTACAGCAGGAAAAGACTTCGGGATGTTTGCTTAGTTTTGCGCTGTGGCAGAGCAGGGAAAATTCACGGTGAGGGTGTGATGGGCACTGATAGGTGAGCTCTGGGACAGTCCCTTGGGAGTTGTTGAGGGTTAAACCCCTTCTTTGGAGCAGCCCAGATCATTTGCCACGCAGCATCTGCTGGGAAAAGAAGGCCCCAGATATTGCTGCCCTGCTCCATATTTAATTAGCTGCCACAGCAAGTCAGGAAAGGTTTAACTCGCAGTGCAGGACACTGCACAAACATCATGTTAGAAATCACCCCTCTCTGCCTGGCATATGTGCAGGAAGGGTTAAGCCATAAAACAACCTGCTCTTTTCTACATAAATTAAAAAACCTGTTAACATGGTAATATTTTGATTTCCGTCGAAAAGTGTTTATTTTGGTAGCCCGTACCAAAGTTTCAGCTATTCTAAAACCCTGAGATTTCACAGCCGAGCTTTCATGTTCCCAGCAGAGAAGGAGGTGAGATACTCAAAGAATCTCTGTTCTTATTTCAGCACTGCACTTGCCAGCCAAATTTTCAAAAGAGCCCAGTTTGCTGACATAAATGGGGTTGCTGATGTGCCGAAGGAGAAGGAAGCGCCCGAGAACATATTCCTCCCTGGGTCCAAGTCTCTCCCATCTTATCTTTCCCTTCCATATGTTTCCTCTGTAATGAGAGGAATTATTTATCATTAAAGTGATATATAATTTAAAAATTAAAGTTAATGAATGCTTAAATTAATTTACTGACAAAAACAAATGTCTGTCCTTCAGATCCTATAATTTTAATTGGAGTGGGCTACAGCTTAATTAACATGTATTGATTGTAGTCCTGAGTGAGGTGGGTGGACTGTGTTGGGAGAAATCCTCCTCAGAGATGAAGATTTGTTGATAACATTCTGAATAATTGTCTTGTGAAGAGACAGAAGTCTTTGCTGTTTTCTCTGCAGTAAGCTTTAAACAAAAGGTATTGTTTAAAATTAAGGCAAAAATTTGGCACGGCTGCTTTATAGATGGGAAGAGAATTCTGCTGCAAACATATTAATGAATTGACTCATTAATTAGGTGCACTAAGAAGACAGAAAATTGGAGGAGAGTTGGAGCAAATAAAGAAGCGGATGCAACTGGAAACTTTTTGGGGGATGAAAAGGTACGGTTCAATTTGGTGTTTACTCCCTACACTCTTTCCCCTGGGCAGGTGTCCCCAGTTTCACAGTGGGTGATGGTGGGGATAAGGAGTGTGACATCAGGGAGTGGCTTTTTTAGGGATATGAGGACCAACTGCTTTGGGCCAGTGGGAGGAGAAGACATCCCAAGGCCCCTCCAACCCCAGATGTTCTGGGAGCCCGTGGAGCTGGGGACAGGCGCTGCAAGCAGGAGCCCAGGGTGAGAGGAGAGAGAAAGGCAATCCTCACTCCCTGGCACAAAACCCTCTGCCTGATGCTGAAAACTGTTTCCCTGACCTGTTCTGTGTGGTAAAATACCCAAATCCATCTCTTTAAAGAGAACTCTGTGTTCTCTGCCATTAATATTTTATATTTTGTCAATATTATGGAGGAATGGATGATGTGCCACATCTCTCCTTGCAGCTTCAACCCCCAAATTGCCCGAGCTCCTCTCAAGGATTCAGGAGAGAGGTACCCCCAGGAGGCTCCTGGCCCTTTGGGGCAGGTTTGGGTGTCTGCAAGGAGGGAAAGCCAGAAAGTGCTTGTGTTCTCTGGACAGGACAAGAGGAAACAGCCTCAGGCTGCACCAGGGCAGGTTCAGGTTGGAGATCAGGAAGAATTTCTTCACTGAAAGGGTTGTCAGGCAATGGAAAAGGCTGCCCAGGGAGGTGGTGGAGTCACCATCCCTTGAATTGTTCAAGATACAGCTGGATGTGGCACTCAGTGCTCTGGTTTAGTTGTAAGGTGGTGATCGATCAAAGGTTGGAGTCAATGACCTTGGAGGCCTTTTCCAACCTAAATGGTTCTGGGGTTCTGCAGTTCTGTGATTCTCTCAGCCTTGCGTTTGAGAGGTTTTTTCTTCCATAGCACAAACTCCTCCTTCTTCAAGAATATATTTTTTTAATTGAATTGTATAGATGCAAAGAAAACAACCAGTTCTCTAGACTTGACTCAGCAAAATGTTTATAAATTCAGATCCAGGTTGCAGAGACAAAGAGTAAAATAGAAGAAGAGGGGATTTAGTGAAGTCCTGCGTTCCCTGGGTGGAAGAGCTTCACAGCTGCCTCCTGTCACCACTTTCTGCACAGGGGATGGGAAGGGGGTGAGTGGTGATGATTTGGGGAGCCCCTCACCCCCTTTTCTGCACCTAAGCCCAACTGGCAGCTCAGTGTGCTGTTTCTTAGAATCACAGAATCCCTTGGTTTGGAAAAGACTTCTAAGATCATCAAGTCCAAGCATTAACCCAGCACTGCCAAGGCCACCACTAAACTGTGTCCCCAAGTGCCACATCTACACATTTTTTAAACACTTCTGAGGATGGTGATTCCAACACTTCCCTGGGCAGCCTGTTCCAATGCCTGAACACCCTTTCAGTCAAGAAATTTTTCCTATTATCCAGCCTAAAAATACCCTGGTGCACCTTGAAGCCATTTCCTCTCATCCTGTCCCTTTTTTCCTGGGAGAAGAGTCTGACCCTCACCTGGCTAGAACCTAATTAAAGTTTTCCTTTTGGCCTCCATGCCCTACAGGAGGAGGATTTTGATTCATCCAGTGGGGTCGTGCAAATGGAAGATCCTCTTCCAACTTGTCAAGCCCATCCCTTGTGTTGTCCCTTTTTATTAATGCGGTGCACAGGCAATGTCTTCCTGGAGACCTTTTTCCCCCTCCAATATATTGAATAAATTCTCCATCAGGAAGGAAAGTAACTTGCAATAATGAACCATCAGTGGGTATTTAAGATTCCTTTAATGGGTCACATTGATGTAATCTCCACTTTTTCCTGGGAAGATCATACTGGGCCATAACCTCAATTCATATTTATGTCAGAAGAAAATATATGGTGGAGATGGCTCAGAAAGAGCTTTTCCCTGCTAAGCAGTCGGATACAAATGTACAGATCTGCCAGAAATATGCTGGGGTTTGAAGGGAGTCAGGGAACTATCAGATGTTTAGGGCATTTCTCTTTTGCCTGGAAAAATTCCCGACAAACTGGTTTCTCACCCTAGGATGTGACCCCAGAAGGTGTGCGCTCATGGGCCCAGAAATGTGCAAGGTTGAGCAACTTTAGGATTACTTTTAGGAGCACTTTGATCATCTTTTTGCGTGTGGGCGTGAGGGGCATCTGTAGTTTGGCTGGTTAAAAAAAGTCAGGAGGGAAAGAGAAATAGTCAGAGCTATATAAATAAAAGCAATGGAGGTGTATGTATATAAATATATATACATATAATATAAATATATGTACATATAGTATCAGTAATGTTTGACTTTCTAGTCATGTCTTTATGCCTGTCATTCCTTATTGGTCAGACCCCTCTGAAGGCCAAAAGCCAGCCCAGACTGGGATATCGGGGACATTTAGGTTGTCTATAAAATAAAATAAAGGATGAAAATAGCATCTAAGGCCATTCCTCTTGGCTAGAAGCAGTAGCTCTGTCTTGATCCAATGCTACAGGAAGATGAGATAAAGTTGCAAGTTCACTCGGTCAGGATAGATGAGGGTGTAGGGGAAGGCAATGAAAATAACACAAATTCCTGGAGCTGTCTCGGCGAGGAAGGGACAAACATGACTAATGCTGCGTGAACGATTTGCACAAAAGGATTTCTTTGACTAACTTTGCCTTTCTGGAGGTAAACTGTCAGAGGGCACAACGCAAGTTTTCTGATGTGTTCATGAGTCAGAATTATTTAATGAGGGAATGGAGCAGCCGTCCCCCAGGCCTTGGGGCCGGGTTACCCAGGGGACCAACGCTGCTCTTGGCGAGGAGGGAACTCAAACACCAGCTCCAAGCAAAGAGCGCTTGTTCTTGAGGTCACTCCAAGCTCTCCCAGCTAAAATGGAGAGCTCAGAGCTCAGATGAAATGAGGCTTTTTAGTTTGTGGTTTTTGGATCACAGGGAGCACATACACAGTGCCATGAGGTAGGGAACCTAAATGCAAAGAGGGCTTTAGTGACGCAAGCGTCCAAGTGTTGATGCTGGTGCTCAGTTTCTATAAATGCTTCCAGTGGTTCCTATCTATCCACACTTTTTGTTTTTTTTGATACACCATCTAATTTTCTTGTTCTTTCTGTCAGCCCTTTTGATGCACCAGTGGGAAGAATAATTTATTCAGCCATTTTTTCGATGCGATTATCTCTAGCGGAAAGCCAACCACTAAAAATTAGTGGTGTAGCACACACAGGCTAAAGAATGAGACTTTCTTCCTTTCCCTCTTTCTCTCTTTTTTTATTTTTTTTAAAGCATACATTTGTTGAAAAATAGCATTTCAGGTCAGCTGAAATTATTTGTTTTGAACTCAACAAAAAAATGACAGCAACAGTAACAAAGTAACAATTTGAAAAAAACCCAGCCACGTCTTTGTGCATTTTTGAAATTAGATGCTTTGACTTCTGCTTTTCGAAGTGATGCTTGGAGCCAAAATGAAACTAATGCTAACTTTAAAAAAATGCACTTTGGAGGTTCCCCTTTGCAATCTTTCCCCACCC
>VZTG01009179.1:802109-970959 GCA_013397845.1 Melanocharis versteri | reverse complement strand
TCCCCTTTCAATCCTTCCCCCCCCCCCCCTTCCATTTTCTCCTTGCTTTAAATTTTGTTTAGGAAGAAATAAGCATCTTTGTCTTGAGCTGGGTCAGGATGATCCCACCTCTCCCACCAAAAGGAAGTAAATCCATGGATCACATGGTTATTAGCTGGTTGAAGGCCCCATGAACTAAAGAAACAAAGCAGAGGGGGAGCTGCCAAGCGTTTGACACTTTCATTCTGGCAAATGTTTGCTTCTTTCGTTTGGTCTGGTGTGGGAAAACGTTCCTTGTGTGCCTAACCACGAGCGTGGGCTTAAATCCCTTTGGCTTCTCCCCTTCCAGGTGGGTCAGGCCGTCTCCCCGGAGCCAGGGATGTACCTGCAGAGCCATGGGTGAGGTCCAGCTGGGGGAGTCCTCCCATCTCAGGCCTCCATTCCTCTGCTCCCAGGTCCCTGCACAGTTGCTGGGAGCCGTGTCCATCCTCAAGGATGCGGGATGTGCCCGTGAAGCGTGACTTGGATTTTCTCTGCTCTGGAAATGGAGACTAAACCACCGGTGCAATCCAGGAGAAACAGGAAGGAAAGTGGCATCTGAGCAGTCCCCAGGCTGTCCTCCTATGCTTGGAGTAACTCCTGCAGCATAGCAGAGCCTGGAGGTACCTTGGATCCTTTTGGGCATGGCAAGGGACACAGAAAAACTGGATGCTGCTGGAGGGGTAGTGACACGTGGCCTGAGCTGCAGGATGGGGTCCCAGCAACCTGGATTTTGCTGTGCTCCTGCTTGGAGCCCCCTCCCTGCTCACTGCACAGGAATAGCTCCTGTTAGCATGTCCCAGGAGCAGGAAGATGGCTCAGGCTTGTGTGGAAATGGAAGAATGAAGTGAGAGAGGACTTCATTTTTCCTCTCTTTCCCAACCAGGAGATTCATGAGGTGACTGGGTGAGCTTAAGGGAACTTGCAGTCTTTTTATCATATTGATGGGTGGATGGATCGTGTGGCTTGGAGTGTGTTTAAGGCTTTAATTAAATCAGGGCTGCACACTCTGCAATGGTTCCCTGCTGCTTTAGGGAATCGTTCCCAGCCTCTTCAGACCTTGTGTGGTGGGATGACCCTGGCTGGATGCCATATGCCCAACAAAGCTGCTCCTTCACTCCCCTCCTCGGCTGGACACGGGAGGGAAAATTTAATGCAAGGCTTGAGATGAGGACAGGGAAGGATCACTCAGGAATTACTGTCATGGGCAAAAAGGTCTCAACCTGGGGAAATGAATTTCATTTATTGCCAATCAAATTGGAGTAGGGTAATGAAAAATAAAGCCAAATCTTAACAAACACCCTTTCCCCCCACCCACCAGCTCTGTTGGACCCAGGACAAGCTTCTGGCAACTTCACAGAAGCCATTCCTATAGCCCACACTACCAAAACCTGGCCATGCCAACCCAATACACCTTGAATCATTACTTGGTATTAATTTTTCAGCCTAAAACAATCTCTGAAGACCTGTTATTTTAGAGATTAAAGTTCTAGCATAAACAAACTCATATGCATGTTGTTTTCGCACGGGAGATGTTTTTAGTATCATATTTAATGTTCCAAACAAAGCCATTGCTTGTGGTGTTTTGCAGGCTGGATGCCTTTGAAAGGGTAGATATGGGCCCTGTTTGATCTTGAGCTACTTGGGGCTTTTTATTTGCATTTTGTGGCTCTTACCTTGTAAACAAAGACTCCTTTCTATGTCTGTAGATCAGGATGTCACCCACAAAGCTCTGTGGAAATGGGAGATGGCTGCAGAGGGTGCAAGACACAAATTCAGGGGCAAATGGATATGAGGGATGTAGAACACTTTCACTTTGAGGTTTCGCTCATCACAGCAGAGACTGGAGGTAACTTTTTTTCCCCATGCACATTTGATTTTTTTTTTTTAAAGCAATCCCAGACTGGCAGAGGGGGGAGGTGAATTTGCTGGGAAATTGCGATGCCTCCCCAAAATTCAATAGCTGCCCCTGAGTGCTTGGCTTCTGGGCATGGCCACAATGCCAGGGGCCAGGGAAATAAATACCACCTGCAGAACTTCAGCACTTCATCAGAGGGCAGGAGGAGGAGGAGGAAGAGAGCAGTGCAGAGATGTTGTTCACTTGTTGGCTCGAGGGATGAACACCCCTTTGAGCTGCAGGTCAGGTTGTTAGGGGAGGGCTCCCAGTTTCTTGCAGGCTCCCCATGATGTGAGAACTTGTGTCTGAGGGACCTTAGGAAGCTTCCTGCTGGTGGCCAGTGCCTGCTGGAGAGGAAGACCCAACAGGAGTAACGGGAGGCTCTGAGGATGCTGCTGCACCAGCCACTTTGCCTTGTGCCACTACACAGTGTCACGAGCAGCCCTGGGCGGCCTCTGGTCCTGAGCCCTTGAGTGTCACTGCCCCTGAAAGGCACAGCCCACTTCCAAAGCCATCCCAGCATGGTTCAGCGCTGTTTTGTGAAGCTGTCCCTTTGGCATCCAGAGCAGCATCTCAGATGGGAGGGTGCAGGAATGAATCAGGCGCTGGCTGCCTCTGCGTGTGAGCAAGTTGTTCTAATGTACTTATCTCTTGTTTCTGTAAAGGTTATAAAAGTAAATAATCTTGCTCTAACACAGTGTCCTTGCAGTCCCTGTGTAGCTCCATGGATAACTCTTCCTAAGGCTGACTTGTGGTGATTAATACTCTACAGAGGGAAATTATTTTTTTAAAAGGGAACAGAGAAGTAAAGCTTGAAGATGCTTGTTCCCTTCATGCCCCCTGTGCTTGAGGCTGATTAGCTTTTGTTTCCTCCTCCAGCATGAGGGAACTGGTGAAATGTTTTCCTTCCTGCCCTGCAACGTTGATCCCTGGCACTGTGAGGATTAACAACTGGCCAAAAGCATCAGGAGGTGACCTTGCTCTGCCATATGATCCCTCCACGCAGGCCTGGGCTGCCCAGGGGAAGCTGGCAGCACCCTGTGGACCAGGTAAGCAACATCAAGCTTCTTTCTGCACCCTGGGGAGTCTGGAGAGGATCTGGAGAGCAAATGTGAGCTGGGCAGGAGAGGCTGAAGTGTCTCACCCCTCCCTTCCTGGCAGTTGTGCTGTGCTGAGTTCACGCTGATGCTGGTCCTGTCTCTGTAATGGGTTTTTTAGCACTCTTCAGAGACCTGTGCTGGGTAGTGCCCTGGGCTGTAGCCAAGGCACGGGAGACCACTGGGAAGTTGGTTGGTACTGCCCAAGGTTTCCCTGAACAGTGTGGCAGGGTACCAAGTACACGTAACCCGGCAGCCAGGCTTGTACCTGTTTGAAACATTCAGATTAATGAAAACGGTCCCTTTTCCCTGAATATTCTCAGTATTGCACGCCTCTCCGTCTATCTCATATGCCTGAACTATCCTGCATGGGATTACAGTTCCGCATTCCCTCATTTTCCAGAAACGTTTTGTCTTTGTGGAGCACAAACGTTGCCCTGAGCCATCCAGCTCTATTTGCTTCTCACAGACGTGGCTTCTCCAAAACTTTCCACTTAGTGGTCAAATCTCTTTTGACCTTTGAAAGCTTTGTCTTGGGAGGGAAATTCTTCTACTCCAGGAAGGGATGCTGCAAAATAAATCCCACCACGGGCAAGGGAGAGGCATCTAATCTTCCTGCTCCCTAGATTTAGCTGTGCCATTAGCCTGGACCCTGCACATAAAGCTAATTTTATAATTTGTAAACGTAGCTGAGTGGGTTTTATAGAGGAATGTCGGGAAGTGATGAAATACCTTCAATAGATTTATAAAGAAGTTTAATGCATAAAGCTCTCTCCCCCCCTTCTGCCCCCCTCCTTCTGTCTTGGAGTTGCACACAACAGAAAACATGGCCATGGGAAGGGCTTTGTGGCCAGCACTCATGCCTTTAATTTTGCTTTTACAAGACAGTTTTATAACATCAAGAAGAATGGAAAAGCTGCAAGGCATGCACACTCAAGACGCTGTGCTCCTGGAAAGTTTTGGATGGGCTCCAGGCAGTGTTTGGTGGCAAAGAAAGATGAAGGTCTTGGAAAGAAGAAGAAATAATCAGCCAAGCCCTCATCCTGCAATATTCCTGTTTCTGTGAGCTGGAAATGCCATTGGAGCATGAGAAGGACAGAAAAAATGTGTTCCTGCAATGTCACGTGTCTGAGGGTGAGTTCTGATTGCATCAATAACAGCTTCTTCTGTTCCACCCCATTGAATTTTCCTGATGTAATGAAAATGAGCCATCCCATGATCTGCAAGACTCAAAAACCTGCTTTTCGCTGGTGCTTGGGCTCTGTGTGGAGTTCCTGTGTGATTTCTCCTGGTAGGAATTCCTCTGAATCAGTAAAATGTTTCCCCTTTCTGCTTTCACTAGGGAGGATGACGCTTGTGCTGCCCAGTGGGTATCGCTGTGAGTCTCTTCTGGGTTGTTTTTTTTTGGGTGGAGTTAAAATGGACTGACAGGTTCAGAACTGATTAGTGAAGGGAAGGAGAGATTGATGTTGTGACCGTGTGTTCCCTGCTTCCTCAGGAAAGCAGGCCAGCAAGTGGGATGTGTCACGAAACCCCCATAACACAAGCGCCTGCCTCAAACACCCCCAGCCTCATACGAGGCTTCTGTGGGGTCAGGAAAAGGGTTTTGGACCCAGAGATCTGGGTTAGCAAGCTGGGGCCAGGCTGATAATCAGCATTCATAGAGCAGCCTTATCATAACTGGCAGCAGCCCTGCGCTCCCCCTCTTTATCACCCAAGGGCCGAGCAAACCCAAGGCCAACATCCTCCCATAGCTCTCTCCCAGGAATTATCAGAGGATCTGGAGGAGAAGGCTCCTCCTGGGCCAGTTTGCCCAGCTCTGGCCCAGCAGCTTTGCAGATTAATCTCTGCGTTAAGACCTTACACACATGAGAAGGGTTGGAGGGAGGAAGGATCGCCTGAATGTGTTTTTCCACTCCATCTCTTTGGTTTTTATGTTCCTAGTTGTGTTTTCTTTTTAACGATTCGCAGCTTGGACTCTTTCCTGATTTTTCTTCTCTTTTTTTATTTGTTTCTTTTTTTTCCCTCTCTCTCTATTGAACGCTGATGGAAAAGGAGAGTGCTTTCCTCCTGCCTACTTAAATCTTTGGCTGAGTCGCACGGAAAAACAGTCACACTTACTGCAGCTCCCAAAGGCTTCAAATCATCAGGGGAGGAGGGGAGGAGGGAGCTGC
Organism: Melanocharis versteri; assembly: GCA_013397845.1. Classification (NCBI taxonomy): domain Eukaryota; kingdom Metazoa; phylum Chordata; class Aves; order Passeriformes; family Melanocharitidae; genus Melanocharis; species Melanocharis versteri. The sequence goes on along the minus strand of VZTG01009179.1, from coordinate 965,773 downwards.
AGAGGGAAGAAAATCATTTGTATAGGCGTAGAGTGAAGAATCACCTTCCTTTAAACTCGTGATCTGTCTCTATTCCTACAGATTGCTGTCTCTGATCTTTTTTTTCACTGCCCAATATCTCCTTTCTATTATCTTTCCTCTGCCTTTGCTGTGATGTGTCTGTGGTGTGTCCCTTTTTGCTGGGATGTCTTGCTCCCAGGAGAGTTTGCATAAGAATGCCGGGACTTGAAGATCCAGGTTATTGACAAGAAATCATTACTAAACCTTTTAATGCCTCTTCTGTAATTGATACAGGGATGGGCAGGGGGGGATTTTCCTGTAGACACAGGTTTTTTCCCCCCTCCAAATGTCTTTAAAAGCCCTGAGTGTGGTGTCCTCCAGCCATTTCCTAATGGGTTAAAGCATACTGGTGCCAAATGCTTTGGGGTCTGTAAATATTGCCCTGTTTGCAGATGGATACACTTGCAGGGAAGCAGATGGAGCCTGAAATACTGAGCAGCAGAAGACCCCAGAGAGCTCGCTCTCAGCTAAGCATCATCCTACGTGTAATTTTGGGGTCCCCCTTTTAGCTACCAGGATGTTTGGTTGCCCTCGTGCAGCTACTGTGGCCCTATTGCCCCAAGTTAAGCTGGGGAGAGAGAACAAGAGGTGCTCCGAGTGGGGCTGAAAACACCCAAACCTCTTACCCCGGCCACTGGGGACAAAAATAGCCTGGCTGGGATGAGGGCACTGGTGTGGTGTCCATAAGAGGGGAGGGATAAGGGTCCATCGGGGTGAGACTTGGCAAAACCCCCATTCCCTCTACCAAGACTATCGTCTGACCGTCTCACTTAGTTTTTTTTTCACTGACATCTGTTGCTAGGAGATAGAAAGCACAGTCCTTTTTGAAGCATCTTCAGCTGCCTTCTACCTTCCCGGAGAGCTTCAGCTTTGTTCAGTGTCCCTGCTCCTTCCCTTCTTTTGGACTCATCCCTTTCATCTTTCTCCCCTCGCCCCCACACACCGGTCAGGAAGGATTTGCCACAATTTCCATTGTTTCAAATGCTGCTGTGAGCCTGCTCCCCAAATCCTCTTGTTTTAACTAGCACAGGATTCAGCATCAGACACCTGTCTGTGAACTTAACTCCTGTTCCAGATGTTCCTCCCCAAGGATGGAGGAGCCAGGACTAAGGGAAAGTAGCCCCTCTGGCATGTGTGCAACTCCTTCTGCATGCAGATATACACAGGCAGCCCCCTCCAGATCCTCGGTCAGAATTCTGCCCTTGGGATGTGCAACAGCTTCTCACCCCTCTACAGGCATTTCTCTGCTCTGTGGGCTTTGCTTGGGCTTCAGCTTCAAATGAAAATTTGCCAGTTTAGGGGTTTCCCTTACACAGTTAAAATTAAAAGGGTGGTGAAGGATGCTGCAGGGGCCCAGGTGAGAACAGGGACAAGAAGTACGTCGGGGCATTTGCCCCAGTTTTGGTCTCTAAATCACTCTGTGTGCCTTTTAAAAAAAGAAACCAAAATCAAACAAAATGTATGAAGAAAGAGAAACCTGTTCTTAAGTCGTCCAGCTTATTCCCAGAACTGCAGACGCAGAGCAGGTGGGCACTGAGGGCAGCAAAATGTTTAGTGATCGCTGAGCGAGGAAGTGACATTTTCCAGCTTGCCTAAGGATGCAAGAAAAATGCATCTGTGTCTGCAGCAGCCCCACGAGCTGGTGCTGACCTATTTACGTGCCCAATTATGCACACAGGCAGATGCCCTCTTCCCACCTCGGAGCAAGGGGCTGAGCCAGGACAAAAAATTGCCAGTGTGGAGTTTTTCCTGAGAACCAACCCCTCCCCAGATCCTGGGATGTCAACAGAGGGCTCGGCAGCAGCTCAGGGTGTTGGAGTGATGCGTTTAGATGAGATCTTGTTTATTTTCCTTTGAGTGAGGGATGCAGCTGGTTTGGAGGGAGCAATGAAATATCCAGCCAGTCTTTTCCTCTCTGCATCCATTAATGCCCACTGAGCCAGGGGCTCCCCCACTACGGTGCCTCTGGTGCCCCTCCAGTGCTGTCTCCTCCTCCTTCCCACCCTGATTTACCATTTCCCATATTTCATTTCTGTTATGGCCAGTGGCAGTGATTGCTTCACACATTCATCACGCTGTGGGTGTCACAGTGTCATGGTTGGTGCCTTTGTTCGAGTTCCAGAAAACCTCCCCCTAAACCACCAAGCCCCAGACCATTGTTAACCTGCCTTTAAAACTCGAGATTGCAAGAGAATTTTCCATGGGAAGTGGCAAAGTTTTTAGTGATTTCTTACTCATCCCCTTTGCAGCCTCACCGTAAGATTTGATTTCAACATTATGGGCGTGGAGTTGGGAGTGATAACAATATGGAAATGAAAAATAAGGATCGATCTCAAGAGCTAAACGGAGCTTTGTGAGTTAGAAAGAAACTTTTCTGGGAACTTTTCATTTGGGTCAGGTTGTGCAAGCATTAACTCAGGCTGGTTGGAAGCTTCATCATCAAGAAGTCCTTTTCCTCTATCACACCTGGGCAGCATCAGCTGTTTGAGCCTTAATTCCACCTGTGCTTCATATGTGAAAAGGGGAGAGCGCACTAGAGGAGGAACAACAATAAAAAGTAATTTGTTCTGGAAGGAAGGGTTTATCCTACCTGGCTCCCCAGCTGGTAACACAACCCTTGTCAAAAATCTGACACCTCCTCCTGCCTGCTGTCACTAATCGCTCACATTGAGCTGGAACAAGACAAACCCCACACCCAGGGATGCCGCCACCCTTCCATCCCACTTTCCTGCTCTAGATAACGAGGGAAATCAATCATGCTGCCCTGGGGCTGGCCATCCATCTCCTTCTTCAGCAATGGCCAGGGGAAGCCTGGCCAGCCCTGTCCCTTGTGAGCCCCCTGCAGGAGAAGGGCACAGGTTATAGGGAATTGCCAAGCTGCAATTAAAAGTTAATATTTCGACAGTGCTGGGTGCTTTGTAGTTGCTCTCTTGATATTAATGATCTTAAAAAACCTCCCTTAGCTGGGAGGTGTTGGCTCTAAATCTGCCTGTTCCTACCTGAGAAAGCCTGTTACAGGACCTTCTTGAGTCCTCTGCAGTGGACACTTCTCTCTTTGAGCAGAAATTGTTGGCTCAGAAAATTCCCAGCAACCCAGAGGTGTAAAATCACAAATGAAGTGAGTTGTGTTGGAGGATTCCAGCCATTTACTTAATTTTTATCACCCAATTTCTGCAAATCCCCTGTGGAGGAGCTTGAAAAGGACATATTTCCCCTTCTCTTTTCTTGCTAGTTTTGTCATTCTGACAAATGGTTGATGTGCTGGTTGTGCTTCTAACGCTGCTGGAAATGGTCGTGGCTTTCGTGTTTTCCAGCCAGCACTGCGATTTCCACAAAGAAATGAGAGTGAGAGGCTGTGGATAACTGTTCCTCTGGCTCTATTGCACCCCACCACAATTTGCTTTCCTACGAATAACACCTGCCTGTTTTACATCTCGACAGCAGCTTTCCTTATTTATCGAAAAGCTGGGGATTCTTGGAGGATATTTCCATTTTTCTCCGCTATTTCTAGCAGTTGTGCTACAGCAAATTGGTCTCCAGCTGCACCTTTTCTCCTCAGTTTTGGCTGGAGGGAGCCTGTCTTGCTTGCTGGGTGACCAAAAATCATCTCAGAAAACAGTCTCCAGGCCTGTGATGAGCAGTCTGGGGATACGGTGTGGAAACAGTGCCTTGCTCAGCGGGGATGTGGTGGCACACGGGGGCAATCCCGTGTTCCTCTGCTCCGCCACGGGGAGCCCTGGCACCTCTCCAGGGTTAATGGCTGTGGAAACAGTGTGGTACCCCTTTACCTCCTCTTTTGGTGGTGCCAGGGATAGCTTTTGCTGGTGGATGTCATGAAGAGACTGTCATGGAGCGTGAGAAGTTTGGCATTCTGTGTGGAGTTGCTGACCCGGAGAGCTGCTCTGGGTCACCGGTGAGAAGGGGACAGAAGGTGCTTACGTGAGGCAGGAAACTGTTTTTGCTGGGCTAACAAACGTTATCAAATGGGCTGAAAAGCAGAGCTCCTCTTCAGCAGAGTTTTAACTGTCAGCCTAATACCAGCTGCAAAGACAGCATCCTGAGTATCTGACAGGATTCTGAGTCTCTTTTTTCTTAAGATGTCATATCCAGACACAAGCCGCCTCATGGAAGGAGGATGGCGATTCCCTCAGAGCCAGGTTTGAGCTGTACCCTGGGTGAATCACAGAATCATTAAGGTTGGAAAGATCATCAGGTCCTCAGGCTGTATTTATTGATCTGTCCCCTTTTCACTCACCTTGAAGGAAATGCCACTTTTTAGCTAGAAAATGAGAAATACCAGGAGCGTGAAAGATCTGATATTATTGGCGTTGTTTGACGTATATTTAAACAAAAAAGAATCGTAGAACATCCTGAGCTGGAAGGGACCCACAAGGATGAGCAAAGTCCAACTTCTGGCCCTGCACAGGATCACCCCAAGTTGCCACATTTTGCCACTTTTTTGTGCTTTTTAGTTGTTAGGAAGTCCATGGATTAACTTCCCCCAATGCTCTGTGAAACAGCAGTATTTACATCCCATGGAGTTCTCTTTCCCCGAGAAAAGCAGGAGTGAAAACTCCTATTGTCATCCCCTCCGCTGGCCACAGCTTTCTCCTTTTGCAATATGAGCTGCTGTCTACCACCAAATAGGATAATATTTAATCCGAGGGACATTGTATGGTTTCCCAAAGTGCTGTAGCATAATTGGAAAAAGAAGAATGAGTCCGGGATCACAGTGAGACAACTCAGCTGAAATGTAAACTGAACACATTGCGAAGTACTCCGGGACCTGCTCGTGCTCCACAGCACTATTTACGATCCTTAACTGATCCAGAATAGCTGACAGGATAAAAGAGGAGCCTGTCTCTGTTCGTTTGCAATTAGGCACTGGGCTCCCAAGCATCTGTTTTCCAGGAGAGATCACCACTGGCAATTGTGTGCCTTGTGTTTTCCTCCGAGGGATGCTGGAGCCAGCCTGGAGAGCAGAGCTGGGAAAGGGCTGCTAACACGATAAAAGAAATGAAGCTCGTGAGTTCGGAGGGGAGACGAGGAAAGCCTGGCTTAATTAAATTAGCAGAATGAAAGCTGAGGAAGATAGCTGCCTATAAATACACTGGCGGAAGATGGGGAGGGCAGAGCAGCACTGAAGGAGAACTATTTATGCCCGAGGATAGTGTTGGCACAAGAACAAATGTACGTAAACTGGCCCAGAATAAATTCAGCCTGGAAACTGGAAGATCGTTTCTGACAATTAGAGAGCAATCGGACTATGGACCAGCCTTCCCGTGGGAATAGAAGGGGATAAAACCCTTCCTGCTTTTAGCAGGAGCTTGCAGGAGGGCCGGATCCAATGACCCAGGGATGCCGTGCAGCCCAACACTCTTTCTCCTTTCCTTATTTTTCTATGATTTCTGCCTCAGCCTCCTATTTATGCCAATTCTCATCACGTCCCACCCTCCTTCCCGTCGCCTGATATGGATCTCGGTTGCTGGCTTTGCTCCCTTCTGATGCAGGTGGCTTTCTTCTAACAGTAATAACTTCCCCACATGGTCAGGAGCCTGCAGCATTCTTGGTGCTTTTTAAATTATTATTATTTTTTTTAATCTCTGTGCCCAATCCCTCTTTGTCCATTTGTCCTTCTTGCATGGAGGGGCCCAGATGGGGGACAGGTGGTGTCCTCCAACCAAGATGTCCCCGTCAAGCCCCACACAGGTAAGAGACTCCCTGGCGGGGACTCTGACATTTCCTGTTTGGGTTAAATAGGCACAAAATGGTAATTGGAGCCTGTTTCCAGCCCTTGCATCGCATGGCCCTGAAAATAACTTGTCCCAGTGATGGAGAAGGGCTTGGGAAAATCTGGAGTGTCGGGAGCCATGGATGCTGAGCAGCGTCAGGATGCTAACAGCAGCAGTTTGCAGTCTAAGCTCTGGGAGATATCCCATTTGCACAGCTCTTTCTGGGAGATATCCCATTTGCACAGCTCATTCTAGGACTGGGAAATGAGAGACACTTTGGAATAACTTCACTGGCTTTTTGAGTGCCATTGCTCAGGTTTCCCTCAAACTGTTGTGAAGGGGATGGGGCAGGGAGGTCGCTGAGCTCTCCTTGTCTGCAGGGATGTTTCCAGGAGGGCATCAGTGATGCTCTTGGCTCATGAGATTGGATGTTTATGTTTGGTTTAGGTGCAGCAATAGTTCAATATTTAGGTTGACTTCTTGCTAAAAATATGGGCAGTGGATGGATGCAAGAAGATGTGAGGAAGAAAAGGGATTTCTCTGCTTGCAGGTTGTACCCATTACACTAAGCTGGAGCTTTTCTTCATTTATTACCAAAATGAAGCCTCATGAAACTTCCCAAAAGGCTGGAGGCCTTGTGAGGAGAAGCATAAGACCAGATTCCTCCTGCAGCTGAATCATAATGCTGAATCCCAAGTGTGCCGGAGAAAAAAGAGAAAAATTAGAAATCTTTGTTGGGTATTATGTCAGCTTTCTGGATTATCAAAGGAAATCTTTTCAGCAAGGTAGTTGAAATACTGGGTTTTCAGGGGAATTAAATGCCAGCCTGTGTGTTTTGGGTGCCTAATTCCTGTAAGGCCTTTAAAAACTCCTGTCTTCATTCACATTCTCTGAGTGTCACTGCCTAACCAGCCCGAGCCGCGTGCGTGCTCCATCCGATATCCAGACAATTCCTCTTGATGAGGGAGCAGAGCTGGTGCTAATGCTGCCGTTCTGCACGCACACAGCTCTGCCAAAGGACTGGCAAGTGCATCTGCTTGAACTTTACTCTGCCTGCAGTTAATTGCAATTATATATTTAGTTATCAGGATCAGTCGGCAAGCTGGGGAGGGAGGGAGGGATGTGGGAAATAAACCCCCTTCGCTATGAGGCTTCACTTCATTTCCTCACTCACTGCTTCACAGCTCAAACACTTGTGTTTCTAACACCCTTAATGCCCATTTTTTGCAAAACTCCATCCTTATTGTGGGTTTGAGATTCATTCTTATCAGTTCTTTTTTTCACAAAGCAAAATAGAACAGATACCAGATCAGAATGCATTAAAATAATAATCCTAAACAATGCAACCAACCAAACTAATTTAGCAAAGCAACAGTTTGCACGCATCAAGGTTTTTTTTTTCCCTTAATGCTGTGTAATTGGGCTGCAGGTAAATTTGAATAAATCATTTATGGATGGATAAAAATGGGGAATTTCTCAGCAAAGTTGTGCCTGTGCTGGGCTTCCCTCCACGCTGAGGAACAACCGAGTGCTCAAACCTCATGGAGGGGTCACTGAGGAAGGACTGTGGGGGTCCCCAGCTGAGAGGAGCCAGCCCTGCAGAAGGCTCCATTTGGATCACGGCCTCCCTGGCAGCATCAGGGAGGGATTAGGGCTGCGTGGGACAAATCCCAGCAGTGGGGTGAGTGATGTTGTGGGCACAGCACTGGGTGGGACTGTTAAAACTTCTCTTTGATGTTGCAAGAGGGAGTGAATTGGGAAGAATTTAATTCGCAAAATTCTGCCTGCTCCTTCCAACTCCTCGCCACCCCCACGGACCCATAGGATATGGCCCCGGGGCAGCTTTATCATTGTCACAATTATATTTATTCTGATCCCAACCAGGTCAAACCTTCTAAGCCAAGTACAAGGCAGTTGGCTGTGTCTTGTTCTCCCCCCAGATTAAGCCCTTTGCCTTGTGCATTTGTAGAATGACTTCAAAGCATTCCGTATCCCATTTTCTTCCTCAATTCCTGCCTTTGTTGGTTTGGGTTCTAAAGCAGTGAAAAGAATATTGAAATTCTCATGCCTTCTCTTTTTTTATTTATTGTTACATTGTCTCTGCTCAGTTGGAGTACCTCAACATTAAGATTTTACCAGCTCAGCTCTGCTGTGCCATACATAGGAGCGTTTTCCCTGGGTGCAGGTGGAGAGTAAATCCATAATTCTGTGGTAACTCAAACCCAGAGGCAATGCTGTGCTCAACTCCAGCTGCTCTTCTCCTCTTCCCACTTCCTTGTCCTGCTGCATTGCTTCTGGGATGCTGTCCTAGACACTGTTTTGGGGGGAATATGTTAGATGAGGTGGAAAACCTGGCTGAATTCCTTGCTGGAGCTGCATTCCTTCCTGCCTCTCTGGTGTATCTATCTGGTAGCATAAAGGAAAATGTCATTAATTTTCAGCCTAATTCCTACTGAAGTGTTGGGCTCCTTCTCCTGATGGCCAGCAGCAGTCTAGGAGATGCCAAGACAACTTAGGTGCTGGCCAGGGCTGTGGGAGGTGGTGATCCTGGCTGGCCAGTTCAATTTGCCTTGCAGGTGCTGCAAAGCAGCTGCCGGTTCAGCCTGGGACATGACCTATGGGGCTTTTTCCTGTGGTCTTTATCCCATTCCGGGGGCAATGCCCTCTCTCTCTCTTCAGTAATAACTATGGGCTCTTGTCCGTGTTCTTGAAGGAAGGGGTCTCTGCCAGCCCAGCATGCCCTCCGGGATATGTGGGGATAGAGCCGGCAGCAGGGAGACCCCGGTGCTCCCCAGGTGAGAGGAAAAAGAGAGGATGAGGATGGAGGGATGGCAGCTGGAGTTTGCCCTCTGTTTGCTGATGCCTTTATCAGCAGCTCTTTCAAACCTGGGCTGGCATCCACTGCTGCTGGCACGGTCCTGGCAGAGGAGCCACGCTTGTCCCTCCTGCAGTCATCCCTGTGACCCGCCGCCGTGGCGTGCTTCCAGGAGAGTCATCAGGTACTAAAAATAACCGGGGAATAGCTGATGGTGTGGCTTCTCTCCGCGTGTTAGTGGAATTAGCCAGGAGGCTGATCCAGCCAGGACGGCGGTCGGCTGCTCCCCTGTCCTGCTGCTCTCCCCAGCAGGACGTGGAGGTCACGGTGCCTTGGCTTTGCTCCACGGCTTCACTGCCGCACTTGCTGGGCTGTCACAGCCAGTTTTTCTCCTCTGCTGTGAATCCAGGCATTGACAGGGAACTCAGCTCGTCCAGCACTGCTTGTGTTCGTTGCCTCTCGCGGTGTCAAATCTTTGGCACGGCTTTGCTCGAGCCTCCGGATGAGTAGAGGTTATGGGTGTAACTTCACATCAGAGGGAACAAAGTCTTCCAGCTCTGTCTCACCCTTGAGTGGGAGTGAGGAGCTGGTGTTCAGTATCTTCAATCCAAAGCACAGCCCTCTGATGCTGGATGCCAACAGCCTTAACTTTCTCCTACAGGAAGAAAACAGAATTCTGGAGTGGGAAATCCAAGAGACAGCTGTGTGTGCTGCAATGGTCCTCTGTCCATCTCAGGATCAGACAACTGGGCTTTCAAACTGCTTTGCTGCATTTCTCCCTTCCCAGGTCTTTGTTGCTTGCCATCATTCAGGACTTTGCTCTCTTCAGTGGCCTTTCTTGCAAGATGGTGCAAAGCCAGGTGACACAGGTCTCCAAGGAGGACATGGATTCATGGATTCACCTTCTCTGGTGGGGAGGTGTGGAGGCCACAGCTGCTTCTGGGTCACAATCACCTAAAACAAAGCCTTGGGGCTCAGGGCACCCCGTGGCAGGGACAAAAGGAGGTCTGGGCACCCTTTTGTGTTAAACAGCTGTTTTATTCTGGCCTCTGGCTGGAGGGACCTGTGCTCCGTGACCTTGTGTGTGGATTGCAAAGAGGGAGATGCCCTCCTTAGCACAGCACATCCAGATCTTTAATCAGGGTCCTCAGTGTCCATAACCTCGCTTGTAACAGCTCTCTGCAAACACTGCTAAACATATTCAGCCCTGGGAACAGACGATGGAGGAAGCATCTCCATCCCTGCTTGTGGAAAAGGGGTTTTTCCTATATTCCGCCAGTTGCGTGCTCAGGGTTGCTCTGTTAGCTAGGCCCTCCTCATCCTCATGGACGTGTGAATTCCTCTGGCTGGGAATGCTGAGCGCCCTGGCAGAGCAAACCAAGTTCAAGGGCTGGTCAAATGCTGCAAATTTGACTGTGCTGGAGCTCTGCTTTTCTGCTCTGGGCTTCTCCTGCTTTTGGTTCCGCCGTTGTATTTGCGACTCTTACCCTCTAATTATAGGTGCTATGTTTCTCGGCTTTCCTTTCTGGGAGACGTGTCTGCGTGTGTGACTGGAGCTGCGCCTCCTCCGTGCCCGCCTTCGGGAGGAAGCGGCATGCAATGCCCTCGCCTTCTCCCTCCTCTTGCAGCTGCAGCCCTCGCAAAGTGTGGAGTTCACAGAGGGGACAGCAACCAGGATTCAAGGAGAGACTGGTGTCTACTGTCCTCTCTAACTGCACTTGCCTCTTTTCTTATTTATAAGGGCAAGCAAACAGGTGCTAAAAGCTTTTCCCCCCCGTCCTTCATCTCGCGTGGCACAGCCAGACTCTCTCCTGAGACGTCTCCTCGTAATGTGCTCTCTCCTCCCAAAGCTACTTCTGCATCTCTTGGCATCTCTGCAAGGACTGGATTTATCTGTTTATCTTCCCATCTCCCCTTCTTCATTACAGCTGGGGTTTGGGGCTTGGCAGGAATGAGCAGAGTCATCCTTGAGCTCTCTGCAGGTGAGGTGGGGGTTGGAGATTCCCGTACTCACTTTGGATATTGGATTTTTTCCATGGGATGCTATCTGGCATCTGTGTCCAGAGTCCTGTTTTGGATTTGTTAAAACCTAATTCTTCCCAAAGTTAGTAGCTCTGAATCTCTGCTTCAGTGGTCTTAGTTCATTCCCTCATTCCAGTTGTGTGTGTGGATCCTACAGGTATCTATCCGCCCTCGGAAGGATGCTGCTTTGGAAACAGGTTTGTGTGTGATTCCTTAACCTTTCTGCTCTGGAGTAACCCAGAAAGCTTCATAAATTCCTTCATCCTGTAATTCTGGCTGTTCCTGGTGCATTTTTAAGAAGGCAGCTTGTAGATGCACTCTCTGGAAATGTCTACTTTGTGGTAAAGCAAAACCTCATCACTGGTGCTGTCACTGGAGAAAAATGTATTCATTATTATTATTCTTATTATTATTTTTAGGAAAGATGTGATCTCACCTCATGCATAAAATTAGTTTAATGGAACAGCAGGAATGGGAGGGAATATTGGCTTTCCGGTGCTTGTCTGGGGAGTGAGTGAACAATTTCTTTGCTCCCTCTCAGGCCCTGGATGAATGATATGTCATTGGAGCCACAGTTTCAGCTGAGGTGTGTCCATGAAGACAGCAGGGAACCAAAAAATAGGTTTTAAAAATTACTTAAACAAAGAAAAAGGAATTTGTGAGCTTCTAAACATAATCCTCAAGCAGCCAGTAAGGCTGAGAGCTGAGACCGACTTAGGGAGGGAGAAATAGGGGCAGCAAATGGGTTTGTGTCTTGTAAATCCTCAAAAAAGGGGTTACATCCCATCTTAAGTGGAGGGGGCAAGGGACACCATGTCAGTAGGGTTGGGACACCAGGTCTTGCCTGTCCCACGGCCTTCCCATGCTTCTCCTGAGGTTATCCCCGCTGCTTTTAGCTGCCCCAACAAATACAGGCAGCAGGCACAGTGTTGGTAGTGCTGTCAAAGTGCACTTGTGCTTGCCTGTCCCTCAAAAACTTCTTCTTTCACTTCGCTCCCTGGGAATTGGAAAGGAGAGATGAGGATAAAAGTGATAATGTCATCTCAGGGCATCTGAACGCCGGTGATGGCAGCGTGTGCAGGAGCTCTCGTCCCCTCCAGCAGTCCCACACGGCCTTGTCCTTCGGCTTATTTCCCCTCAGAACTCCAGGTTATCTCGGGGAGAGGTTTTTTTCACTGAAAAGTGAACTTCAATGACTATCTCCCTCTCTTGTGGAAGCAAGAAATTTGTAAAAATTTCAAACCAGAAACTCTTCCTTCGTCGGCAGCCGGAGGATCTTCCCTCTTTGGAGAAATATCCTGGTCAAAAAGCTGCTGAACAGAGGGCTTGTCACAGCTTCTGGCCCTGGGATTTAGGCGGGACCACGCCCTTCACTCGAAGGTGAGAAAAGGAGGGATGCCTTTCCTGGAGGGAGAGCTCCCTTCCTGCTCAGCTACAGTGTATTTTCAAGCTTTGGTAATATGGGTCCACTAGAATTAGGGGTTCTTTGAGTGAGGAGGATCAAAGGATGAGTTGGGAGGGGAAAAAAGTGTGGGAAGGAGGCAGTTGCAGGCAAACTCATCTAATTTCCATCAATAGGTGTGAGTCAAGCCTGGGGTTCTGCCTGTCTCCCGATTCCTTACTTCCCTTGCAGTTTGCACGGGGTGTTTGCACTTTTTCCTCCTCCGCCACTCTTCCCTCTTGGGCTGCAGGAGATAGACACTTTTTAAAATGCAAGGTGAGGGGTTTTTTTTCAGCTCATCAAATGCTCTCTGGTGGCAGCAGGGCTCTGAGAAAGCCTAAAAGACTTGGAGGCTGTGTGCAGTCTCATCCCCTTCGGGTGCCAACCCCCGGCATCCCTCCTCCAACAACTTTACTTCGTGGTGATGGCTTTCCAACATCTCCTCGCCCTCGGGCTCCTGCAGCTCCCTCAGCACCACTCACTGCTTCTGACTCCACTCCCTGTCCTCCTTCCAAGTTGTCTTTGGGCCACCTCCACATCTACTTTACATTGCAGTGGCAGGGGACAAAATCTCCCTGATGCCTGGAAAGAAGTGAAAACATGGCCATGAAGGAGCTTCCTGTGCTCTGCGTGTGAAAGTGTCTCCCCCGCTACACGAAAAGAGATATAAAATTGCTTTTTAACCTGCTTGTCTTCCTTCTCCCCTTGGTCTTTGCTGAGATGATGGGAGCATTGATCCAGCTTGCTCTGACCCTGGTCAGCACAGCCATGTCAGCATTTGGGTTGTCTCCAGAGCTCCTCTAAGCCAGGATCACAGGCCAGATTAAACTGGTAGAAAACCTTACAGCTTTTGGGGGGGCATTCCAAGAGAGTACGGGGACTTGTTAGTGACAGGGGATCTTGAGGAGAGCAGGCTTTGCTGGGAGATTTTATCTCTTTTTATAGCTGGCGCAGGTGGATTTTTCTGTGATAAAAGCTGTAAACACTGCAAAAGTCAGAATGCTCCTACCTGGCTTGCAATAATCAGCTTCCAGCTCTGAACCACCCCAAAGTAATAGGACTTGCTGCCAGTACGGCAGAGGTCAGGCTCTGCTTGTAGGTGATAAGAGAGTTTAGCCACGAACCAATTCCTTCGGAGGGAGCTGGGCAAAAAGAAGGTGCTAGTGGTGCCCCTCAGGGGGGCAATTTGGAGTTAACCAGCCCCTTAATGCACAGCAGAGACTCCACCTCCTCCAATCTCTCATTTCTTGGAGACTGTTTTCCTTGCTGCTGCAAAGAAAGTGGATGTTGCTTTTTAATACCTTTCAATATTATTTGCCCGGTGTGGTTTTACTTGGCAGGAGCATGGTCTTTTTTGTTATCCATTCTTTAAACTGTTTTTGAGCAGGAAAACACTTCCTCCAAAGGTTACTTAAGGTGTTCTTGTCCGAATAGTGACAACGATGGCACCTGGGGGTTGTGCATCGATCCCAGAAGGCAAACAAACAGCCCCAGCTTAAATCCTACACCAACTATAAACCTTATGCTTTTTAATTGGGAAATTGATTTTAAATCCAAGCCTCTTGAAAAATCTAATTATTTTCCTTTAAAAAAAAAATAAAATGAAAATAGGAAGAGTCTTTCTCTCTGTCATGCTCCACCAGGCGAAAGAAAGCGAGGAGGAAATAATTCTTGGCTGCATCTCGGCAGGGCGCCCTGGTGATAACCTGGATAATACAATCTGATTTTGGCCTTGAGTCTGTTCCCTTGGATTATCGCATTTCTTCAAGGACCAAAAGCTGCGCTGGTGATTCAGACCCGGAGGAGAATGTCTTTTTTAGTGGTAAGCTTTCAGGTTGTTTTTTTTCCCCAGCCATCAAAGGCCAGAGAGGAGGCTTTTATCATGCGTCTGCTTTATAGAGAACAAGTTGTGGGCATCCTGACCAGAGCCCAGCTCTCCTTCCTTCCTTCCCAAGGAAGACCTTGCTTGTTGGGTTAAAGGGAGAGAAAAGTGAAGGGAAAAGAGGTGAAAGAAAAGGCCACCTTTGGAGACAGTGTGCCTGTATCACCCACCCTGAAAGGAAAGGAGAATTTGGAGAGGAGGATGTGTGTGGGTGTAAAATCTAACCTATGCCACACTGAGTGGTGGATCCATCAGGATCCATGCTGGATGTGAAGTCTGGATGTGTAGCCATTTCCCACACTTATATTTAAGTAGAGATCTGTCTGTGAGGGTGTGGGATCAGCTTTGTCCAACAGAAGGGCTAAAATCCCAGCTCTCGTGTGCCCAAGTCCTTCTTGTTTTAATCTTTATGATTAGGTTTTGTGGCTCTCACTGCAAGACTGCATTCACGAGCCTTCACTTGGGAGGTGAAGCATCCTTGGCTTTTTTCTCCGTGCTTTGGCATAGCTGAAGCTGGTTTTCCTCTAGGGAAGTGAAGGAGGCATGCTGCCTTGTCTCTGCATCCACTCAAGGATGCAGGAGTCCACATCCCACATCTCTCCTGTTGCAGAGAGGTTTCTTCCCCTCCCTGGTCCAGGTGAGGGCTTTCTCCTGGAAGCCTGGGTGCTGAGGGATGCTGGAGCAGAGGGATGCCAGCTGGCCTGTTTCCAGCAGCCTCCCTCTCTCGCTCCCTCCCTCCACACGCACCCGCAGCCACCTCGGAGCCGGGTTTGTTTATAGAAACACTGTCAAGCAAAAAAGTCTTTCCGATAGCTCCGAGGAGAGGGACGTTTTCAGCTACTCAGTCACCCTCAAACTGTGAAGACGCGACATATCAGCTGCATAAAATTAATTTATTTAGTTAAGGGAGGCGTTAATTAAGAGATCTCATTTATTGTGTTTCTGCAGACAGCTCTGGAGGGCCTTTTGAATTGTCAGCTCTGGTGACAGCAGAAGCTAATGGTGTCATGAATCAGCAGTGGCAGGATTCATGCCGAGAGAGGAAGTGGGAGATGGTGGAAGGGGTTGAGAAAGGAGTGGTGGAGATGTGGCAGAGGCTTGGGCACACGTTGCTGGGGGCTGACGAGGTGCTTTGCCCTTCCTTAGCCTCCCCCCAGTGAATTCTGGCAAGGGGAAAGGCTCTGGCTCAAGGTGGCTGCAGGAAAAGCCCAGGGTTTGGCAGAGGAGCTTGGCAAACCCACGGATGCCAGGACATGTGCAGCCAAAAATGTATTTGTGCGGATCAACTTAAAATAACCAACTGTCCACGTGAGCTGAACTGGAAAGGAATCTTTGATTTATTTTAAATAATCAGCTTTTTCTGCACTCGGAGAGGTTAATTCTCCTTGGTTAATCAGGATGTGTCAATCTGATAACCAAGTGCAGGCCTAACACCAAACTTGTGGGTTTAAATTTAAAGTGTCTTAGAAAATAACAAATACACTTTATCTGAAAGAATTACATGCTCCAGTACAGCTGTTTATAGGCATCTCCTTCAGGAAAAGCTGCGCCAACACTTTTTACCCACACTTTTTTATCTTCTTATCATCTTTATCAAGTTGCTTTTGGAGGGAAATTGAAATTCTCTTGATGCAGAAAATAGACCAAAAGGGAAAAAAAATCATACAAAATAGTGGAGGAGAGCTGCTGAACTCGGTAAGGAAGCGGTGCTGCCATCTCCCAGGCAAAGAGGTTTTGTGTTTTGAGGTCCCCGGTTTGTTAAACAAAGGAGGCATTGCCTGTGCTTAGGAAACCAGCCCCGGCTCTCCTGGGCTTTCCTCCTTGTGTGTCCTCCAAGCTCACAAACCGAGCCCTTGTTGCGGAGCCAAAGTTCCGATTTCTCCCTCAAAAACGAGCGGCGGAGGCGGAGGTCGACAGGATGCCGCAGCCATTTTCCATCTGCTTTCGCGGCTACGAGGGAAGGGCCTCCCGCGCTGCCGTGAGCCGGCTGAACGAGCTGGGATTCAGGGGGAACGTGGGGCACCTCTCGGAAAGTGGATGGCTGCCGGAAGATTGTTCTCACCGGCTCTTGCTGCACACACTGAAGGAGCAATTTTCTCCAGGTCACTGGTTTGACTTTCTTTAACACTCTGCTAACAAATATATATTATTACTTCCTCCTTTTTTAATTGATTTTCACTCATTTAAACCCAGGGTAAGTGTCAGCCTCATATAGGCCACCACTACTTTAAGCTTGATTTATTTTTTTTTTAGCATGATTTTTAATTTGTGTGGGATGGCAGTGGCTGTGCAGCTTGGATGAGCCCCTAGCCCTACCCCTCGCTGGGTGATCCGTGTGCCCCTGCCCAGGGGGAATGAGGTTTCAGGGGAGTTTTCTGCTGTTGTTCAGAGCTCAGGGTTGGTTTTTGTCACGCTCAGCTGTTCCAGGAGTGGTTTGAAAAACAGGAAAGGCATTTTTCCAAGTGGACCCTGAGGGGTTTTCAGTCCAAAAGAATCACTGGGAGCTCACCCTGTGCCAAGGGCCTGTGTCCCCAGGGACATGTTGCATTTTCCTGTCTACCTTTCAGAGGAGAAAAAAATCTCAGCTTGCCCTTGGCTCCCATCACAAAAGCTTTGTGATCCTAAGGCAGAACTGGGCAGGAATGGAAAATGGTGAGAGATGGAGCTTTTAGTTTTTGATTTAACCCCAAAGCGATAGCAGGGCTTTCCTGTGATGGGAGCTGTAGGGAGAAGAGGTTTTTTCCCCATGGGAGTTGCATGTCCAAGAGATTTTTATCTTGGGTCTGTCTCCTCTGAAGCCACACAAGGTCTGACCAAGGCTTTTCCTGCAGCAGCACAGTGAGGGATTTTCCACTGCTTTACTACTGTGGTTGTATCCCCAGGGCTGCCTTGCCCCGTCTCGCTCAAAAGTGGATCATAGAACCCAAACAGAACCATGGAATGGTTTGCAAGTGACTTTAAAGAGCATCTCGTTCCATCCCCTTTCCGTGGGAAGGGACACCTTCCACTAGACCAGGTTCCTCAGAGCCCCATCCAACCTGGCCTTGAGCACTTCCAGGGCTGGGCAGAGCATGACCCCTGTTTATGGGAGAGGAGGAGCAGGGCATTGTCCCAGCTAGAGTAAATGATGGGAGATTGGTAGGCTGGGAGGCAGAGCAGAGTGTGGATATGCTGCCAGAGATGCCTGGGGAGGATTATCGCTCCTCACGGAGCGGCCGCGCTGGAGACCGGGGGGAAGGGGTGCAGTGGGAGGGGGCCTGAGCAGAAGACGAGATCGTGGGGGATTCATTTAAACCATAGTGTCAGATCCTATAAATCTGAAGGGTTTTGCATATTTCCATATTTATATATGAAAATTTCATGAGGTGGCTTAAAGGCAACTGAAATAAAAACAAGGCTGTCAGAGCTTGAAAACCACCGGCAAATCTCTAACAGACCATTTAATACAAACGTATGGGCTTGAGAAACCTCCGAGCTGGTCCCTCGGGGCACTGCAGCTCTGCTGGCCGGGAGGGTGTGGAGCAGAGGGACCTTTCAGCCCGGCTCGTGTCCCGTGGGGACGGGACATTGGGCTGCTGGCATTTCCCTCGGGTGCTTTCTTGCTGTCTTGTGTGTGCTGTGATGGTTTGGGGATGGGCAGGGAGTTGATCTTCGTGGCTGCTTGCTTGTGGTGCCCCAAAGCTGTGAGGGACGCTGGTGGCAGGGCCGGAATGTTGCAGAGGAACGTTTTACACCCCTCAGGGGCTGTGGTTGTGTTCAGCCTTCCCGGTGGAGACCGACTCCTTCCCCTGTGAGTGTGTGCCCTTTTCCTTTCTGATCTTCAGTTATCGGCCAGAACAAGAATTCTCCAGACCACTGGTCTGCATCACCCTCGCTGACCTTCTGCCGCTTCATGAGTCTCTTCCCATGGATTAATTTAAAGGAGCATCGCAGGGATTTATGCTCCGTGCCCAGGCGGGTAGAGCGGCCCTCCAGGTTGGGAAACAAATGCCTTTTAGATTGCCCTGCATATCTTTGTGCTGGTTTTTGGATACCTCTAGATGTTGTCCACCCTGTGGGTCTGTGCTCCTTGCTGTAGGACCTCAGCCCTTTCTGGTCTCCGCGAGCAGCCCCAAATCCCAGTGCAATGTTC
This sequence comes from Melanocharis versteri, assembly GCA_013397845.1. Lineage (NCBI taxonomy): Eukaryota > Metazoa > Chordata > Aves > Passeriformes > Melanocharitidae > Melanocharis > Melanocharis versteri. The sequence goes on along the minus strand of VZTG01009179.1, from coordinate 947,689 downwards.
TGTAACTCTCAGGTCTGGCCTGAAAATTTTATAGAATCATAGAATAGTTTGGGTTGGAAGCGACCTTTAAAGGCCGCCTAGTCCAATCCCCTGCCATGGACAGGGATCTCTTCCATTAGGTTGCTCAAAGCCTCATCCAGCCTAGTCTTGAATATTCCCAGTGCTGGAGCATCCACTGCCTCTCTGGGAGAACTCTGATTTCACCACCTTCATGGTAAAAATTGTGCACCAAATGTTTCTAAAGAGAAACTCCTGCTTTCCTGAAGCAAGGACGAGAACAAGCCACCCCTGCTCCGAGTTCTCTGTAATTCAGGGCTTCTTTCCCCCTCTTCAGCCCTAAGGTGGGAGCTGGAGGCCAGGGACGCCTTGTTTCATCTGAAGTCTCCAAATCAAAAGGAAATAATTAGTGGAGGACGAGAAAGCTGGGACAAAAACAAGCTGTCAAGAAGAAGAAGAAGGCGCTAATGTGTCTGTCATCCCTCTTCCCTCCCGGCCGGCCCCCAGAGGTGGGAGGCGGGCACTCCCTCTCTGATGGAAAGGAAGGAGGGTGTCGGCGCTCGCCCGTCAGCCTCAGCTGTCTCCAGACATCAGCTCTCCTCTCGTGAAGGCTCATCTTGCTCTCAGGTCACTTCCCTCTGCTGTCCCCCGAACTGTTCTTGGGAGGGGTTTGCTCCACGGACAGTTTGGATGGCGATGGCTGCGACTTCCCTGCACAAGTGCTTCCAGATCAGGTTTGATCCGCTGCGCTGGACGCCCACAATCGATTTGTGTCCTAACAGTGCCTATTTCTCTTCATTACCCGCAGACAGGTGTGTGGAATGAGTAGCTCACATGTTGGTGTCCGCAGTTATTAAGTTAAGCAAGACGAATCCTGGTGTCAGCATTTCCCTTTCGGCTTTGCTTAGGGCTTTGCTCCTTCTCCTGCAGGGCTCCTCGTGGTGACTTTGGCACAGGGTGACATTCTTGGGAGTCTTGAAACATGCTGGAGATTTTCTGCCTGGGAAGCGACATCTCTTCCCAGGTCACTGCTGTCACCTGTTGCTGGGCTGGGGAAAGAAGCAAGGCTTGGCTGCAAAAATCCAGGGGTATAAAAATCTGGGGAGCTTTGCTTAAAATTCTCCCCAAAGCTGTGATCTCAGGGGTGGAGCTGTCTCTCTCCATTGCTTTGCTCCATCAAGGACTTTATCCTGCCTGGTGCCACCAGTGATGGGCATCACTGGAGGCAGGTTTTAAGGCTGGCGGTTAATATTTAGGGGGTTTTTGGAGGCTGGGACTTGCTGACTTTTAACCAAACTCTTACACTCTTCAGGCTTGGTGGTCCTGCTACTGGGAAGCCTTGGCTTACGCAGGGGAGAGTTTGCCTGGCCAAACTTCCAACAACTGGGATGGAGGGACCACCCGTCCCAGCCTTCAACAAGACTTTTGTCCCTTATTTCTGTGCAGGGCTAATGATTTCTGAGGAAAAAGGGGAATACCTGCCAGTCACAGTGGCCTAAAATACCCTGTGAGGGTGCATAGTGCAGTCAGCAGTGTTTGCTGCAGAAAAGCATTTCAGTCCTTGGTCTGTTCTTGGGCTCCATTAGGTTTATGGCAGCATTTCTCACCTCTCTGGGGATTGTTCCTTACTAACAGCAGGTTCCTGCCATGTCCTCCAGCACCCATCCCTTTTTCCCTCTACCTGGCATTAGAGGGCAGTCAAAGGAAACCTTCCTTGTCCTCCTGCTCCCCAGGCTCTGCGGGCTGCCAGCCAGCACCCGCACTCACCCCGGGGGCAGAGAGCTGACCTCGAAGCAGGACCCTTTGCCTTGCCCTCACCCTCTTGTTTTGGGTTTCTGCCCGTGTTTCGCCAGTGAAAACCGCTTGTGGTTTTGTATCTGACATTTGGGATAGGGCATCTGCAAACGTGATGAATCCTGGGCACTATTTTCTCCTCTGCCTCGCCCTCCATCTCCCCCTAATTGACATCCCTGAATCTTGTCTCCGTTTGACAAATCAGGCTACTTGCTCTAAGCGATGACATGGATAAATATTGCAGGCATTCGTTTTACGTCTGGATACCCTGATAATAAAAGCTATCAGAATCTCTTCCCCCTGCCCGTGCATAGCAATTACTACCAAAGGGTTCACTCCTCCATCACCGGAGCGGGATGCAGAATTGTGTCTGTGACAGCAAGATTTCCCTCTTGCATTGGTGGTTTTGGGCCATGAAACAGCCTTTTTTTAGACAATTCAGCAGCAGTGTGGTGAGACTGCGCAAGCTGTGGGTTTGGAGTGGGGGATCTCGCCGGAGCCCTTTTCCTCACAAAATTCCAGATACCTGTGTCCACTTGGTTGGGCCTGGCTGTCTGGAGTGGCCGTGGTGGGTGGCAGCGGGTGCCATTGCGGGTCGAGGGTGTGGTTTTGACTTATGGGTGTTGTGCCTGTGCCTTCCTTGAGCCAGTCCCCATCCAGGCTCTGCTCCTCATCCTCACTGGCACGTCGGTGGCTCTCCTGGGTTGCGGCTGTCAAATTGCAGGGTATTATTTTTAGCCCGGTTTCCCGAGGAAAAGCAGCTTATGTGATTGTACTGTCTGTCAGTGCCTTTCCTCCCACCAGCCTCCTCTTAACAAGTTTTGAACCCCCTGTCAAATTTTCCAGGAGGAATGGAGAGCTCCGAGACATGACGTTCCTGCACGTTTCCCTGCAAATTAGCAGCTGGGGCCACCTTCCTCAGGAGGAAGATGAAGCTGGGTGGCAGTGCCCAGGGACAGGAGGAGATGCCGGGGAAGGTGCGAGACGAGAGGCTGGGAACGGGCTCTGCTGAAGGCTTAATATCTCAAATACAGATATTAAGCACTCACACCTTAATTAAAGTTAATTTCTGGGAAAGGCGTTTCATTACAAAAGGTTTCTTCAGCTCAAGCGTGTCCACACCATCTGCTCGGAGCCGGCGGTGGCAAAGCCCTCGACCCCACCGGCTGCGAGGACCGGCCCTTCCTGGGAAAAGGACAAGCTCAACGCAAAAGCTTCTCTTTTCTTCCTCCCTGCCTCTCACTCTGGGCTGCTACTGACAGTAATTTATTAATTTTTTTAAGAGCCAAGTGCTGCTGCTGGCAGGGGAAGGCAGAGTTTCATCTCCGATGATTTTCCTCAGTGTGGGCTCTCTCGTGGCTGATAGTGAGGTTGGGCAGGTCATCCTTCTCCTTTCTCCAGCTATTTATTTTCCTTAAGCTTTCGGGAACGTAAGAGTTTGTGATTTCTACCCTTTGTCAAAACTGGGTGAAAGTTATTAAATGGTGGCTTGACTGAGATGCTCACACACACCCAGGAGCTCCTGTTTCTTAGGAAACTGCTCTTAATGAGAGACAGCTCCTATTAGTGCTTGCTTACTTTTTAGTCGAGGTCTTTGCTGGGAATGGAATTTTTATGGGAAGTCTTAAACCAAACAGTGATGCTAATAAGCTGTAATCAAAACCAGGGAGGCAAGGGACCTGCTTCTTTCTCATCCCACAGCCCTCCCTGAGGTTTCAGAAGAAGGGCTTTTGCTACAGCAAGATAAAACCAAGATACCTTTTTTTTTTTTTTTTCCTAACCAGAAGGTGAGAGTGAAACTCCCAGGATTGGTTTATGGCTTGGGCCTCGCTGGGAATGTTGGAGAGAGGTACAAATCCCTGCTTTGAAGGGCTTGAATCTGAGCCATCTGCATCCCTGGCCAGTGCCCAACATACCAGGTTATTTGTGCTTTGTGAAGCTTTATTTTTCTTATTTTCTTCTTTCTTCCTTTTATTTCACTGGGGTTTTTTTTAACCGCTGACAACTCCATGATGACGCTGAAAAATCTCTGGCCTGGGTGAATAAATGTGTCATTTGAAATGGCTTTTTTCTCCCCTCTGTGTGAGATCTTGGGTTTGGCAAGTTGACATTCTCTGACTAAAAACCATTTTGTCTCAATTTCTGGCCATTCTTGCTCACAGTGAGTGGGTTTTGCCCATAAAGACAGAAGTTGCTGGGTAAAGCTGAGTAATTCTCTGTTTAGAGGCCTTTGCTGCTGTCTTCTCTCCCCTAAAGCAGCCACCTGAAGAGGATTATTGTCACATATTTTGATGTAGGACCTGAATCTGTCTCCTGGTTTACTCAGGAGAGATCCAAATGCACTTAGAACAAGCCCAGGATTCCTCGTGAAATGTTCACCTGCTTAAAGAAGGCTTTAAAGGAAAAAAGCCTTTATTAGAAAAATAGAAGGAAAAGCCGTTTTCCCCACTTTATGGGATGATGGATATTTTCCTGTGTGCAATATTTAGATAAAAGGGGCTGAACTTCTAATTACATTACCTAAGGAGGCTTAATAATGTTTGCCCAAAGTATCTTGTCATGAAAATTCACCGGAGTCAATTCAGTTTAATTTCTGTTGAAATCCCTTTGCTTCATCCCTTCCTGCTTTCCAAGGGCCTTGCAGGGCTGTCTGAGGGTGGGAAATCCATGGTTTTGGGTTCCAATGGAGACAATCTTGTGTTTGAAGAGGGCTGGAGAAGACCTAGGTTTGGAGATGCTGCGCTGGGAGACCTCCTGTGCTGGCCAGTAAGACCAGTTTATATTCCAGCTGTTCCTCAGCCTTTTGGGTTTCTGAGGTAGCAGTTAAAAGGTTTTTGTATCTCTCCAGGAAATATTTTGAGTTGTAGATGCCTTTTTGCCATCAAGACTCCCTGAACTGTTGTAGGACGAGCTCAACCACACAGGTGGGGCTTCTCCACTGACTTTCCACCCTCGCCACTGATCTTTTAAACTGGCCTGGGATTTTGTCCCGTTGAATGTCATTCCACATCCATCAGTCTGGTTCTCAAAGGCATCATTTCCTTCCGAATGATGCCAAAACTCCTTGTTTTGCCTTGTTTTGCCTCCAGAGTAGTGAGTTTGATGAGTGTTGGTCCCCCGTTGTTAAGGAAGTGTTGAATGTGAGTGGTGACTGAACAGCCTGCTCAGCAAAATCTCTCCAGGCTTCCTCCTTTTTTGGTATTATCTATTATAAACTTATTTTTTCTTTTTTAGACAAAGCAGTTCTTTGATTCATAATTCTTATCGTAATGTTCCCCCCCTACAGTTTAACTAATCATTTGCCCATGTGGCACAATATCAGATGCTTTTCTGAAGTCCAGATGGTCAAGCTCTCCCACAAAAGACAAAGATTGGCTTTTGTCTTTTTTTAAAAAAAAGAAAAAAAGCTGTTATCTTCAAGAAAAATATATCTACCAGGCTGGCCTGACTGAATCCATCTGTGTGGAATCCGGCTGGTTTTACTCATTTTCTTAGATTTTTGCTTTGCAGTTGCTTCTCAAGCAGAGCCACAACCTGTGGCTGCCCAGACCTCACCCTCCCGCCCCAGTCTTAAATATTCCCTCTTCTTTAGTCTTCCACCCTCCTTCCCTCCTGCTCCCCCTTGTTAGATTAGTTTAAAATAATCTGCGGAGAAAGGAGTCTCTGGGAAGCGAGGCAGTGGCACTGAAGTGATTATTTCCACTACAGTAAAGGTTGAAAACTGGTTACAATTATCACTCCCGGTTTTACATGCTAACAGGATTTGCCTTTGGGGGATTAAGTTAACTATTCTGTCATGCAGGTGAGTGTTTTGTTTTGCTCCTTTGAACCAGCCTTTCTCAGGCTGTCAGGGAGAGGAAGATAAAGGATGCCCGTCCTATCCCGATTTCCAAAGCCCCGACCACGGCTCAAGGAATGCTTTGTCTCCGCAGCGGCTCGCGTTGGAGAGATTAATTTGGGCTTGTTTCAAGGTCATCTCAGGTGCATCTTTTTGTTGAATGTGCTTGCACCGCTGGAGAAACGTGGATCCTTTTAAAATTCTTCTAGGCTGTGGATCAAGGGGAAGTGGGGGGAAATAAGCTCTGATGTTTCAAGAAAATATAAATAAAGAGACTCGATCCAGACGCTCTGTGTGGTACAAGGAGGGTGAAGCTTTCAGGCTGTCACTGTATGGATTCCCAAGCTGAGGGCAAAGAGTTGCTCCAGCCAGAATTTCCACTTAATTTTTCATTTTGACAGAAAATATCAGGGTAATTGACCTTTTTTTCTTTTTTTTTTTTGTGGTCGACCCATTCCAGGGAGTTCTTGTGACTCCTTATGCATGTCAGCTCCTGTGCTTTGGGTGGCAGCTGGGTTCCACTGGGCAGAAACTGAACAAAATGGGACCAAACCAGGGCCTTAAAGGAAAAGTTGCACATGGGGAAGTTTATATTGGAAAGATTTCTTCATATAAAAGGTGGTCAGGAATTTGAACAGACTGCCCAGGGAAGTGGTGGAGTCACCATCTTTGGAAGTGTTGGAGAAATGTGCGTCTGTGGCACTTCAGAACATGGTGGTGCTGCTGGGTTGATGGTTGAACTCAATGATCTTAGAGGCCTTACCCAGTCTTGGTGATTCTGTGGAAGAGGGAGACCTCAGATTGGTTGTGATTTTGGGGAGGAATAGCCATTTTTGCTATAGCAAAGCGACATAAAGCTTTCAACAGTGATGGGAGATGATACAGCCAGTGAGCAGCACAACAAATGGCCATGAGAGATTTTTTTCCTCCGCTGATAAAGTCAGGTCCATTTCCATGCCTGAGCTCTGCAAAGTAGGGGATTTAAGTTTTGCATTGCTCCAGGTTTCCTTGAGAAGATAAAGACCTTGTGATTCCTAAGGAGTTGTGTTCTTCAAATGTTCATTCCTACCTGGGTCAGGATTACCTTAAACACCCCTGGGTAACCATCCCTCCTACCCCTTTAACAGCTGCTGTAGGAGAAAGGACCAGAAATTGCTTTTCTGTTGACTTTATGGGGAGGCTGCAGCTTTAGGAGATGATTAGAATGAAACAAATCCCCAGTGAATTAATTGAAAGGGTCAATGTTTGTAGTTAATCAGTTAAAATTGCCTGTGGTTACCCAGCTGTGTCTTTCATGTCAGCAAGTTCTCAGTGAGGCAGGAGCTATCTAAGATGGATTTGTTTGGTGGTTTTTTGGGGGACACATGGACAATTATGTTTTGACATTTATCCCAGTCTTAGCTTTGCCTCTCTTCCTCCTTGCTGGCTTTTTTTTTTTCCCCTCCCAGTTAGGTAGAGGTTGAAATAACTTGACTTAATGACACTTTTTCAGCCCTGATTTTGGTGGTGACAGTTATTAACAGTTCCACGATAAGAAACAGGTGTTTCAGCATGGTCCATCAGGCAGAAGAAGAACAATGCCTCCCCAATGTCATTGTTCATGATGTATTCAGTGACTGCTGGCTTTTTTTTTTTTTAATGAAGATTTTATTCAACCTCATAGGTAGCATTTACTACTTAGTATGCAGGCTTTGGGCAAGCTAGTGGAGTGGAAAAGCTTTTAATTTCTTTTTAATGCAAACATGGATCTTGCAAGACCTTGTCAAGTGATTGGAATGGGCTCAGGCTCTTGCTTATGTCTCTCAGCATCACTTGGTGGTCTCCTGCAAGAAAATCCTGAGTATTTCTCATGGGATTTGTGGCTCAAGGGACAGGTCCAAGCCTGAAGGGATCAGGGAGACTCTCCTGGCTACTCCTGTTTTGTAACAAGGAGCCACACCTGGGATGGTTTGGGCAGAAAACATCATTAGCATAATAGGGGCATTGCAACAGCTCCTGGGCTCTGCAGCCACTTCCCCAGGCTTTCCCATGGATGGATGGGTGAGGAGCAATATTTTGGAGCACGAAGCTGTTGAATATCCTGGATAGTTTTTCTTCTGATGAGGTGTGAACGTGGATCACTTGCCCTTGGTGGGATTGCTGGTCATTTGCTCTAGGCTGTGAGGGGAGGGGAGCTCTCCCTACAGCTGGATCCCAGGATGTGCTGTGCTCTCTCTCACATTCCTGTCTGTGTTCCTGGGGCTCCGAGGGAAAGAGGTGGATATGGGGCACAGCACCCACACCAGCCTTTTCCCTATCCTGTGCCGGAGTTATTCCCAGAAGGAGCTGGCATCTCTGGATCAGTGGGACTGGCTGTCTGGACACCTGGTGGATGCTGGAGTGGATATTGTTTGATATCCCTTCAAGGAGAACTTCCTGCATCCTGAGGAAACTCCCCAGGTGATGGGAAGAGACAGAGCTGTCAGTGCTTGGACTGCAGCCTGAAGGATGCAGCAGTGGGCCTCTTCTCTTCTTCCTCCTCCTCCAGGGATGCTGTGGTCCAGCTCTCGCTGGATTGCAGGGCCCTGCCCGACTGGAGCAGCTGCTGGAGCAGCTCTTGGAAACAGGGCTGGGACACCTGTAGCCTCTCACAACTTTATTTTGTACCACAACCTATGGATTTGTCCACTACCTATTTATTTCCCATTGCTTTTTGATTTCACAAAGGAGTGGATCAGTGCAAGGCCTATCAAAGGTGCTCGACAGGTCCCCTTGGCATCCCATGAGACCCAGTCCTGCTGCTTGGGCAAAAAAGGAGAAAGAAGGATTAATTAGTGATAAATAATGCATTTGTTCCCACTTAAAGGTTGTTTGATGTCCACAGTCTTCATTCCAGTGGTGACAGGGAGCTCTGTGTTACCCATCACAGGGCTTTAACAGCTCTCATAGAGCCATGCTCAGCTAATACATCCCTGCCACAGGCAGGGCTCCCCATTATTACTTTCTTTCCAAAAGTAATAATAATCATAAAAAAAATTCTGCTCTCCTGTGGTGGCTTTTCACAGCAATTTCTCCAAATGAAACAATTAATGAACATTAAACATCCTTTTTCTGGGAAAGCAGCAATCAGGAGAGAAGACAAAGTATCCCTTTAAAATCTCCCTGTACATATGAACGTGCACACAGAGCCCCTTCAAGGCTGAGAAGAATTGGAAGCGATGGTTACCAGTATAATATTTAAATGAGTGTTAATTACTATAAACCGTTTGGATTTTAATGTCTCCTTCTGTACAGTATGTAAATCAGGGCTGGAATGGGCTTGTGCGCACGCAGCGGGCCTCTGGTGTTGGGGATGAAAGGAATGTTTTCCAGGACTGGGATCTGGCTGCCTGGTTTCCGTTCAAGTTCGTGGGAGCAGTGGGGTTGAGCACTGGCCCCTCTGGGGAAGGTTTTTCCTCTCATCCTCAGAGACAGCCCTGCCCTGAGGGTGAATTGTTCTCGCTGTCCCATCCTGCTCCCTGCCTGGAGGCTTCCTCAGGAGGATGCTGGGGAGATGCCTGAGCGGCTCGGGTTTGTATCTGGGTGGAGGGATGTCTCTGTCCCGTTTTATTGTACCCATTTTATTGGGTGCTAAGGGGTTTTCATGGGGTTTTCAGCATCCAAACCATGAGCAAGTTATTTCCATGGTTTGCTGTACCTGCATCCACACCCTTCCCTTCCCATCCTGCCTCCATCCAGCCTGGCCTGCAACCCTGAGCAGAGGGGAAGGGGCTTTGCAAGAAGCTGGAGACCAGTAGAACTTCAGGCACCTCAATACCTGCCCAGCCTCCTTCTTGTCCTTCCTCTTTGCCCCCCTCTCCCTCCGTGGGGACCTTGTTTGCCTTGCAAAGTGGTCTCATTATAAATGCATCAACCTCTGCCGGTCTCACACGCGCAGCCTTCATTTAGCCCTCCAAGCTCAATTACATCTCAGGATGTCTTGGGGTAATTAAGTAATATTAGAACGTTTTCTTTTCTATTTTTTTCCCCTTCCCTAATGCAGCTTTCAAAGCACAAGCCTCGGCTCTCACCCACTGGAGCCCACTTCTCTGAGCCTCCGAGTTCTCCCTAATGCACCTCGCCATGAAGGCAGGCTAATTACATTTCTGAAGGATGTCATTAGTGTCGTATTCCCGCTGGGTTCCGAGGGCTGGCACGCGGCAGGGAACGCTCCCTTAGGTGTCTTTCAGCTTCACCATGCTCGGTGCCACTGGCGAGGAGCGGCTGGCCTTGGAGGGGAGCTCAGCCAGCAAAGCTGCCTTGCTTTGGGCTTTGTTGTGAGCAATCCTTCTCCTTGGGTGCGTTGCATCCTTCAGCTCGTCGTGGTTTACAAATATGAACTGATTAAGCCTCTCAGAGCTCCTGTGAGATAAGTAATTGCTCCTCTAATGATTGGCATTATATCCGCTCTCATCTCTAAGCCTTGGACGGTGCAAAAGGAATAAGGAGGCAAATCTTGAGCATGCAAAAAAGATAAGTGATGCTTTTGGTTTATCTGACCATCTCACCTGCTGGCTGGTGGCCAGAAATCTGGAGCTACCATAACAGGCACCTCTGGCACTGCTTGTGCAGCCTATGGTCCACACCCCTCCCTCTTTTATCTGTGTAAACCCCACTGAGCTCTGCTGGCTTCAGTGGAGGCTCCTCAGAGGCTTCCCCAGAGGGGAGAGAACCCAAAATCTGTCTATTTGGGGAGGCCATTATTTGCATCAGGGATGGGATGCTGGTTCCCAAGGAAACAAAAAGGAAATGATGGTCACACCTTATTATCTTTCTTTCTCTCCCTAGGTGGTTACAAGGACGATGTTCTAGTTTTAGACTACCGCAGCTCTCCTGGTTGGCCCAGTGCAAGGTGGCCACTGGCCTCCCACAGGTGAGTGCTGCTTTCAGGGGGTGTTAGAGTCTCATAAAAAGAAGTCATGTTTAATTTACGTTAAAAATTGCCATGGAAAATTCTGCTCGTGTTGTGCTGGGTCACATGTTGTTGTCCTAGAGAGATGCATTAGCTCTGTTAGTGAGGCTGGAGCTGGCTGCCTCTGGAAAAGACTGATTATCCCAGGCAGTCCCTACCCCTGTGGGGACCCTGATGTCCCCCTCTACCTGCCTGGCTTCTTGGGGCACTTCCATAAGGATTAGGGATGAGGATACTGCTGCCCTGACCCTGGCTCATGGCTAATCCAGGTGGGATAGTAAGGTATCCTAATACTGGACACCTCCTTGAATCTCTGTGGAAGGAAGGGTACATTTCAGTCCAGGATATCCCACACACTCTTTTGGTTTTGATTTATTTTTTTCCACTTGCAAGTGGATATTTTTTTTTATTTGGCCAAAACAATAAGCAGGAACCAAAAGGAAGTGAAATCTTTATATCACGTAATGATGGATTGCAAAGCTTTTGTAAAGACCTGTGTTGTGGAAAAAGAAAAGCCACCCAAGGACGGGTCAGGCAGAACCTGGGCACAGCAGGTGCAGCTTATTCAGGTCAGTCTGGGCTTGGCAGCACTGTCTGATTTGTGCTCATTGGTGGCCCCTGCTTTGGAAGAATCACACCAGAGACAAATTATCTGGAGCTGTCTGGATCCTTGGGCTTTATCCTTTGCTACAACCTCCTTGGTTTTAGGAGAGCCTGGGTCTGGGAGCCCTCTGTGCAGGGATGGATGGGCAGACTGGCTTTTCTCTTCCATGCACTGGGGTGAAATTAAAGGGATTTTGGGGAAAAAGGCTGCACTAACAAAGCTAAGCTATCATGGGAAATGTTGTACCCAGAAGCTAATTGTCCAAAGTGTGGGAATCCCAGGCTTTCCCACTGTTCTGGCCAAGCTGCCAGCTTGCTTTCATCTGGAGAGAGAGACGGACAATAATTGAGAAGTTCTATTTACTTTTGGGGGAAAAAGTAGGATCTGGGCTGTGAGACACCTGCAAGGGGGAACTGCTGCATGCAGGGGTGGACTGAAGCAACCACCTGGAGGTAGGGGCCCAGTCTGTGTCCCAAAAATCAGGGGAGGCTGGAGAGAAGCACAGTAGGAGATTAGTCTAGGCGAAAGGAGGAGTGACTCACGCAGAATTTGGGGCGGGGAGAAACTTGTCTGGAAGGTAGGAGAGTCCTAAACCAGTTCATTTCTGTATACTGTGATGTTCCCAGGAACCTGCTCTGGCTCTGACCAGTCCCATCTGCGATGAGCTGGCAGGGTTTTTATGTAGGTCCAAGCTGACATTAAATCCTCTGTTTTCTGCTTGCTGGTAGCTGTGTGATTCAGAAGCTTTCCTGCTGAAGGCAGAGTCCTGGCAGTGCCCAGCAGCAAAGGGACAGGAGGCAGGAGCTGGAAGCCTGCAGCTGATCCAGCCCCTCCTGGTGTAATGGTGCTTATCCAAAGCAGTGCTGGGACTATGAACACCACATTTTGGCTGTGTGAGGGAGAGCCAAAATTTTTAAAGGCTCCTGCAGCCTTTAATCAGCTGCAGGCCAGGGCTGTGTGTGTTCCCACACGTGTCCCAGGTCAGGAACCACAGCCTGTGGTGGCTGCAGGGGTCCTGGGCAGGTGGTGAGGCTTCCCAGCAGGAGAAGCAGCACATCACCTAACGCTGAGGCAGGAAAAGTTAGAGGATAAACAAGAAACTTCTCTGATCCTATTTGGACCACTTGAGGTTGCCCATGCTCTAATGACACATTCTGCAGATTACAGAACCTAGTAATTACAGCTAATAAGTCCAAGATGTGTAATTACCCTGAAGCTCTTGGAGCTAGAAGGCAGAGTTAAGCATGGCTGTTACACACTCATTAGGTGATCCATGGCTTTTCTTGCTCCACACGTGAAATCCTGGAGCAGCAGAAAGTGTAGCTGCTCTTTTCCCCACCCTCGTCAGTGCTGGGTGGAGGGGAAAAGCCAGCTCTTTTTCCTGCTTCCGTTTCCCAGCTCCAAAATCCCGGGTTTTTTTCTACAAGAGAGATGATTCCTGCTCGGATTTTCAGATCCGGAGTGGGAGGCTCTTGAGGGGAGGTTGTGTTTGTTTTTTCTTCCCACCGCTTTGCTTCCCTTCCTAATTAAAGTAGATCTTTTGTCAGCCCCTGAATTTCTTCCCACCTTCCAGTTTTCCCAGAGAGGCTTCTTTACAATTTCTGCCTCTAATCAATACACAATTTATATGCAATAACTTTGCCCAGAGAATAGGGAAGCAGCGATCAGCGTTTCTCCTGCAATTCCGGTGTGCTGGAGCTGCTGACTGAAGGTCAATGCAGGCTTGACTGTGACTGATTTTTACTGTCTTTGGGCAACCCAGCAGCAAAATGCAAGCTTTGGAAAACCTCAGCTCCATGCAGGCTGTTACGGATAGCACTGTGCAACCCGCCGAGCACGCTGTGAAGCTGGATTCCTTGGAAAAGCTCCCTCTTAATGCTCCTGCAACCCTTTCTGATGGAAGAAGGGGACTCCATGCCTCCCTGGGATGTGATGGATATCCTGACAGGTGCTGTTTTCCCCAGTTATACGGATAGTGGGTGCTCTGATGGCAGGTGAGGCTGGAGCCTGCTCAGGGAGCAAGGAGAGAGCTCCATTAGGGGCCCTGGGGATGGCAAGACAATTCTGGAGAGAGAGCCTTGTGCTGAGGGAGCAGCACCTCGTTTAACCTTCCTCCCACCAGGCTTGTGCTTGTCTGTCTCCTGTCACTTGAGATCCTGCTGTCACCTCTTCAGCATCCCCCCGACAGCGCCGTTCCCACACAGCTCCTACCAGGAAGGACAGGGAGCAGGAGACGCAGGAGAAGATATGAGCAAGGACCCAAGAAGAAGTCTCAGTCCTCCATGGAAGTTCAGGGGATGGATGTCACCGTCTGTGACTGTTGACGCCCTAACCTTCCCATGGGCATTGCCTGGGAAGAGAGGATCTATCCAACGGGAATGGCCACTTTTGGGTGTCCCACGGTGTCTCACAGTGGTGGGATCAGTCAGGGATGCTCCAGCTGACACGCTTAACAAGCAGGGAGGTGCAGCCTCGCAGCCATTCGGTGTCTTATTAATCACATTTAATGTGTAGTTTGCTTTAGCGTTGATCATTTTAAAATTCCCTGTCGGAAAGGTTACCTGGATAATTACAGGTATAAATCTCAGGGACGTTCTTGCCAAAACAAATGGAGCGTCTTGTGCTCAGGCCAGGGATGGACCCAAAGAAGCCGTAAAAAGGGTGTGGAATGACGGCCCAGGAAATCTCCACTAAGCTGAGAAGAGCTGAGTAACTCTGGAGATAAACGAGGCATTTGGGTGGCCGGGAAGAGTTCCTGCAGTTGTCCTTCCTTTTAGAAAAGTAGGAGCTGATGGTGGTGGTGTTGCTCAAGGATGTCTTGTACATCATCGGGTACAGATTTGGGAAAGCACCAGAGCCCAAAGGATCCCAGTGACAGGGATGGATTAGGCTGAAGTCATGAGGTGCCTCCTCCTGAACGGTCTCGGGTATGGCTGAGGAAGCTGCGGATGACCTGTTTATGAAGCAGAAGTGCTGGTGGATATCCTTGGTTAGCAGCAGAAAGCTTCAGTCTTTTTAGCCACTGGCTGGAAAATTCGTGTTATTTGGTTCTGTCAGTGAAGGAAATGGAGTTGGACCTGCCTGATTGTGTTGAGGTTTTTTTATATTTGAAGTGAAAAGCTATCAGAGCACCATTAGGTTCACATGTGCCCCTGCAAACCTGGTAGCTGGGAATGGCCTCTCCTCTGCTGCTCAGCATTGTAAAGCCAACCTCACACTGTTCCTCCTCTTCAAATTGCAGGTGCCTCCTGATCAGAGCAGGTCTCAGATGGAGACATTCACCCTTTCTCACATTCCCTGTCTCCTGAAGGCCGTGTTTACCCACCTCCCCCTTTCTGGAGAGGATGAGGTGAGTACTTGGAAAGAGAGGTGCTGATTTGGGTTTCCAGTCTGTGCCTGTGCTCAGCACTCAGAAGGATTAGTCATGGTTCACACTGTCATAATAATTCAAGGTGCAATGACAACAATATTTTAGAAGTCAAATATTCTGGATTAGAAGTAAGAAGAAATATTAAAGCCTTCAGTGTTTTGGATTGCTTATAATTGCAGGATGTGTTAATTGCAAAGCAGGAAACAGGCTGGCATAGGGGCCCCAGTGCCCATAGCTTACATTATGAATAGCAAGAACACTACACGGGACATCATCTTGATGAAACCAAGGCAAACAGCTAAAAACACTTAAAATACTCGTCTGAAACCATCCTCATGTCTCTGTGGTATCCCAGCCCTCTCTAAAAGCACTGCCTGGCTTTTGTCTTTTACACTTATGTTAGTTGCTTCCAACTTTCTCATCAGCCTCATCTATAAATTCAGACTGTTCTTAAATAAGACTGGTGCCACACAAAACCACTTCTCCCATCCCTGTGCTCTGTCTAACGATTATTCCCTTATCCCTTTATATAACTGAATCAAGCCTGACACTTAAAGCACTCCCTTAGGAAAGTTATTGAATTTAACAGGGCTGAAACCAACAGGGTTCTAGAGAAATGCTCTAAAAACCTGGGCAAGATAATATCCTTTTGATAAGTTTCTGAACCACCCTATAAAATTCTATGGCAAGAATGAAATTCCACAGGGGTTTTTTTGCCCAGAAAGGCTAATTACGAGTAAATAGATCTCGGTGCTTTTACTGCCGACCCCCAAAAATGCAGTGGATGCTGCTATCCTGCTTCCTCATTCCCAGGCAGAAGGATGTTTTGGCTCTGCTCCTCAGCGATTTGTCCTCATTTCGATCCCACATGGAATTTTGTCTATTCCAGATGTGTGGTATAAAGTTCTGCCGTGAATTGCTCCTCGACTGGCTTTTCCCTGTGAGTCCCCTGCTTTTCCATAGCTCCAACAGTTCTGGCTGCTTGGCCATATCTTTTCCCCTCCCTTTTTTTTTTTTTTGGACTTCTGAAGGAAGCTGAGCTTATTCATTCCTTTTCAGCTTGAAGGAGAGAGAATGGATGGGAGAGGAGAGGCAGAGGGAATAGAAGGCACTATGACACAGAAACGGGGCAAAGATAATTCTCCAAACTTTTCCAATCTTTCTCTAGTCTTCCCAAGCCATGAACAAAAACCTCCAACGTACCAGCTTAGGCCCTCAGCTCTCAGGAAAATATGCTTTTCCCTTGGACAAGCAGGATTACGGAGTATCCAAAGTGTTGATGCTACAAGGGATTTTGTATTACCTTGGCTGATAATTCTCCCAGGAGCCTGTGCAAATACTTTCATGAATGAAAACTACGGAGCTCCTTCACTGGCATTTGCAATTCCTTTTATTCACGCTGACTTTTCCTTGCTGAGATTGCTCCCACAAAGGGCGAATAAATATTCAAAGTGCTCATGCCTGAAATGCTCCTGCCAATGTTAGAAATGTTCTTTTTTATTATTTTTCTCGCCTCATTCAAACAATTTCAATTGATGAACCTTAAAAGAAACTCCTGCGTGGAAGGGGAAGGTGACTCAATAAGGGAAGAGAAAGATCACGTGGTGGTATTAATGTCATTACCTACTCACCAAAGGGAAAAAAACCCTGGCGGTGGCTGGGGACATCCGGATATTAATTGAGAAGCTGAAATGAGTTCATTTAACACTCCTTGCACAGACAGTAAATGTTTCATCCCATTGACTTGTTTGTATGCATGTTTTGTTTTGCCATCTTTAATAAAAGGTGGGGGGGGGAAGCGGCCGCCAAAATACTCACTGTAAATAATTCCACTGGCTCTGTTCCCTGTTTTAGAGCAGAGGATATTTGGCAATGGGGTTCAGGCTGTGCCTCCTTCTCTGAAGTGTACTTTAAATCATGATGTGATCAGGGGTGACATTGTGTTCTTCTTGGGACAGGGTAGGAAAAAGGCTGAAAAGGAACTGTGAAATCGTGGCACAGCTGAAGGACCCGAGTGGCTCCTTGCATCAGCAGTACCAAAGCATCTCCAGTTTAGTCCTAAGCTTCCTCTTCCAGTACCTCGAATTGGGAAGAGCAGAACTGGCTGAAGAGACTCAGGAGTTGTCTCAAAACTGCAGCATCAGTCTTCATCCCTTTGCCTTGGTGGGGCTGCCCAAAACCTGCTGCCCAACCCGTGTCACTGTTTCTTGGCATCCCCCCCATGCAAACAACACCAGGCACAGCTGCCTCAAACCATCTCAGCACAAGAGCCAGGGAAATATTCCCTGCATGGAAAAAATTAAGGCTTTTTCTTCTTGAAGTAATAGATAGAAAGTCAGCTCCATTTCTTGCTGCTTTTAAAATTACTCTTACTCAAAGTATCCTCGCCTGACGGATCCTGGACTGTAAGAGGGGACAGACGTGGTTTCTGAGGTCGCTGGTCTTTGCAAGCAACTGCCTTGCTCTGGGGCACTCAAAATAAATCTCCCTCTCCTAGGCTGCACCTGGACGATGGGAGACGCGATCCGCACCAAGGCCGGACGTGTCCTGGACCATTTACCCAGTAAATGGAAAGGAGGATCCAGCACCTCAGGCACAGCTGGATCCTGGCTCTGCTCATCAGAGAGGTCCTGAGTGCCCCGTGAATCTCCATCCTGGGCTGCACCGAGAGGGCGGCAGAGGCAGCAGGTCTGTGTTTTGGGGCTGGGAAGCAGGAATGGGACAGCGGGGGGAGGCAGCACGCAGCCCTCAGCTGGAGCGTCCTTCCCGCTCCCCGTCACTCCTGCTCGTCATCGGAGCGAGCGAGTCCTCCGCTCCTGGCTCCGTAAAACTAATGGGTGATGGCAGGAGGTGGGAGGAACAGGAGGAATGGCAGCCTGGTAAGTGCTGAAGAGAACATCTGAGTGACCTGGGGTGATGTTCCCAGCGTGCCCAGTCGGGCCACGTCTGGCCACACCATTTGCTCATTACTGTGCCTACCCAGAACTCCGATGTCCAACCTCAACCATCAGCATTTTGTGTTTCCAAGGCAACCCCAGCTTTAACAGCCTTCATAATGACATCATTTGGTTGAAACGAGCATGCATGATCTTTTGATTACCACTGGAAATATAAATTAGGTTACTCTCCCCATCCCCAGCCACTTGAAAAATAAATGCGTTGGAGGGAGGGGGAGGGAAAAAAAACCTGAGAAGAGGGTAAATGGAAAAATCAATTTTTACATTAATGGAGTCCTCGTTCAGCATTTCTTCTCTTTATAGATTTAGATAACAGTGATATCTTAGTTTCACAGAGCAAAGAAATTAATTACTTACTAATGGTGCAATTCAGAAATTAATTTATGTTGTCCATTTAAATGTGTCATTATTAATCAATTTAAAGGAAGAGGCCTGTAAGCCAGCACCATCTGAGCTGACTTATTTTGCCAGAGGAGTCTCTCTGCCCCTTCCTTTCTAGAAAACACATCATTCCTCCTATCTGTGAGTTTGTACCTCAAGCTGCTCTGGCATCCCTGATAGAACAAAAAAAGGGAATTCCTCAGGCCTGATAGACAGGCCCATCCTTGATGTGTTTCCCTACATATGGACCACTGGCAGGGTGCTGCAAAAATTTTAAGGCTGTTCTTTGAATTTTTTTTTTTTTGTATTTATTTGGATTCCTGGCTTGGAATTCAAATTCCACACTAGAAAGGCAATGCACAGAAAGAGGAGGCTGTCTCCAGAGGATGGAGATGTTTTGCTGCTGACTTCCTAGCAGGTCTTGGCCAGTTCCTGGGGTTTAGCACACCATGGGCTCCCCAAAGGGGTCGGGGTGGGGCAGCCGCCTTAGGAGGGTGATAATTAAATTGTCACAGACCTGATTATCTTCTTTTTACTGCTTTATTTTGATTGGAAGAGGTAATAAATTGCTTGAGTAAGGCTTGTCCCAGGGTGGAAAGGGGGATCCCTTACCATGCAGTTATTCATGAATAAACTAAAAAGCACTGCTTGAAACACCCAGGATTTCAGAATGTCACCTCTTCCCGTGTCCAGGCTTTTCCCTGGCAGGCAGGAGCCTGATGTAATGGTTTACATTGTGTTACTGTCTCCAGAAATGCTGCACCTGCTGCCTATTTCTCTGCGCGCTCCTTGGAGCAAATGGCAAGGCTGGGGACTTGGGAAGACAATCTGCTGAGGGATCTTGTGTTCAAATCCTGTTTTGGACTGCTAGGATAAGGCTGGGATAGCCATTCCTTTCTTGTAATCATAGGATCATAGGACGACTGGGAAGGAAGGGACCTTACAGATCACCTTGTTCCACCTCTCTACCAAGGCAGGGACACCTTCCACTACCCCAGGTTGCTCTAAGCCCCATCCAACCTGGCCTTGGACACTTCCAGGGATGGGGCAGCCACAGCTTCTCTGGGCAAGCTGTGCCAGGGCCTCACCACCCCCAGAGTGAAAAGTTTTTTCCTAATATCCCATCTAACACTACCCTCTTTCAGTTGGAAGCCAGTTCCCCTTTTTCCTGTCACTTGCAAATAGGCTCCCTCCATCTTTCCTGTGGGCTCCCTTTGTATTGTCATGGTAATTTTGGTGATATCCCACTGTAAAACAGAGGGATGTGAAAGTCTGGAATTTGAGAGCCTACCTTGGTAACTGTATTTATAGGCAGGTCATTTCTTTCCTGTTTGCCCTCCTCCCCTTGAAGCAAGGCTCGTGTTTAACATCTGCTGCAGTGATAATTCTTTATTAGGCTTGGAAAAGTTTAGACATGTGCCTATGGTAAAGCAAAGCCTTTATCTGGCTTAAAGTGTTTCAGATTAGTTTCATGTTCTTCCTCACTGTTTTGTTTTTCAAGCCAATTACTGCCCTGCTGCCCACACCAGGCACATTCCAGCCCAGGAGTTCTTTGTCAAGCTAAAATACTTTCTCCATGAAACACCAAGCAGAGAGTGAGCAGCAGGTTGCAGAATTAATCAAGAAATCATTTAGCACCTGCAAATAAATACTTGCATCTGAAGATTTTAGGTTTTTCTCTTTCTCTGCTTCTCCTTTGTTCTGGGTAAATCCCTGGTTTCTGAGCAGAAGGGCTGGGGAGAAGCAGCTGTTTAACAATGCGGTTTGACTTTAGCAGATTGGGAAGTGTTCTCACCCTCCCGTTTGCCAGCTCTGTCTGGGGGTCACCACATTCTGAGGGAAGGAAGTAACCCAGGCTGGGAGGTGGTGACAACATCCCTCTGATCACCCTTTCCGAAGTGCTTCTGTGCCTAGGGATGATAACGAGACTTCAGCTCAGCCTGGCTTGTGCCTTTTTGGAGCCAGAGAGAGCCAGAAGACACCTCCAGCCCATCCCTTGAAACTCCTGCACCCAGAAATAAGCGGGTTTTTGTAATTACTGCCACAATCCATTTCTTTCATAGTCCGTAAGCCACGAGATAACCTTGGCTGGGGATTCCCTGGCTGGGCTCTGGAGGGTTTGATGTAGGAGTCAAACCTTTATTCAGTGCTAAGCAAAAGGGAAAACAAGAAGCTATAAAAAATATTTGTATATATAGCATTCAAAAGCTTCTTGCTTTCTCCGATGTAGGAATTGAGAAGGAAAGATAAACCCAAGTTAAAAACCTTGGCTTGTTTAATGCTGATTATCTCCACCCAATTTTCAGAATTCTTGTGCTTTTTAGGATGAGAGAAAAGCAGTCTGGGGCATTGGCAGCCTGATTTTTATTAATTTCCCTCATCTTTCCTTCTCTCCTTGTTCAATAACCTCAGAATCCATCATCTGTGGGGTTTTTTGGTGCCCTGGATTTGCATGGAGTCATGCCATGAGTTTTTATTCATCTGCTGACAGCAGCCCCATAAAACTAAGCTCTAGGTCCTTGATTTCCTTTACTGCTACAAGCTGTTGAATATAATTTTGGACTGCCCTCACTCTGGAGTTTCTGCAGTTTCTGGATTTGGTGCCATCCCTGGCATGGGAACATGGGCCCTTTGTAACCCAAAAAGCTCAGATTCTTGTGACTCTGCAGATTCCTTTGTAAAACAACCCTGAATGGGGGAGGTGGGGATGGAGCAGGGTTTTTGCTTGGCCTCATTTCTCTTGGTCTTTGTTGTTTTCCTTTTCCCTGGTCTAGAGGATCTCACCCCAATTTCCCTCTCATTTCTGGTTTGTGCCACCAGCAGTCCCTGCCACAGAGATTAGTGGATTGGAATCTGAATCCCTCCCTCCTCAAGAAGGGATCCAGAGACCTCTTGGGCCTTCTGTGTCTGGCTGGGACCCCCTTTTCCAAAATACAGCCTGCAACAGAGTCTCAAGCCCCTCATAAACTCCCAGCCTTGGCAGCTGCCCCTCGTGTTGGGTGCAGGGCTTTCACGCACACAGGGAAGTCAGTCATGATGTTACGTGGAAAATAAAGGCGTTCCCAAAACTGTGGTACCATCTCCAGTCACCTGGAGAGAAGGGGCCATGGGGAAGGGTTGCTGCTATTCCAGCCTTCTAGCAGAAAGCTCTCCAGAGGCAGGGAATGCGTATGAAAGGGTGAGAGGGAAAGCAGGAAACAAACCCCAGCAAGCCCTGCCTGGGATGTGCCGTGCCGGGAAATTGAGCCTGGATCAGCAAGAGCTGCACCTCTTGACTCAACAACTTTTCTGTGACTGGCGCAGTGGGAGTGGGTTTATGGTCCTCGCTGCCGGTCTGTCCTTGTGGTTCTGTTAAATCAAGTGAGGGATGTAATCCTGCCCGGCCAGGAGGCTTTGGGATTGCTGCAAGGAACAGAACTCCGTGGATCCTGTCTCTCCCTAATCCCATGCCACGGCCCTGGTGACAGCTCAGGGGTGCAGAGCAGAGCCCCGTGGCAGGAGGGCTTAGGGCAATTTGCTCCCTCCATGAAGCTAATCCCTAGGGATGGTAACTGGCTTAGGACCTGAAAATAGGATCTTTTTCTGCCTTCCAAGCCATTTCTTTCTCTCCTTCTCCTCCTGACAGTGCAATCCACAGGCTCTTCATAGCTCTTGCCACAAACCAGTTTTCCCCACTCCCCAGCTGCAATATTTAACCCAGCAGGTGTTATCAACGTGACTGCCCGGGGCCATACCTTGAAAATAAGGGAGCTGAGACCCTCAATTCAGGCTATTAAAATGTGGGAATAAGATTTGCGGTACGACAGAAAAAAAATCTCAGCCTGAAAATGGGTTGACACATGGAAAAAGAGGAGTCCATTGTGAATATCCCTTAGGACCAGGCTGTCCCCTCACCCTGCCATGCCGAAGTCCCCTCACTCATCTTCAGGATGGGTGAGTGTAAGACACCACAAAGCCTCACAGCAGCTTATGATGGTCTGCAGTAATAGACTGGGGAGCAGGAGGCAGCTGGAGGAGGCTGGAGATGATGTCTGGAAAGCACATCACTTACTCCATTCCTCGGACTACTCAGGTCCTTGAAGGCTCTAGCACTGTTTTAGCCCACACTGCTGATTATCCTGAATAAAATGAGCATCCATTCAGTGGAGCTGAAGCACAGTGGGCGGCTCAGCACCAAATAAATGAGGGGTTGGTACGGCAGCTGCCAAGAGCATCAGCCTGATCTGCAGGCTCACAGGTCTGTGAATGCAGCTCATCTTCCTGGGAGGGCAGAGGATGGCTGAAAGAGGGAGAAACTTGGGAGATGGTTCAGTGGGAAGCCGGCCCCCTGGAGTGACAGTGATTAATGGTGTGTACTTTGCCACTAAGCAGGCTGAACATGTGGTAGGTGTCTACCAACGCTTCCTCTGAAGGCACTTATCTCATAAAAATGAGTTCTCCCATGTATTTGACAAATCTTGATTGATTTTCACTCCTGCCCACCTTTCTGGTCCCTGCCTCTCACAAAAATCACAGTGTACGTGAGAGTTTCTTCCAAGACAAAACCGACTCTGGAGCAGCGAGAGGAAGAGCTGGGGACAGCTCCTTTTGACATGGAGCTTTTTTCCTGGCATCCATCCTGCTCTACCTCCAATGCTAATGTCCTCCCCATGTCTTTAGTGTTCTCCAGTTCTACCTGTCAGCCAATTAAGCTAGATCCTTGCAAAAGTTTTAGCACAAACTCACTGCAGTGTAGCTCTTCTCATCCCCAGCACAGCGGAGAAGAGACTTGCAAAGGGATGGAATTACAGAGGGACGCAGCTGAACCTGCAGGAACAGCACTAAATGCCTGTGAATGATGAAAAAATTAAGTACAAATAGTCTGAAGTTCAGAGGCTGAGGCTGAGCCAGAGAGGCTGGGAAGGGAAAAGTCAGAGAGATGGGATCATCTTCCACAGGCAAGATGTGAATGTGCATCCAGAGAGATGTTCACATCTGAGATCAGAGCATTCATGAGCAGCCTATATGCAGGAAAAAAATTCATAGAAACCCAGGATAGATTGGGTTGGAAGACACCTTAGAAGGTCATCTTGTTCCAAACCCCTACCATGGGCAGGGACACTTTCCTCTAGACCAGATTGCTCCAAGCCCTGTCCCACCTGGCTTTGGACACTTGCAGGGATGGGGCAGCCACAGCTTCTCTGGGCAAGATATGCCAGGGCCTCACCATCCTCACAGGGACGAATTTTTCCTAATATTTATCCTAAATTCTATCCCTCCATGCTCTCGTGAAAAGCTCTTCTTACACAATGCTTATATTGAGGGCAGGTGCTGTATTTTCATATATAAACCACCTCACAATTTATCCCAGAGAAGAGCCCTATGATGCCTTAACAACAGAGATTATCAGTATGCAGAGATAGCACGAGGAAAGCCTCTCTCTGCCTTGTCTATCTCCTTTCATCTCACCTGAAACTCATCTACCTCTGTGTTACCAGGTCGTCCCCATGAACAGAGAGCTCCTTTTCAAACCCTGGCACCTTCAAATGAATTACAGACCCTCAAAGTTCCAAGATAGGGGCAGGAAAATACAGCATTTGCAAAGCATTCTTCAAGTGATAAGCAATTGAGAGGTGGAGTACCCTCTCTGGGAAGATGCAGAGAAGGAAGCACCTTCGGCAGTGGAAAGGTACACCTGGATCCACTTAAATGAAAGGCTCTTGTTAGGGAGGCCTAATTGGGCTGCCTTGCTTAGCCCACCTGTGAACAGTTTCGTGTCTGCAAGAGCTTATAAAAGCAGGAGCAAGGCACTCCTGGAGTTTTCTGCTTTATTCTGGAAGCTGAAGTTGGAGGAAACTTGAAAACTTGGGATGGCAGGTAGGAAATATTTGGAGTCTGTGGATGTGGGAGCAGATTGGAGGTAATTAGTTTCTCAGAGGGGCTGCTGCTCTTAAGGAATTCTTCTGTTTTGACTTGAGATACACAAGCAAGTGAAGAGGCTGAGCCAGATGCAACATTTTTGGAGTTCTCTAGGGCTAGGAGCTGGCAGTCTTTTCTCTCACAAACAAATACTTTTGGGAATGAGCTTGGATCTGGGGTGCTCTGTTGCAGGATGCAGATGAAACGGTGTTTATGGCTGTATTCCTAGAAGGAATTAAATGAAACATGGAGTGAGAGATGCTTATCTGAAGAGATAAGGCTCCAAAGTGTACAAGTCTTGTAAAACTCCTTTAAAGAAAGGACTTTGTGGTGTGAGCAAGGCTTTTTCTGGGCTGTGGGGTGACTTCGAGCTGCTGAGTGTCTGCTGTGGGGACAGCGGGGGAGGAAAACTCCAAGGATGGAGACTGGAATGAGAACAGTTTGCTGTTTTAGGGACACTGTGAATAAAGCTTGGAATGCCAGGTTGGACAGGGCCTGGAGCAACCTGGTCTAGCAGAAGGTGTCCCTGCCCATGGCAGGGGGTGAATGAGATGAGCTTTAAGGTCCCTTACAACCCAAACCCTTCTGTGTTTTTTAACTGCTGTAAAGTACTAGGGAAGAAGTAATTTGGGGCTGGACCCTCAGTCTGGAGTATCCATAAATGTCTGTTTTGGTGCTAGGGGCTGCCTCCCTGGGGAGCAGAGTGTGGAGGGCTGCCTCAGGTGCTTCTGTGCTCTCCTAAATCAGGTGATGGCCTTGGTTCAATTTCAGCTCCAAGTGCAAGGTTAGACCCAAGCTTTGGCTGTTGCTGCTTTCCTAGGGTTTGTTAATGTGCTGCTGGTGCTGGCTCAGGCTCCTGGCCTATCCTTTTCCCCTGTATCTTCCTCCAGAACTGCAGTAAAAATACTGTACATGCTGTAGAAAGGCTGCTGGGATGTTTTCTAGGCAAATGGCTGCAAGGAAGGGCAGCTCTTTCTTTCCTTTTTATTTTAACTCTGCCTCTCCTGAATTATGTCACAAAATGCATTAGTTTAGCTAAATTTCTTCATGCTGTGGATTGTGGCATTCTGCTTTCCTATGGAATTGTGGGTCTGATAAATGAATGGTAACTTCTGCTGATCCCCTGCATGGGGATTAGCAAATTATGACTCCGTGGCCACCACTGGAGGATGGATTTGGGGGAAATGAATGTGGATGCTCTTGAATTTTACTTGTTTAGATGTGGGAGCTACTGCAATGTTGTGTAGTGAAAACACCCGAGGGTTTCTGGGGTTCAAGGCAGAGTCTTGTGCATTTTCATTGCTGGTTTCTTGGCTGCTTGTCCTTGTTAAACTCATTTTGTAGATGCTCCCATCCCTGCCCCAGACTTCACTGCGGATAATGGGGTTGCCTGTGTTTTTTGAGGTTATCAGAGCCCTGCAGTGACCAGGCCAGACTGTTTGCAGCTGCATGTTGCTTTTTTTAATAAAAAATGACCCCTCTTGTGCAGCATTAAGCTACCAATACAAAACCTGTCTCGCTGTCAGTGATAGACTAATAAATTGAATTTTCCTACAGGAGCAGGGATACCTTCTCAGCCATGAATATCCATGTGATCCCAGCCATGAAAAGTGGTGTTCACAATCAAAGATGATGAAATCTTTTCATTAAAAAAAGAACTATCCAACTGGACTGACTGTTGCTATCTCTTCCCCACTCCCCCCTGAGAGCTCTCTGTGAATTCCCCTCTGAGCAGATCTGTCAGTTTGCGGTACTTGGGGCAGCACTCGGGATAATTTATCTCCAGTTACTTTATTTCTGCTGGTTTCTGAGCTAATAACAAGTGATGAGGGCTCATCTCCTGCTCTGGGCACCTTCCCATTACTTAACTAACAATTAATAAGCCAGATAATGGAGTGTTTCTCCCACACAGGAATAAACACTGACTCTATTAAACTGCGGCAGTGCAGCATCCCCAATCTGTTCAGAAACTGCAGCCAGTGCACAATCCAATGCCCTGCTTACAAGGAGCTATTTTCCCCAGCCTGCAATATGAAAACCAGGCTCAATTTATTGTTTTCCAGGCTGGATGGGGGAATGTTTCTTGCCCACCTGGACTAAGGAACCCTGCTCCAGCAGCACGGTCACCCAGGGCATTGCCCTGGAAAAGCTGGGGTCATCCCATCTCTCAGGGATGCTCTGGGCCATGGGGGAAAGGGACTGTGGGAGCCCACCCATGGGAGCTGGTGGCTGTGTTTGTTTGCAATACGCTTCTTTAATTGCTGGAGCATAGGAACGGTGCCTGTGCCTGTTTATTACAGTGTGTGTGCATCAAAGTAAATACATTAACTCCATATAAACATTTCGTTGCTGAAAAGCCTCTAATTAAGAGTTCTCACCAGCAGGCAGCCAATTACTTATCTTGGCAGGTTCTTGTGTCCCCTCGCCTTCACCCACTGCCTGAATGTCGTGGGGGGGGCTGGGACCTGCAGCATGTTCTGGAGGAGGGGAATGGAGGCTTCCCTGTGCTGCTGGGGTGACAAGGACATGACCTGTGTTCCTGTGACCAGTCCCATGTGCTTTCCCTAGTCCTGTAAACATGAGCCACAGGTGTTGTGTGAGATGGGGAAAGTCCTTGGAATGTGAATTCACCACACTGGAATGGCTGGCACACCTGGGAACCTCTGATGATCCCCTGGGCCATCAACCCTGCACAAACCAGGCCACAAAGTCCCTCAGCCTGCGACTGTCCTTCCAAATACCCTTTTCCCCTCCCTCCTCCTCCTGCCACTGACTCTTTCAATTGTTTCACCTCAATCTGTCCTTTCAGAGACCAACCCCTGCAGAATATTGCTGGTGGCAGTGCAGACTTTTTTGACATCCAGAAGTGTGCCGGACCACTGGGCTGCCATTTGGAGAGATCAAATGATTCCTGTGCCTGTAGAATTATGACACTAGCCTTGAGGGCTGGAGGGAGTGGATAGTCATGAGCTGAAAGCTGCCCCTTTGAAGTCTGGGATTTCTGGAGATGTCATCTTTTATATATATCACCAGCCAGGTTGCTTTTCATTTTGTTTGAGTGTTTTTCTTGTCTAGATTCTTAGAGAGCAAGACCTTACTTCAAGGCAGGAGGGATGATGAGAAAGATAGATGAGCCCAGACGCTTATGCATTACGTATCTCTTTGAAATGGAATAATTCCAATTTTTCAGAACTAACAACCTGCTAACGCCTTGCGCATTTGTACACAGCGCTTCTCTCCAGGCTGGATGGAAATCGGGAGTTCCCTGATCCGTGGGGGAAAATCTGTGCTGGGTCTGGTTTGAATTGTGCCAAAGCTGAGCCTGGCTTTAGGTCAGAGGTGTTTTACCAAAGCCGTGGAGTGGATGGGTGTCAAGACCTGTGCTCTTTGTCACGGAGTTGTTTTGCTGTCCCCCTTTAGTGGGGACAATCCCTGGTGGCAGTGGTGGTGTGAGAGACGCTGGCCTTGGACAGGAAACCTCTCTGTGCCCTTTCTGGTGCACACCCAGCCCCTTGAAGCACCCCTTCTTCCCAGGACTGGTGGAAAGACTACCCAAAGCAAAAATCACTTAAACTAAGTGACAGTGTTTCAAAGTGTTTTCCCAGCTGGGGGTTGTCTCATCCCTTAGGCACCCCTTCCATTCAAATTCCTGGGACTGACTGAGGGTGATACGCCATCAGGTTGGACTATGACATGCCACATACAGGTTAGGCAGGAAGAGCCTTTCTCCTCCTTAGAAGTAAAGAAAAGTAGAATCTCCTGTCACTTCTGTGCTTTTAGCACTTTTATTGCGGATTAAGCAATAAACAATCCAGGCACAAAAATTGTCCGGCACATTTTGATCTTGGCCATGGTTCCAACACCCCTGTCTTGTTCTGGTGTCCAGCTATTGAGGGACCTGCTCTCATTTTCACCTTTTATCCTGCTAGGGCACTTTTAAAGGAGCAATTATTTATGTTCTCATGGTTAACATCTGATCCAGGGAGGGAGGAACTGCTCTGCATCCTGCGGCATCCGTCCTTCCCATCCGCTGGGTCATCAGCCCTGGGCTTGCAGAACATCACTGTGGGAATGGAGCCTCACATCAGCCAATGCAAGTGGCTGAAAATCCTCACTTGAAGGTGGTGTGGCTTGACCTGAACCACCTCCTGCTCCTCACAATCTTTGCCTGAGCAAGAAGTGGTCCTGTGTGGACACTACAGCAAAGCAATAGGCTCTGCCTGTCTGGTCACAGGCTTAAAAATTTGCTTTAGCCAAGCAGGACTAGTTAAACGAAATCTTTCCTTGCTGGCTGTGACCTAGATACTCTGTCTGACGAGACCTCTGTGGCCGTGGTCCTTGCTAGTGGAGCAGCAGCTCTGGCAGGGGAGCAGGCAGAAAAAAGCTGTGCTGAGACTCTCTCGTCAGCCTCCCACATACATCAATGTCTCGTGCCGGTGAGGAACTCTTGGACAAAAAAAAAAAAAATTGAAAAAAAATTCCCCTTGCACACAGAGCAGTGACAGATCTGGATTGTCTGAAGAAGATGAAATAATTTATAAGCTTCGGTTAAATGTTCCTGTTTCCTCTTTTTTTCCTACAGCTGCCACCTCCCCACCTTCTGTCACTGTCATCTAAATGAATTTACAGGGAAAAGAAAATACTTCTCGTTAATGTTCTCACACAAACGAAACATTAGCCAGGGAGACAAAAAAGAAAATAATTGATTGTGAAAGCAAACCCCCTCTGAGACGGTCTGAGCATTATCAGGAGCAGCCTGGGAGAGGGACTGGGGGGAAAGGGAGAGGGGAGGAGGAGAACAGAGCAGGCTGGAACAACAAATGTAGCGTTTATGATAATTATCCACGTTTTAATCCCCGTTTCCAACCAAGCATTCACTTCCTTTAATTAGTTCTCGATTAGAAGGAGATTATCTAATAAATTGTACAAATAAAGAGCAGGTTATCTTTGCGGTGTTCCTGCACACCAAGTTCTGAAAGGATGGGGACGCAGGGATGGGGCTTGAGAGGGACACGAGCATGGAAAACCTTGCTTTCCTTTTTCCTCATTTCCTTGGCTGCAAATATTGGCTGTTTCTGGCATTAGCGATGCAGCCAGTGAAGTAAATCCATAATTAAACTGAATTAGCATGTACTTGGAAGTTTTACATGCACAGACACAAAGAAGGTTCCTGCTTGGAGCATTTCCAGTATGATTTGCAGGGGAGGTGGCGGGGGGAGAGCAAATAAGACTGTAAGGTTTAGTTAAAAATCACTTTTGCTGAAATTTGTTCCGAATTTTTGTTCTAAGAGAATGTAATGTGGGGCTTCTGGGTGGCTGGTTGAAAGGACTTTGTGGTGTAGCCTCCTTAGTTTACCAGGACATCTTTGGAGGGGGCACGCTGAGAGTCACCTCTCAACTGGCCTGTGTGTGTGTGTGTCAGCTCAGCGTGGCTGGGCTGAGGTCTCTGCGTGGTGCACACAGGAGCTGGAAGCTGTCAGAGGCAGATGTTGGAAGGTAATCAGCATTTCTGCTCTTCGAAGGACAAGCTCTTACCTTTACACCTTGCCCAAAACCTCAAGTTGTGGCAACAGATTCATCTACAGCCCCTCGTTAGCTTCTCTCCTCAGCTCTGGTAACGAGTTACCTGTGCTGTTTTGCCAGGTTTTCAGAGTTGGTGGGAGCCACGTTTCGCTGGGATTTGTCTCATGCTGTGCATGGCTTTTGTCACCTGAGGTGTGTAGGCTGTTCAGACTGGGTCAGGCCTAACACCTTCTGCCATCTCTGTCCAGCTGCTTTGCGTTGCCTTTCAAAGCCTCTGCGTGACCCCGTCTTGCTGAGCTAGCAGGGAACTGCATTTTAACTCCTCCTACAAAGTAGAGCCAGATTCTGAGCTCTTGCACTTCTTGGAAGATTTCTGTGGGCTTTCCAGCGTGGAGCCTGAGTTATGGCTGGCGTCAGCAGCAGTGAGAAGCTGGAGTGCCTTGCTGCCCTGGCTATTAAACTCAGCTGGATGGCTTTGGAGGTGAAATCCAGCAGGTTTGCGATGCCGAGGCCGTGGGCAGGGGAGCGGGGCTGTGCATTGCGCTGTGGTCTGGCTCCACCCTTCCCAATGATTTTCTAGGCCCATGGCTGAGCATTCAATACTTTCGTTGTCTGGTTTTAATCCAACTTGACAAGGGAGGAGAGATCTTGGAGATACCGAGTTTGTGCCAGCCCAGATAAATCAGCCCGTGGTGCTTCCATTGTGTCACCTCTTGAGCGCAGACCAATGGCTGGGTGGTGTCCTCCAGGGTGGTGGTGTGGGGCTGGAGGAGTGTGAGACAGTGGTGTCGGAAGGAGTAAAGGTGGGACTCGGCAGAAGCAGGAGTGAGAGGCTGGGAATTGCCTCCCTGGGTCTGTCAGGGTGCGTGTTTCAGCCAAGGACGTGTCCCGCTCGCGTGTGTGCCCAAAGTGACCTCCCCATTGATCGAGACAGTCAATAGGCAGCTACTTAAGAGTAAAGTTCCGTTTTCTTTCCTTATTTCTACTTCTTCTTCTTCTTCACTTTAATTATCTAAGATAGATAAGCAGCTGCGGGCCAATTAGAAAACAATTACCCGCTGTAATCAATGCTGGTGTGGAAAAAGGGTGAGGATGAGCGTAAAAGCTCAAGAAATGCCTTAAAACACAGCGCTGAGGTAACACTATCCACGACTCCATCCTTGAAAGCCCTTTGCCTTAACTTCTCCAAGGTAAAGAGCCAGAAATGTGAGGCGTTTCAGCCAGAAAAAAAAGCCAAACTAAGTAAAAAAATCATGGAAATGATTGGACCCCTTCAAAAGGGCAGAATTAAGGATTTCAGGATAAGGATGGGGACAACAGCTGTGTGATTTTTGAGCAGGGAGTCTGTTTTCCTGTGCTGCTTTCACCTGGGAGAAAACAATCCTAATTTTATACAGGCTGTAATGGGCACTGCACTGGCTGTTACCACTCACCAATGAGATCTGGTGATTATAATGAATGGCTGGATGAAAATATCAACTCTGTTCTCAGTGCCAGTCAGAGGCAGTGACTAAAATGATGGGAATTACTAGGAAAACGGGGAACAAAATAGTAAACTGTATCCTGCCGTGACAGAGGGTACATCTGCATCATGAGTGGCCTGCCACTGACTCTGGCAGGAGAGGGAGGGGTGGGGAGAGGCAAGAAGGATGAGGAAGGTATGGAAGTGGTTCTTGCACAGAACGGCTTAATAGGGTAGGATTTTGGAGCCCCTGCCCTGTGTGCTAAAATCCCACAGAGACACGGGAATGACCCCAGCATCTCCCTGCTCATCCCAGGTCAAATTGCCTCGCAGGAACACTTCACACAGACCTTTCTGCTCTCTTTTTCCCAAGCTGGGGGGTGCCTCAAAGGTGTTATTTTCATAGGGCTGCCACCAGGAAAATGCACCCTAAGAACCTTCTCAGACTTGGCAAGGACTGGGGAAACTGGGTGAGCTCTGTTGTTCTCTGATGTCATGCAAGCCAAAGTTGGTGATTTCTTGGCTGTGTTTGGGATAGGAAACAGCACATCTGGAAAAAATGGGGTATCTCTGAGATAGGAGCTCAATGCCCTGGTCCTCCTGCCTGTGGCAAGCGCTCGTGCTGTGTCGTGTGACCCACAAAATGAGGAGTTTATATTCACAGCATTGGGCACCTGCTTTGTCTGGGTGTCGAGAGCCTCCCAGAGCAGTCTGAAACATCTGGGCTGTGGGTGGATATTTGGGAGAGCCTGCTGGATGCTCCCGAAGCTGGTGTGGGTTCTGGAGCTGTTCCTGAGGACCCTGTCCTGGTTGGTTGGCAGTGTGCTCTGTGGGACTGGGCTGGAGAGATGCCACCCTGGCTATTTCTGCATCCCAGCACCACTGAGGCCAAGCTGGTGAGGGAAAAGGAAAGGGAAGCAACTAGTTGAGATGGGAGCACAAATGTTCTGGGACGGAGCCCCTGCAGACTTTGAGGGCTATTTTGGTTATTCTGCAGGAGGATGGTGTCGGCTCAGCTACGCTGAATTGGCTCCCTGTGACAAAACCCAGAATCTCTGCTTGGAAGTGTGGGAGAAATGAGCTCTTCCCCCACTTCCCTGGCAGGTGAGAAGCTCTCAGGGTGGCCTTTTCCTCTTTGCCTGCTTTTTGTGCCAGCCCTGCCAGTGCAATGGCAGGTAAATGGCAGCTCGGTTGCCAAAACAGCTCTGTGTGAGCAGCAGGTGGACAAGCAAAACTGAACTGTCTGCAGTCCTGGAGAGCCTGGATTTAGAGAGATTTCCAGCAGTCATCAGAAAAAGAAGTGCAAAAGGTGAATTTTCTCTCTGGTTGCCAGCTCAGTTTCTCAGTTTCTCCTTTCCTCACTGTGTGTTTCTCCAAGGAATGCAATTCCGGCTGGCTCTGAAACCAGAGAAAGGGACGCTCAGCCCGGTGCTGCACTTGGCAGAGTTGTTTGAGAATTAGAAATAGCAGCATTTTCCTTCCACTTTTAATCTCTCTGTAATTTCCTCCAATGGCCACCAATATTTCTGCTTCATTATATATGACATGCAATAACAAAAGTGGGGCTTTTTGTGAAATATTAACTGCACATCAGTGGTTTGCTCGTAATGAACTGTCTACGTGGAGATTGCTAACTACAGTGTAATTATCAGTGAATAATTCATGGTGAATAATTGAATCGTTTTAGCCCTTTCTGCCGAAATCAGACAGTGACTCATGATTTCTGGGAATTATTCTTAGAACACTTTAATGGTGCCTATTTCACACGCTGAGGTCAATCAGGAATATTTGAAGTTCGGCTGTGGCGGGCGGATCTGTTCCTGGGCCAGACAGGAACAGGCTTTTGTTGCAGAAACTTGAAAGAGGAGAGAGAAAAATGATTATCTTTTGTTCCAACTTGCTGCTCAGAGCTCTGCTGTTCTCGAGCGGCTTTGCCGGTGGAATTGGGGTGCTGGAATGTTTGTGGCGAGATGGATGCGTGGAAGCAGATAACAACACATTCCAGCAGCTGCATTTTCATAATTTATCCCATTCTCATAATCTGAAGTCCACAAACAACAGGCTTTAGGCTCATCCCTGTGAACAGTCCGTGGATTCAAGGAGCTGTAGGAACACAGGGGTGAGAAGTTTCCTTCCCCTGTGGATAAGAATAGCACCAGCTCTGAGGCGAGAAGAAAAAGCCTGATGTAAATGTGTCTCCCAAGCCTTTTGCTCAGAGAATTTTGATCTATTCCCCAATTCCCTTTCGTTTTTCCTGCCTTCGCTTCCCAAAAACATACATGATCTGTCACAATTTATAACCTCTGGTTTAAGGAGGACAGGGCAGACAAATTCATCTCTATAAAAGCTTCCTTTTTTATTGCACTTAATGCGCACCTTTCGCCTTGTGTAATGGAGCTTACATTCTGAAAAAAATAACTTTGACATCTCCCTATTTTATCTCTTCTTTCCCTTTGGCTGCACGAGCATCCCGCTCCATCCACGTGAGCTGGGCAGCGCGGGCAACTTCCCTTTCTCTCCATCTCCCTTCCAGTTGCTGTTTTGCCTGAATCTCTTTCTGGTGCGTGGCATGTTTAGGTATTGTCCAGCTGTACAGATTTCCTCATTTCCTTCCCTTCTTTCTAATCAGAGGTGTCAACACTTTGCAAAGTGCTGTAGAGTCACCATGACTTCAGTTTTCCAGGGTTGTTTTGCTGGTGAGAAGCATCCTGTAAATGATGAAAGGGGATTTTTGGGTTGATTACTGTGACTCTTGACATCCCTCCCACGCCAGTCTGCTCCCAGGCTGTGTCCCACTGATCCCATGGTGGTGGATGTAGCCTAGTGCTCTCTGGGCAGGGATGCTGTTGCTGAGAGGTGCCCGTGGATGGGTCCCCCCAGGGCAGGGGGCAGGTCCTGTGCCTCGGCCCCAGCGAGTTCCTGCCGGGCCTCGCCGCGTCCTCCCCCCTGCTGCCTCCCCAGGCTTTCCTGCATCCAGCCCCGACCCCGGTGCTCCCCAAGGGGCTGCAGAGCCTCCCTCTGCCTGGGCTCCCACGGGGAAGCACAGTCTCCTTTGACTTCGGCGTGTTAGGCTGTAAGGGAGCTGACCCCACCGGGGATCAGGCTTGACCCCAAACTGTTAAGGAAAAATGTAGACAATCCCGAAGCCCCATCCTCTTCCCCTCTGTGCCCTCTCTCCTCCTTTGCAGGACCTGGGAATGTTGCTGCCCCGGCAGCCCTCAGCCCTATTTACCCATCAGGGCTTTGAAGATTTGCTGTACAAAAAGAGGGGGATGAAGACCTCGAGACACACAGAATGATTTTTAGGACTTTCTAGGAAAGGAGCATTGCCATTGCAATTACCGAAAGCTTCCTTTTCAGAGCATTTCTTTTTTGTTATTTTGCTCCTAAAAAGGAAAAATCGGAGGCTGATCTGAGAATTAGACCCCCTAAGTGAGTCCAGGAGAGCTTCACATGACTTGAATTGGTGATGTTTTGTCAGGGAAATACAGGCAAATAGCAGCTTAGGGGTTATGGCTTTGCACTGTGGATAGGGTGGCCTTCAGGGGAGAGGAAGGCTGGAAGTAAAGGGAATCAGGTTCTGTTTTCGTTTGGGAATCTCTGGCTTAAAAAATACCCAGGCAGCAAATGAACTGCTATGAACTGCTGCAACACTTTGAAGCTGAGAATGTGACTTGCACAGTGCCTGTTTGAGAGCTCAGCTGGAGCTTCCATAATCCAAGTTTAGAGAAGAAAAGGGGGGAAAAAACTCCACTAAAACATGAGTTTTATCCCTTTGTATTACTTGATGTGGAAAAAAATGGTATGTCAGCACCTCCTGAGGTCCCCACAGTGCTGCTGAAACATGAGATCTGCTTTGAAACCAACTGGATGGAGCTGGAAAAAAGGCTGTGAGGAGCACTGGGAAGTGTCTGTGGCGTCCAACAGCTCCCTGGCCTCCAGCCACTCAGGGGTTAAAGTAATGTCTTCCTCTTTCCTGTGTTCAAAAAAATCACTGAAATGATGAAAAATGGGCATATTTGCCCCTGTGTTCTAGTCCCTGGCAGTGCAGAATCTCTGGGGAGGAGGAGAGTGAGGAATCAGGTTCCCTAGAAAATAATAGGGTGCCGTGCCTGTGTGAGCAAGGAATATGGAGCTGTACTCCTTGGGAGCTCTACTCCAGGGAAAGCCCATCCAAAGGAAAAATGAAGGCTGGAGTCAGTGGGGAGAAGGCACACAAGGTCTCTGTCTGGGCATCAGGAACACCGAACACCTTGGGCATTATTGTCTGTAAGAAACTACCTGAAAGCCATGGTTGTGAAACAGATGTGAAATCCCATGGAAAAGTGAGAAATTTGATGTCGGTTCCAGTGTCTTTTCCTCTTTCCACGGCATTTTTGCCTGCTTGGTGATCCTTTCAAAAGTGATGCATCCTGGCTCCTCTTCCCAGTTTTGATCAAATATATCCCAATACTCATGCTCCCAAGAATCAAGTGATATCTCCTGGATATCTCCAGGGTATTAGAGGGACTTTTATTCTCCAAATCAAGGCGAAGAGGGCACCCATCTGATTTCCCAGGAGGTGAGGATTCTGTGGATGCTGCATTAGACACTAAAATTACCCACTGGATATTACACAGAGCATGTTGACATGAAAAAAATAGGCTATTTTCTTTTTCTGAGTAGAAAGAAATTGGCTGTGTGCACTCACACACGCTCCAGATTTGGATACTGCATCATTGTGAAAGGGATATGAGGTGGAGAATATCTGGGGTATTGGTATGTAAATGAACACTTTAATTATTGCAGTCTGATTGCTGATTTCCCATGTCTGGTGCAGCCGGAGCACCTGGATCCTATAGGGATGTGGAGTTTATTTGGGTCAGGTGAGCAGCTGGGGTGTCGTAGCTGCTGCTGCTGCTGGCACATCTGGGCCATGCATGGAAAATACCTAACCTAGGGTGGGAGATGGAAAAGCGACAGGGATTTTGGTGCTGTGGAATGAGGTTTTTGAAGACCACTCCTAAAAACTGGAGCCAAGGCAGAGCAGGGATGCCAAGAGCTCCTGGGAGCTCAAAGCTGACCCCCTCCAGGCAGTCCCTGCTTTCCTTGTGCCTTTCCAGGCCAAACATTGACTGGAGTGTCTCACAGATGTCCCGCACAGCCTCCTCCCTGTCCCCTGGCGCCCCAGTCCCGCTGCCCTGCCGGGAGGGGGGAAGCCCCCAGCCGTGCCAGGGCTTTGCCTCCTCATTATCTCATGGATCCCCCGCCTCTGCGCCCTGGGCTTTTCACAGACCCCCATTATTTCCAATCCCCTTCACTTGTCAAAAGTAATTTGGCGACTTATTATCAGTCAGACAAAACAGCTCTGGGCTCTGCCAGCCCCAGTGAGGGGCCCGGCTGCTTTCAAACTTTTATCCCCCTCTTCCATGCAGGCTCCCCTCTCTCTGGGCTGAGCCGCTGAGGGGAGCGTTCAGCAGGCAGATCCCAGCCCCAATTAGCAGCCCAGGAATTTTAATTAGTCGAGCAGTCAATTATATCAATGAGCACCCTTTGCCCTCTCCCGTTGCTCCCGTCTCTCCCGCCCCGCTGTCCACGGGCAAAGCTCCCGGCCCTGCTCCGAGTGCTTTGGAGGAGCGGCCGGAGGGCCCCAGCTGTCCCAGATCCTGGTGGTGGCCGGTGCATTTGTCCCCTCTGAGGCACGGCCTCATCCCTGACCTCCACCTGAACTGGGGCTTTGCGCCCTCCCGGACCCGCCCCGCAAGTGGCAGTCTGAGCAAGAGGGAAATAGAGTAGGAAAGGAAGAGCTTTGGATCTGGGCTCCGTTCTCTCGGTTGGATGTTGGGCAGAGGAACAGGATGGATGGGGGGTTTGGAGAGACGAGCCCTTCCTTCCTTTCATATGTGCTTCTTGATGCTGATCTACCTGTCAGTTCTCTGAGGCTGGCTCAGAAGCTGGGACACCAGGGGGGCTGCCAGCTTGTTAATACTGTCACTTGCCTATCAGGAAGAATCCCTTTGGATCTGCTCTGCTGTTTCTGTTTTATTTGTTTCCTAAAATTGCCTCCTCTCCCGCTCCTGCACCAGCAGCCGGCAGCACTCAGGGCTTTGCTGCATCTCCAACGTAGCTGAAGGGCGCTTCTGCCCACCACTGCTTCCTCACCTTGGGGCATCAAAAACCTGTCCTAAACTCGCTGGCCCTTGCCGTTGATTAAAATCCTTCCTAATTTTGGTGTTTCTTATAGTTTTGTGTTAAGTATTGCTCTTTTTGCTGTAAGATCAGGCTGCAGTGAGTCTCAAATCTGCACCAAATCATGTCCTCAGGGTGCTGGACATGCTTTACAAGGTGGCATAGCTGGTGACAGGACTCTCACCCTGCACAGGCATTCCCTAACTCTGGTCATAGTCCAAAGTGTCTTGTCACAGCTCTTTTCTGAACAGCAAATACCTCTTTCTGGGGCGTGAAGCAGCTTGGTCATCCCTCCATCCCTTCCTCCATCCATCTCACCTTCACCCTGTGGCAGGGTCTAACTCTGTTAAAGCCTGGCTGTGTAAAGCTGAGCCGGTGACCTTTGGGCGTGGTGGCAATGGGGTTGTAGTGACACAGGCTGCTTATCTCCTGCAGTAATTACCGGGTGCTTAACGGCGTCTCGGAGGGGGAGCTGCTCTCCCACCAGGAATCGCGGGCTCCGGGCTCTGAAAGCAGGGACGTGTGGGCAGATGTTTGGGAGCATGCAGACAATTACCCTGAGCAGCTCGTTCCCCTCTGACAGGGCCATTACACATCAGCGAGATGATCAGGAGCTGATGATACACGATGGGGAAGGGACTCTGAAGCCATCTGGCTGTACCGAGTGTGATATGGGGAACATCTGGTAGGCACGTGTAAAAAAAGGATTATCAGCAAAAAAAAAAAAAAAAAAAAGTGACTGTGGAAACGATGTCTTGCCATCCTGTCATAATCCCCCTCCACTTCTTCCTCACTCTGACATCAGAGGTTCTCAGGTTGCACTCAAAGTGGTTTTCTCAGAGTATCAAATACAGTTTAATAGCTGTGGGTTTTAATGTGCTTCAAGCACAGAGAAAATAACAGGGTCTGATCCCTATTAAAAGGAGAGGGAAAAGGTTTGGAGGAGAAGCCAAAGGCTGTGAAGGAAGGGGTGCTTTGCTGTTGGTCATTCGCTCAGTTACTGGTAAAGAGAAAGGGATGACCCCCATACCATGATGACACTTCCTCTCCTGCAAAGTGCTTGGCAAGCGACTGATAGAACCTCCTGGTTTCAAACCAGCTGGAATTTCAAGTCAAAATGCTTTGCAGAACCTCAGGTGAGATTTCCCTCCAGGAAAAAACCAAAAGGATGAAGCGAATCAAGCGGAGAGGAGAAGACCATAGTTAGACTAGGAGAAAACAGCGGATCCCACGCTTCCCTGACAAGTCTCTCTCTTGCTTTGATTGATCTCTGTGAGGAACAAAGCTCTGCCAGGCTGCCAAGTGTCTTGTGTACCCTGTCAGGCTGGTTTGAGTGCCTCTGTCTATTGTGAATGGGAGATCTGAGAGGAGTACCTCTTGCTTGAGATTTAACTGTGTTCCTTCTGTTTCCGTCCTTTCCAGCTGTAAATATTCCAGGATTGGAGCAAAACTGGCTGTTTTGTAGCTCCTGAGTGACGCAGAGCAGGACAGGCTTTGCTGGTCACAGTGAATTGTCAGTTTTCTCATTAAATTAAATTGGTGTGATTCACAGGGTTGTGATACGGGCAGCACATTAACCCCCTTGTTAGAAGGATGGACACTGTTCAAACCACAAAAAACCACCCTCCTTCACCTGGTGCCCTGCCTTTTATCCCGCGCTGTTGGGAACAGACCTTTGGATGTCACGAAATACTTTGATTTCCCTTTTGAAAAAGTGAAGCGGGGGAGGACGGGCACGTTCAGCTGCTGGGACCGGTGTTTGCCGCTTTCTGAAGCACCCGGCGAAGACAGGGAATCTGCTCCTCGTGTGGGGGGAAATAAAAGCCCAGGAGCTCATAAATGTGGGTAAAGTGGCTCATTTTGTGCCTGTAGAAGGGGGATGGAGGGCACATGTCTTCTCTATCCTCATTCCTTCCTTCTTCAGGGCAGAGATTCCTATAAACACCCATGATATGAGATGAGGATTAGCTTTTTTCACAGCAGTTCAGCCTTCACTTAGAACCCTAAATAACAGCCAGGTTCTTTTGGAAAGGCACCGCATCCAGCAGCTCTTAATATTGCTGGACTCACTTGAAACTCCTGGCTGTAATGGCTGCAATTATGAATTAATGGCCTTAAATTCACCATCAGACCTAATGCCTAGTTCTCCTGTCTGGTTCTTGTTTCCATTCTGCCTTCTCACTGCTGTTCCACAGCCACAATTATTTGTCATTAGTCATTAATCTTGAAAGCATCAGCTTTATTTTCTCTTATTTTCCTCCAAGAAACTCTTGCCTGCTCCCAGGTTTTTATTGTTCACCATTTTCCATCACTCTTTCCCTTGCCTCAATCTAATCAGTTTTGTACTGCTCTAAAAAGTATTTTTTTCCGACGGGAGAATAAAGCACCGGAGCGAACGTGCCCAAGAGATGTGTGTGACACAGCTGATGCTGCCAACACCTGAGGGATGTTTATGCCCTGCTTACAGCTCAGCCCGCTGGAGGGGGGGCAGCATTAGAGCATTTTTCCATAGAGCTGTCCCCATCCTGGGTTTTTCCTGTCCCACACTCATTCCGCTGCAGCAGGAGAGCCTCCATGGAGTCTTTCTCCAGGACTCTGGCTGGTGTGGAGCTGTTTCTCCCTAAAGAGCCCAAATCTTATTAAAAGGCTGGCACAGGTGCTTCTGGGCTGGGATCTTGCTGGAAAAGGATGAAATAATCCAGGAGGGACAAATCTCAGACCTTTGACCAGCACCTGAAGTGAGAACAAAGAATAAGGTCGTGTCTCAAAGGGTGTAGAAGAGCTCAAAAACACACGAGGGTGTTTAAATTAACACCTCTCTCTTTCTCTGGGAAAGAGCTGGCAGAGCTGTCGTGCCAGAGGCAAGTCAGGATGGTCCTCACTGGCAGTGCAGGTGAGGATGCTGAGAGATGCTGGAACCTGCTCCCTGGCAGGCGGGGAGCTGTCCTTGGAGCTGAATGAACCCTCTGCTGCCAGAGCATCGAAATATCTCTCAGCTCTTACTGTCTGCACCCCTGAACAGTCCCATGTGGGAGAGGAGTGCTGTTAGTGGGGAGGGACTCTCTGATGGGTCACGTCTCCTTTGCCTTCGGTCATCCAGTGTCTTGATCCCACAGTGGAAAGGTGTTCCTAGAGGTTGCTTCCTGCTCCGAGATCTCCATTTGCTTCCTCCGCTCTCCCTGAGACTGACTCCAACAGGGTTTTTCACCACTTCTGAAGTTCTTGTCTTCTCGCTGTTGCCAGGTTCCCTTTCTTCTTCCATATTTCTCCCCCCACACCATCCTCCCTTG
Organism: Melanocharis versteri; assembly: GCA_013397845.1. Classification (NCBI taxonomy): domain Eukaryota; kingdom Metazoa; phylum Chordata; class Aves; order Passeriformes; family Melanocharitidae; genus Melanocharis; species Melanocharis versteri. The sequence goes on along the minus strand of VZTG01009179.1, from coordinate 907,477 downwards.
GATCCCAAGTCTTTCCAAGGAAATGGCAGGGGCGTTGATGCTTCAGCTGCTGCCGGCCCCTCTGGTGCCTTCCAGATGGAGAGCCTCAGCATCGGTCCAGGTTTTGCTTCCTCTCTGCACACACAGACTGGTAGGATAGGGAGGGAGGGAGCCAGCAAAGGATGCTCAGGGCAAGAAGTGAGAGACGGTGCGTCCATCCCATCAGCGTGAAGAAAGTGGAGACAAAGCAGGGGCCAAAAGAAGCCGGTTAAACCAGGCACGTGTCCAACTCCTGCGTGAGATTTTGGCAAAGGTGACCAACAGTGGAAAAAATATTAACTCTGATAGCTGAGCATTCTGTGGCTTTAATTACAAAATTCACTAGGGCTCTGGCAGTAGATCCCTGGGCAATAGAGATTGGGAGAGGAAGGTAAAATAAAAGATCTGGGCAGCAAAAAAACCCTTTATTTTATTTTTTGGAATTTTTTTTCCCTCAGGGTGGTTTTTTCCCCCCAGCTTGTCCCCCTACTTGGTGAGACTAAAGGCACAGGGAACATTTGTTTCAGGGGGTACCAAAGTGGGAGAAGATCAGACATTTTGGGGAGAAGTGGGACAAAAAATTATCTCTCAGGAAGACAACAACCAATAACAGCAGATAGTTGCAGGAAGCAGAGAAATTGTGACATTTTAGGGAACAGCCTAAAATTCAGGCAGACGTGTGGCCAAGAGGGAAAACAATAGCCTTGTGACATTTGGGGACCAACTCCATTAAAAATAGTGCTGCTGAAATGTGCCAAACCCACATGTGTGGCCTCCTTCTCTACTGTTAAATGTGGGGAAATGGTGGTTGGGAGGGAAAGGGGAGAAAAGGGTTATTTTTGTTTAAATATATTGGGACTAGAAGGGATCAAAAGCTGCACGGAGTCTTCCCTGAAGCACTAAACATTTTTTCTGCCAACCAAGTGCCCAGAACTTGGCAAGGCTTCACTGACTTGATCGCTATCCAGTAGTCAAATGCTGCTATGGAAATCTTCCAAGGAGCTGATGACTGATCATTAGTGTTGTTCAAAAGCATGTTCAGCTTTCCGCGCTGGGTAAAGCCATGTAAGGAGCGTGGAGGTGCCTTACCTTCCAAAGCCGAGCTTAGCACTTCCCTAGGCATCCTAACTCCCGCAGCCCTGCATCTGCTGCTGTTGGTGAGCGGGGAGGGTGAGGTTTGGGCTGCGCTAGCAAAGCTGGTGAGGTTGATTTTGGCTCAGGACTAAGTCCCCTTGGTAGCAGACCTTCCGCTGCTCTCGCTCCGTGTCCCTGCCCGTCATCCCCAGGGATGCAAGTCCTTGGTGGCTGTGTCCCCCCAGCTTGGTTTTGCTTCTTGTGGGGAAATATGGACCCAATATATACCCAGTAGAGAGAATTTGTGGGGGTGACAGGCATTTGAAGGGGACATCCAGCAGACACCTGCTGTGTGTGCTCCTGCCTCCCTCCATGTGTGCCCGAGGGAATGAAGCTCTGGGAAGGATGGATGCCTTTGGCTCAGCAGTTTTCCACCCAGTTACTGCTGAACAGAGAAGGGAGGGTGCAACACCTTTTTGATTCTGTTTCCCATCAGGAGAAGCCCACGGAGATTTTCCTTGGTGGGTGAGAGGTGCTGGGTATGTCTGTCTGCTTCCTTCCTGATCGTCTCCAGCTACTGGCAGTGGAGAGCCATGGGCTGGCTGTGGCAGAAACAGATGGGAAGCTCTCCATCCAATAAACCTCCCAAGTTTTCCCTCTGTTTGTCATGGATGTGTTGCCTCCTCTTGGCAGCAAAGGCTTGGAGACCTCTCAGCCCCAAGGCCAGGCACCACCTCCTGCTGCCACAGCTGCTCCCGGCCGGAGGACCCTGGTGTCCTTCCTGGGTGGCTGGATGGCAGGGGCAGGGTGGCTTTGGGGAAGGGGAGGTGGGGGAAGCAAAAGCTGCCCCTTTGTGCCAAGAAGGGGAGGAGAAAACCTGGATGTCTCTGGAAACCCTTCTTCCTTTTCCAGCCCCGGCTGCTTTGGAGCATCCCGCTAGGACAGTTGGTTGTAAAGCTTGTGGAAGGGCAGAGCTGTGTTTGACATATGGCTTAAAAAATGCTCGTTGTGTTCACAGCCCTAGAATTACCCAAACACTGTAGCACAGCTAAGGGGGAAGAAATCAGCCAAACATGCTATTTTTCCACCTAAAACTAGCTAAGATGGATTTGGGAGAGACTGTGAGGGGAAAAACACAGGCAAGGTGGCCCTATTAAGGCGAAGTAGCAAAGGCAAGTTCTGAGTTTCAGAACACGGTGCCTGCCCTTTCTTGCTGCCTAGCAGAAATCAAAACAAAAATAAGCTGAGAAACCTTTTTTAGCCTCATTTTCAAAGCCATCTCTGACCAGGAAATAGCCCTGAAATGAGTATGAGAAGTTAAGAGCCACACAGGGAGGCTTAGGGAAGGAGCTGGTGGAGTGCTAGGAAGGTTTGTTTGTGTGCAAAATGTATTATTACCTATCTTGGAAAACACAGGATATTATATTGCTTTATATTTGGGGTATTTTTGCTGCAAGGCTCCAGAGTGATTTGTGGTGGTGGGGCCAGGGGGAGATAATGGAAGCTTATGAAGAATGGAATTTCCCCCCTGCTTTTCAGTTATAATATTAAATAGCTGCTTGTATCACAGCAATTTCTCCCCCTCCCCCCCCTTTTTTTTTTGTGGTGTGCTGAGATAAAAAAAAAAAACCCAACCTTTATTTGCTAATGCCACTTATTTAATTTAATCAGGCTGAAGTACACCTTTAATAAATTTGCCTCCAAAATGAAAAATTACAAAGATGTGGCAGAAGAATATTTTAATGAAAACTGATGATGTAGCAAGTTAGAGCAGAATTATGTCCTCTCCCTGCCCTTTCCTACCACGCGGCAGCACAAGAGAGCAGCCAAATATCCCTCAGAAAATCACGGGCTGTGCCATAGAACTCTCTTTAGTTTTCCTGTCCTGAGATCTACTCTCTTGTGGGGTTGTTTGCTGATTTCTAGACAACCTGCCAAGAAATCTTGGAGTAACAGCACTGAAATATAAGGCAGGCAGTAGGATCGGTCTGCAGGATGTGTGACGCCAGGCTGGACTGTCCAGGTGTTGGGATATTCATGGAAGAGGCTGTTCAAGGGCAGGGGATGCACGACAAGGAGAACTATTCTTAGATGGATCCTCAACCAGTCCCAAATCCACCCTGCTTTCCTTCCAGATGATGGCACTCAATGGTGCCAGCAAATATTTACCTGGCCCCAGAGCTGCTTCTCGTGCTGGGAGAGCAGCGATGGAAGGATACAAAAAATCAACATTTGCAAGTGGCTCTAAGGAGGAAGATCTGTGGGAATTCAACAGGGCTGACTCCAGCCTCTTCAAATAACAGAATCCTTGCCCCCAGAGATGCTGGGATTTAGGTTTTTGAGCATTTCCCTTTTGTTCTGTGCAGATACATTAAGGGAAAAGGCCATGGGGTTATCACCAGGCTAACGTGCTGCACCACAGCAACCTCAAAGGAGGTCTTGCCTGCTCACAGCCCTGTTCTCCTCCAAAATCTCTCTTTACGCATAAAGCTGCTCAGCTGTCACATGGAGGAATAGAAGTTCTTGGAAACAAAATAAACCCAGGAGCTCAGCAAACCTCCAGAATCAGAGACACACACCTGCTCTTGGAAGCAATGCGTCCAAACCTGCCACGCTGACCAGGTCTCACTTCGGCAACAAATAGAAAAGATACATCTGGGCTGCAAAGTGTGAATCCTTCCCTGTTTTGGAGTGCTTCCCAGGGGCATTTTGGTGGAAATCACTGCCATTTGTTAGAGAGAAGGTCCTTTGCTTAGCCCTGGAGCCCTTCCTCCTCGTGCTTGGTCTGTCAGTGATGTCGTGGTGATGACAAATTTATGACATCAGAATGTGAGTCCCTGTGAGTCGTTGGGACGGATGAAGCATTGCAGATCTCCTGTAAGCAAAAGGAAAACTCAGCAGAAGGAAACTCAGATGAAATTTATGAGTCTTCTCCAGGAACCGACATCACTCCTGGCCTGGGGCCACCACAGCCAACAGGATTTACGCTGCCTGTTCCCCGGGCCTTGCTCTCAGGGGGTCAGGCTGAGATTAATCCAGCCAAAACCAACACTGTGCCACAGGGGCAGTTGTTGGGGAGAGCTGGAGAGAGAGATCAGCCAGAGGTGGAAGTGCCCTAGGGAAAGTCCCTAGTGCATGAGAAGCTCTACCTGATGGTCCATTTTTACCTGTTGCTTGGTGAAAAATGCAGAGAACGAAGCCAGTTACATCCCTGTAGGATGCAGAGCTGATAGCGAGTCTTTTATTTGTTGTCTCTCTAACTGGATGGACCCTGGTGGCTCTTGAGGCTCTTCCACCAGGCAGGAGGAGCAAGCCCATGATTTTATTCTCTGATAACAAGGGTTCAGTAATGAACTCTCTCCTGGCAAGCTGGAAAGTTGGTGTGTCATGTGAAGTACCTCTCTTCTACTTCTCCCTAATTCAGGCTGAATTTCAGCCAGTGGCCTCTGGATCCCATAGCTGCTCTCTTGGGTTGGGCAGACCTTTTGTGAGCTCCCATCTCCACCATGATCCAAGCTCCAGCAGCTGTAGAACAGAGATGGCAACCAAAGCTGTCCATAAAATACCCTCTTTCCCAAGGGGTGAGCCATGTTTTTCCAGGTTTGCCCGCTATCCTTTTACAAGTTTCCATGAAAACAAATTGCAGTTTTCATAAACATAAACTACCATCTGGCCCTGGAACGTTGGTGGGTGTTTTTATCTGCTGTCGACGGGATTTGCAAACTGTCGGGAAAGTCCCAGCGAGGTGAAAAGGAGTAGTTTTGGCACAGCTCCACGGAGCTGCTGCTCCAACCCCGATCGCTCCAAGGCCGGGTTCGCTGTTTCAGGTTCAGTTGCCTTGACTTGGTTGAGAGCTCCAGAGCATCCTCCCAAGAAGGCTTTTCCTCATCCCTTCACCTGAAAAGAACCACCCAACAGCTCTTCCTTAATGCTGCTCTGGTGCAAGCTGTGTTCAGAGGTGCCTCAGTGCCAGGTGCGAGCCTGGCACCATCTGCCCGTAGCCGTGGTGTTCCCATCCGGGGAGCACAGCACCAGGACAGAGCCAGTGCAGGACTGGGCTGTACAGGTTTCCCACCAGCACAAACCCAGCTCAGTCATCCTAACACAAGGAAAAGCTCCTCCCCTGTCCCCAGCTTCACCTAACAAAGCCGTTAGCACTCCCATTAAATATTTAGCTTGGTTTGTTATTCTACCTGCGAGCGGGAAGGGCAAAGGCAGGAGCAGATGGGACAGGGATGATTCAGAGCATGGTGTTACATCCCAGAGTGCGAGCAAGGGAGCTGCTTAAATCAAACCAGGCTTAGTAATGAGAAACTACATAATTAGATGCTTTAGCAACCGTGGCTGCCCTGTGTGAGGTTTTGCACCCTCTCTACAGGTTGTTTTTTTTTAGAGTGTAGCAAGACTTGCGTGAATTGTCTGGAAGGGTTTCAGTGCTGGATCTGGGTCGTGGGAGTGGAGGGGGCGTCTCCAGGATGATGAGGATTGAATGAACGGGTTTGTGCTTGTGGCGGAGAAGAAATATGAAGGGGAGACCTTAGCAAAGATGGGAATTTAGGCAAAAGCATGCCAGCTTTTTGGGTGCTGGACAACAGAGGCAGCAAGGGTTCAGCAGAAGTATGGTTGCCTTCGGTTTCTGTGTCCATTCATCAGAGGAATGGTTTGGGAAGGCCTCTGGAGGGCTCCAGCAAGAGGATTTGGATAGGTCTTTCATCTGCTGAGGCTTCAGTCTATCACTGGTGTTCCAAGATGACCTGTAGTGAAGGGAGGAAGGGGGCTTGGCCAGACACATTTTACAGAGCTTTTTCAGGTAGGAAATGCTTCCTCATAGGGCATCCATCCGGGATGCAGGAGATCATGTTGAAAACCTCTGCCTGACAGAGAGCTGGTATTAATTAAATATGCACAGGGCCAGAGAGGGAATCAGCAGAGCAAACATGAAAATCCTTCATCTTCTCGGGGAGTGTTCGTAACCCACGTATTGCATTTCTTAGCCCAGCGTAAGTTCCCTCTCCCTCTCAAAAGAATCAAGCATTAAATTAAAAGTTCTTGGAAGAGAAATCCCTAGATCTCACAATTCACACAATTATTGTTTCCTGGCTAGTTCTCATTCCTAGTGCAAGGTATTGACATACTCAGATAAGGGTAGTTCTGGGGATCTTCAGGTCTTTCTTGGACTCTGGACTTGAACACTGTGTTTAGACATTCAGAAATGGGAAGTGATGCATTTCTTTGTGCTCTTATTTTTTCCATCATTCCCATGTTCCTTTGTGTGCATTCTCCCTGTCAGCCACTGTCCTTCTGCCTGAACTACAGAGAATCTGAAGATGCCCCTCTTCCCCACACCCAGCCTTGCCTGGTCTCTGTGCCCCCCATGCCTGCAGGGATAAGGAGCCAGCACATCTCATTTCCTGCACAATTCCCATGGGAAGCATCTTCAGTGTGCTCAGCTCAAGGAAGAGACCCTTCCATCAGTCACTGGAGTCCCCTTGATCCGAAGTGTACTGCACAAATGCGAGGCAAGGATAAAGAACTGATCTGGTGCTTGCTAAAAAGGATTTTTATGCAAAAACCATCACAGATTGTTGCAGTTCAGAGAAAAAAGAGAAAAAGTATCAATATGAGCACCTCCTTGGATGCTGCTGATTGGAGCTGCTGTTTCCTTTCCAGTTCTTTCCCTGCATCTCTGAGACAAACCAGGAGCACTCTTGTATTTAATAATAGCGGAAATTCAAGTGATTTCGATCAATCAGCCTTACCCAGGGTCTCTGGAGGACTGCAGCTCCAGCTCTCCTCCCCTTCCCTGTTACACTGCAAAACTACTCTAGAAGATCACATTTGTAGGTTGGCAATTAATAAAGCAATCCCATCATTCAGAAAAATAGGGAAATTGTGTTAGACTATGGACTCAGCTGCTTAACAGCAAGAAATGTGTGCCAGGCTGGATTTTAACCTGCTTGGCATTTTTTAAACAAAGCATTGTCCGTCTACTTCAACTCATCAGGGCTCGAAAGAGAGAAATAAACGTTTTCCTGGGGCAAGCCTATAAAAGCTCTTCATCTCAGCTCTGAAAAGGAAGAGCTGAGGATCTGATTCTGCCTGAATGGATCAATTTTTCCTCCCCTGTGAAGTCCATCAAGCTCTCATCTATTGAAATCTATTTAAGCGGCCTCCTCATCTCTGGTGGCCTCTTCGTGGTGATACCCTCAGAGATTGGGGAGGAAGAAATAAGATGCAACAGGGAGCTGGTGCAGGGGGTTGAAGAATAGAGGAAATGAGAACACAGAATCTCTTCCATACTTTGCTCAACATGCAAGGAAAAAAATCACCTCTTCCCTTTGGCGAAAGCCATTAAAGAGAAAGAGGGAAGGAGAAAGGAAGGAAGAGGAGAGTCATTACAAGGCTTTGAATCTGGAGGCCTTTTCAATCTGTTGCACTGAATGTAGGTTGTCAGCAAAGAAGAAAAGCAGCCGCTCTGCTGATAGCGCAGGTACCAGTAAAACCTGCTGTGCTCCTAATGAATCCTGACAAAGCACTTTGGGAGGGGAGGGAAAGGAAAAATCCACTGGGTGTTGGAGTTTGCCCTGTGGTGTGGCCTTCCTTTGTCTGAACCAAGGAAGGACAGAGTGGTTTCTCCTGGGCTCGCAGGAGTGTCCCTGGGTAAAAGCCCTGATGGGCTCTAGGTGCACTTTGGCATGGAATGACTGCAGGAGACTGCTCCCTTTTTCTTGTACCTGATTTAATTCCAACCACGGGGGTTGGGAGGAGGTGGCCCTGCTCCTGCATGGGTTTGGGAGGAACGTCCTGAACTCCCAGAGCAGGGAGGTCTTTTGAGGCTTCAGTGTTCCCCAGGGCTTTCCTCGGAGCCTTTCCGAACTCAGCCTCGATGGGGTTGTGGGTTGCTGGTTTAGCAGTCGGGGCCAGGTGCAGATGCTGTCATGGGATTATCCCTAAAGCTTTAGGCTCAGGATCTCTGTCCATGATTGCACCTCTCTTGGAGACCAACTGCTGAGTTCAAAGAATTTCCAGCTCAGGTGTGAGCTCTTCTACCACCAAACCGTGCCACGGAGCGGGGAGAGAGCGCGTACCTCCCCTGCTGCCTCCCATTCCAGCTGGGACAGATGTGTTTCCTTTATGGACGGTCCCATAGAGCCTGTCTCCCTGCAGCCGGCTGGGAAAGCAAATATTCTTGTTCAGGGCTCAACTGTTTCTACCAATGCCGCCTTCAGCAAAGGCAACTTTTCCTTTTGTGGAAAAGAGGGAAGAAAGAGTAAAGATGGACGAGCAGGGATGACAACAGTGCGAATTAGCAGTCCACACAGCCCAGAGATGTGTGTAGTAACCTCTTTTATGTCTTATTCTCGCCCAGGGATACCTTTATCTTCAGCAGCATGGAAGGATTTTTAATCTTCTTCACAAAGACAATCTTTGCAGGAGGAGGAAACAATCAGCTTTTATGGGGCTGTTCACTCCTTTATTTATTTGCAAATTCTCAACAACAGTCAAACTCGAGCAAAGGATAAAAAAAGGAAACAAAAAAAAAGAAACAATCCAGAAAAGGTGAACAGAAAAATGGGTATTTTTCTTCTTACTGTATCCCACAGAATAAGAAATGGATGTCTTACATGTCTATAAATAATAGCCATCTATAACTTACCAGCATTGAGATGTAAATGAGGTAACAGTGGGAATTTCATCTCGTTCAGCATGAAAAATGAGTCTCCTGTTCCAGAGAGTTTCAGGACATGCCTTTGAAGCTGGAGACAGACCCTTTGCTGGAGCAGGGAGCTGTAAGGCAGGCAGGTGACCTCCAGCTGAGCCCCCTCTGCCACGGGAGCATCCCCTCCTGCGGAGTCTCCAGCAGCATGGCCAGGCTTCCCACCGCTAAAAAGCTGGAGCAGGAAGAGGAAAGGTCTGTGATTCTGCTTGAAGCCTGGGAAGAGGTCAGTCTGGATCTCCTTCCCTCTGAATTGTCCATATGGCAGATGTGGAGAGAGGCGAGAAGCCTGTGGGCTCTTCAAGCACTGAAACGTTTTTCCTCTTGATACGACAAGTATCCATCCTTGTCTCCAATTTTCCATCAAGAAGTTAGCATACAAAGGGCTCTTGATGCATCTCCTCATTCTCCATGAGTGTTTCCAGCCCTGGCATACCAATTTCTCAAGCTCCTTATTAACAATTCCAAGGGAGATCCTATTAAAGTGGTGCTGTCAAGTTGGGTAGGACCAGCCTCTCTTCGTCTGTCAAGGAGTCTCCTCTCAAATTCCAACTGCTTTAAAAACACTGTGGGACAAAAAAAAAAAAANATCCACCACTGTTAAAAAACCCGGGGGGAAAAAAAAAAAAAAAAAAAAATAAAAGAAAAAAAAGACAAACAACACCTCAAATTCACAGCATTTGCTGGGAAAACACAGATTTTGATCGTCGTTACCTAATTTTATGGAAGTTGCTGTTCATGCAAGGTTAAACCACGTAGTTCAGCATTAGGAAATCAGGATCACAAAGGTGAAGATCAATACTAGTTTGGCTACCTCTGAGAGCTCTTGTCAGGAGATGGAGGACAACACCTACAATAAATGAGATTTCCCCAGTGCTGTCACATCCCTCCTTTTTGCAAGAGGTTTTTGTTCACAACAGTGTGACTGGAAATATCTTTTTGGAAAAAATCCTGTCACAGTATTGGAAAGATGCTACTCCTGAAGAGCTCTGTGGTCTCCACTCCTGATTTCTTATATACATATAAATGGTCTTTCACAGATTCTTGGAATGATTTAAGTTGGAAGGGACCCTAAAGATCATCTTGTTCCAACCCCCTGCCAGGGGCAGGGACACCTTCTTTCACTTATTAAAACACAGAAAAGCAATTAGATCTTACAGCTCAGGCTGTGATTAATCATCCTACTAACAGCATATGGACACAGAGAAAAGGAATAGCTCCTGAAACACGTAGGATGTGTTCAACTAGTGAACAAAGTGGGATAATCTGGGAAAACATCTGTTGGCTTCTGCATGCTCCCCAGGAGGCAGGGCTGCCATGTGCATTCTTAGCCCTAAGACCTGGCCTTGCCCATAAATCACAGGTTTATGGATAGAGAAATGCTCTAATCCTGGTGCTTCGTGAACATGGAGCATGGAGATTCATCCCTCTGCTCCTCAGCAGTGGAAAAGGGAATTACAGCATTTCTTTGCCATTGCTGCCTCTCCCTGCTTTGACTTACCAAGCTGCTGACCTTCCCTTGGAGAAGTCCTTCTCTGATGCACGTGGTTTGTTCACCATCCAGGCTACTGACTTATTTCTTTTCCTATCCAATATCTAAGTGCTGCCGTAGTAAATGGTCATTATAAAGCTATAAATAGTTCACAGCACTCCAATTAGGAAGCTGCGCTTAATTGCATGAGGAAAAAAAAGACAGAGGAAAAAATTAGCTGCTGCTGCAGTCCTTGGTGAGGAGACCCTTGAACTCAGCAGAAGGCATTCTCAGGTCACTCCAGGAGCTGGAGAGAGCGGGATTAGATGGGTGGTTTTATTCCCGCTGGGTCCAGGGTGCGAGTAGAGAGGGAGGGACCTCTTAGGAGACAGAAATAGGTGGTGATGTTGGGAGAGTGGGAGACAGAGTCGAGAGCTTTTGGAGCTCTGGCAGCCAAGCCTGACGTCAGAGGTGCTGTTTGGGCTGCGGATGAGCAGCTTCACCCCTTTTTCCTTGCTGCTGGCATCGCTCTGAGTGAATGAAGCACGGCCCATGGTTTACCTTTCCCTCCAGCTATTTCACACCTGGGTCATCCAAGTGCTCTGCAGCTTCCAGCAGGTCTGGGGAGAAACCAAGGGGTGGAGGAGGAAGCGATGGCAGAGCAGCCCCTGCTTGCCCCCAGAGCTTTGCTGAAGTCGTTGATGCTGCCGGGATCTAAAGGGCACGGGAATCCATACGGGATTACAGCGTGGGCTGGACCAGCAACCCGGAGAGCTTTATCTGCCAACTTCTGCAAGAGTGTCCCAAAAAGCAGAGTACAAGGATTGCATGGGAAAGAGTTCTTGAGAGTGTCCTTTTCACATTGCTCGGCCGACAGTGGCCTTCCTTTCCAACGCCTTTGGAGCAATTTGCATGGCATTACCCACAATGCCTGCAGCTGTAATGCTATTACAGCTTGGCAGCCTCTCTAACCTAATGATGACAAACACTGCAGCATTCCTTATCTGCTCTTTGCCAAAAATCCCAATAATTATTTGGGGGAGAAAAAAAAAAAAGTGATTTGTCTGCTCTTTTTTTTCCCCCCTCTTCTTTCCATGCTTTTTTTTTACTTTAAAAAGGCTCTGGAGGAAGGAACTAGGAGAATGGGAAGTTTAGGAAAGGGCTGGCCTTGGTGCCAACTACGAGGTGGAGACCACACTGCTAAAGCACAGCCCATGTCCTACACCTTCACCAGCCCTTCTCCTACCTCCTACTTTTCCTGCCTTTTTACCTGATTAATTTATTACAAAGTGTATTTCCTTTCATCCACTTTCATCTCAGCTTCAGGGCAGGGACGTGTGTTTGGGAGTAATGTTTCTGGGTGATGGTTTCAGTGCTGTCCTCTTGTAAGTCTGTGTTGCTCTCCGGGCTTCCATGCTCATCTTTTGATAGGAAATACACATCTGAGTGATAAAATGGGATATTCTGTGCTTCAACATAATTCACGCTTTTCTGGCATTGCTAAGTTGGTGTTTGAACCTAAGATTTTGCCTGCCAGCTGTATATTCCTGGAAAAACACCTCTAAAAGGGTAGTTGCAGACCTGAGTTTTGGGATGTTGTGTTTGGTGGGTGCCTGCCTCCAGCAGAACCGCAGGATTTGATCCTGGGGAGGGCCGAAAGGACGCCCTCTGGAAAGCCAGGGAGACAGCGCTGTGGCAGGGTGGCAACGTGGCATTTTGTCATTGTCCCCTGGCACAAACCCAGCTTTTCATTATCTTGTTAAAGCAAACAGAGCAGGGACAATAAGCTCTGTTTGCCCATGGAGCAGGATTGGCTCCCGGCACGCGGCCGCTGCTGCTCCAGCCCAGGTGATGGGTGACCCCGGGTGACGGGGACGTCCCAGGGGGAAACAGAGCTGGGTGAAGGGCTTCATGATGAGCCTGGCACGTGGCTTTTCTAGCCTGGGAAGCTTTCTCCCAGGGAGGCAGGGGTTGGCACGGGCAGCGTGCCGAGCTGGCCCGTCGGCTGTGTCTCTCCAGACAGAAAATGGGAAGAGCAAAGCTCATAAAACACCCGTAATAGCTCTGGGTTTGGCTCCTGCAGAAAGCCCTGCTACTTTCCCTTCTTCAGCTCACTTCCTTTTCAAACATCCCACGGGCTCCTGAGGGGCAGCAGGGAACACACGCCTGGGATGGGCTTTGCAGCAGCCAAGCATCCACACCCCAATCCTTTATTCTGGGCTCTGTGAGTCGAGGCAGAGTGAGAGTTTAGAAACTCTCCTGAAAATAAAGTCACAGCAGCACATTGGGAGCTCGCTGAGGTGTAGGAGAGGTATCTAGGTTCCCTTGTGAAGCTGCCCCTCCCTCCTCCTCCCACTCTCTGGCTTATTAATTAACCTCTGTTAATTAAGCCTCAGCTCTCATTGCTAGAAGGTATCGGCGTGTTTGGGAGCTTAGCAGGATTAAATATTATTAGACGTTCTCGGATAATAGGAATGCCTCTGTGCTCGGAGCTTGATTTTTGGTGGCTGGCCTGTAAACTGCAGCTGGAAAACTGAGAGAGAAAGTTTTTATTTGTGTAGTCATGCCCAAAGCAGTGAGTTTGGTGAGAAGAAAAAAAAACAAAAGCTGTTTTCAGTAGCAGAACTCTCCTTAACCTCGCCGTGAGCAGCCTCTGAGAGCAGCAGGTGACACAGGAGACGTTACAAACCAAAGGCAGGTGGCTTTGTTTGGCTGAGATCAGCTGAAGTTTGCCTGGTTTGTGACCCCTTTCCCACGCGTGCTCAGCGCTGAGCCCTGTGGTGCCACAGGGAGAGCACCCGGCCTGGAGTGTGGCTGGGATGTTTTCATCCCTCTGCCTCTTTGTACAAGGATCCTATAGCAATCCTACAGAGCAGCCAGGGCAGCAGGAGTGTGCTGGCTTATAAAGTGAGCAAACATAATATTTACATCAGTGAGACTGCCCGTGTTTGACTAGAAGCTAAACAATTTAAAGGGAAGATTGATTCGTTACGTTAAAGGGTAAACCGGGTCAGGGTTATGAAAAGAAGCTTTAAATACCATTCACAAAAGCAACATCCCAAATCCCTGCACTGCTCTTTCAGAGCTGGAAATGTCACAAAGAGATAATTCAGGCGGTGGGGGAGCTGCCACATGAAAGTGGCTGGGATGATGTCCACTTCACCCAGCTCAATACAGCTGGATTGGGAGCTGGGATTGGAATATTCAGGCTGTTTCCAGGTTGTTGGTTGATTTGTTATTTATTTTAACTCAGGCAGAAAGCTGAGAATGTCCCATAAAATAAAAGGTTGGATTCAGAGAGGCAACTTGTTTAGATAACAATGCAACGACCTAAAATTGTTACAAAGAGCTTATAAAAGTAAACAAAGTGAGCGTGAGAGAAATTCAAATGGTTCCCTTCCCCCACTCCAGTCAAACTATTAATTGCCGGGAATTCAAAGCAGCTGCATTTTCTGCTGGAAAAGTGCTCCATTGCATTTTTATAGCAGCTCCTTTTAACTGTAGGAGCCTCGGGAGCAGGATGGGGCCTTGCTCCATGGGTCAGATGGGCTGTGTGTGGAACAGGGAATTTTGGGGAGGTGTGTGGGGGAAGCCAAAAAGGCTCTGGCTGCCTATTAGGCAGCTCATAATATTTCATGGTAGAAAAAATGAGGGTTATTTGGCCCTGAGTCATGCGATGAATGGCCTTCAGCATGTTTCACCCATTTTCCCATGAGCAGGCTGTGACTTTTTCCTCCCCAAATGAACCATGACAAGCCCCTATCCAAACAGTAATAATAGTAGTAATAACAGTAATTATCCCAGCAGCAATATTAATCATAAACCCCTCTTTTTTTTCTTTTTAATTCGCTGCTCTCGAGAGCACTGAGCCACTGATTGCTGCTGCCTGGGCTGCTGTGCAGGGATCCTGCTGCTCCAGGACCTTCCTGGCCAGGAGCTTGATGACCCAGAGCTTGTCTGGGGTGCACTGAGACCTGTGGGGCAGAATTCAGGCATTCCAGGCTGGTGGAGCTTCATGTGCTTGGTCCCTTTTGCTCTCGGGGATGCCCAGTGGGTGTCCTCTCCCACTCACCAAATCCCTGCAGCCTTTCCAAGAGGGAATGAAATCATCCTCTGATACCACTGAAGTCATCCCCAGACCCAGGTGCTGCTCTGGGGCACTGCCCTGTGTGTTCCCAAAGCTCTCAGGGTGCAGGGACATGGTGGGACACTCGTGGAAGGGATGATGAAGCCCATCCAATGGGAAAAGGGAACTGGGAGAGCAGCATCCTGGACTGATATTCTGCTGCTGTTTGGGAGCTTTCCCCTCTATTCTCTTCTCTTCCCCTTTGCTCTCCCAAAAGCAGCCTCTCTGGAATCAATGTCTTTGGAGGCCTGCTGGTGTTTCTCCACGCCAGCAGAGTTGGGAAGCTGTGTCAGGGCTGCAGCAGGAGGTGATGCTGATCCACGGTCGGCACACGGAGGGGTTCCTAACCAAGCCAAGGAAATGCAGCCCCCATCCCAATGCCGTTCTGGGTGCTTAGCACCGCAGCAATTCATCACTTTGTAAATATCTTCTGGTTTATTACATAAGCAATAAGCACTTTGTCGGAAATTGCATAACTTATAATCCAATTAAACAATAATTACATTGTAATGGCTTTGTAACTATGGCATTAATTAACTTTTATTGCCCTGTAAATTAAGCATGGTATTGATATGGAATTGGGAGCAGACAGCTGGCTCTGGTGGTGGCTGGAGAGGGATGGGGAGCCCCAAAAGTTGCTGGGGGGATCATCAAGGTCTGTGGTCACATAGCTGGTCTTAGCAGGAGGGAGCTTTGTCCAAGCTGTGAGCATCCTGTTCCTCCTGGGGAGGCCTCTTTCCCCATGGAAGAGAAGGGTCCTGGTGGCCAGGGGTTCCTGGGGACCGGATTTGCGGCATTCACATGGAGCTGGTGACTCTTGGAGGAGTGGGAAGCTGGTTCCGTGTGGGGAGAGCTTCTGCACACCCACACATTGGTGTTCATCCGTACCAAGCACCCGATTCACCCACGGTTTGCAGGTGCTCAAGAGGTGGGACCTGTGGCCAAGGTGCTCCGAGGTGCTCTGATGCCTGTCATCCCTTCTCGGGGGAGGATCTGCGGCTCACCCCTGGCAAATCCTCCTCCTGGAGAGGGTTCTTCAGCTGAGGATGGCATTCAGAGTGCCCGCTGTGGATGGCAAGGCTGTGTGCTCCTGGCACGGGTAAGCCATGCTGGGATAGTGCTCCCTCCCCAGTCAGCAGGGAAAGAGGAGCCCTGGGAAAGGCTGGACTTGCAGCTGCTTTGTGCACACAGCTTCCCCCTTCCCTCCTTCAGGAGAGATGTGTTTGTGCTAAACACCTCCAGCCGCCTCATGCTCCCCTGGCCCAACATGGGCGCTGTGGGTCCTGGAATCTGGACTGGCAGCACCACGGGTATCCCTCTGCCTGTCACCCCTCCCATCCCAGTCCTTACACCCCGTTTTAGCTTGGCTGGAGACCGAGACTGTGACTCCCAGGCGAGCTCCTGCCTGCTCCGCACAAAGGGCTGCGAGGACAGGGTTTTGCTTTGGGAATGGCTTCCAGGGAAGGACGGGCCACCAGAATCCTACCTAGGCCACCTACCACAGGCTTTCAGGTGAGCAGAGAGACAAATCCTGCCTCTGCTCCTCGCCCCCGTTTACGGCTGGGGATTTGGTGACTGGATGTGAGCGAGGGCATCAGTGCATCCTAGGACAAGCAGCAATGCTTTGTATGGGATGAGTGGCTTTTCCTGTGTTCAAGCAGGGAACCAGCAAGTTGAATCCTGGTTGCATTGGTAGCCAAACTGAGGTGCCAAACTCTGACCAAATGCAGCTGCTTCATTTTTGGGGGGGATTCTGTGCCTCTGCGTCGATGCTCCGTGATACCTCGGAGGTGTCAAGGGAAACGTTTGCAGTCTAAACCTTCCAGATTTTGGAAATTAAATCTCCAGGTCTCGCGGGGTTTGCCTCTCCTGCTCCTGAACACACAGCAGGAGAGTCTGATGAAAGGCTGGAATTTATTGCTGAGGCTTTAGAAACGTGTTCCTTACACCAGGCATGCTTGGAAACTCGAAAATCAGCCCGGCCTCTCGGCTGCTCGCAGAACCGGTGGAGTGATGCAGATAGGGAAATGTAACAAAAATAATTATCCTTTTGATCTGTCCTAATCTCTAAATCTCCTGCCCACCTTCTGAACCTTGCTGAACAACCTCTCTGCTCCCCCCTGGGTTTCTGCCTCGCCAGCATCCTCCCGCTTCGCCACGTGTCTGCTCTGAACTCTGCAATCACCCAGGATGCACAAGGAACCAGGATTTGGCTGTGCCTTGTCCTAGTTTTTTCGTGCTGCTTTTTAAAAAATTATACGGGCATATTCATCTCATAAAAATCACAGTTTGCCTGTGCAAAAGAACCATCTTATTCGTGGAAAACAACTCGCTGGGACTCAGCTCCCCTCTAGGCAGGCAAGCCGTGGCTGCTGCCGGTGGGCTTCTGATCGGGATAAAACAATTATGGAGACCTGCCACCTTGTGGGAGCTGGGAGATGTGGCAGGACCCCCCTCCAGCCCCTCACCTTCTGAGCAGGCTGGGTTTAGGGCATCTTCAGGCTGGATTTTGGGATGTGCATCTCTGTGGAGGCAAGGCACGGGCTGGAGGGTGGGGATGGGCAGTGCTGTGTTTGGTCTTGATTTAGTCTGGGTCCCTCTGGATGCTTCTGTACCCAAAAAGGGGCAGAATAGCTTTAACCACCAAAAGAATGGTTAAAACCCACCCTCCTTTAGAAAAACAAAGGACAAGGAGAAAGAAATAAGTGAAGAGACAGTGGGAGGTGAGCTGTGGGGATGGGTGATGGGAATGCCATCCATCATGTTCCCTTTCTCCCGATGGGAATTTCCACTCTCTCTCTCCAGCCAGCGTTCCAGCTCTGTGACTGCCCCCAGTGTCCCATCCCCTCGTCCTGGGTCAATGGTCCATCTTCTCTTGCTCCGCCCTGCTCCGTAGGGCTATCAGGGGGAAGGTGAAGAGCATTTGTAGGAGTAAAAGCTGGTGTTTGTGGCAGCTTGGTTTTTCTCCTAGAGAGATCTTGGAAGAGGGGTGGATGTAGCGAGGCGTGGAAAGCACTCCCCAGTATTGCTCAGAGGCTTCCCTACTTCTGCTCCCCTCTCCTTTATTGAATTTCCATTTTCTTTTTAATTGGGGAAGTTAGTTTTTCTCTCACCTGGATGTCCATCCTTCCATGCCCAGCCAGCTTGTGCTCTCGCAGCATCCCACTTTCCTGCAGTGATGGGATAGGATATTGTTACAGGCACCTCTGACTTCAGGTGGGCACCAGGCAGCCGGAGGATCATTCTCCTCTGGCAGAATGATCTGGTGTGTGAGCAGCTCCAGCGATGGGGTGGGGGGGGAAAGAGGGGAAAAAAGGAGAGGCAGGAAAAAAATAGAATGAATTAAGTGATTTCCATAAATAGCTCTGAGCTGTTAAATGAAATACTTTTCATGGCTGGTTGTGAAACATCCGCGGGTTTTGTTTAATGCCTGGATTTTTCCATCTGTCCAGCTCTGCTGGCAGATGTATCCCGTTGTTTTGGTCCCCCATCTCATCCTGGTGGCCAAAGGCTGTGCCCATGGCAGCCTGGGGAGAGGGGAAGGTGTTTATTGTCCATTCCTGCCTGGCTCTTGGGGCAGGAGGAAAGTGGCAACCTGGGGGTGCCTCCCGATGCAACATTTTGGTGCCAGGAGCAGCCTGAGAGCACCCAGCACTGCCCTGCTCCTAATGTGAGCTGATGGGAGAGGAGCAAGGGGAGAGATGGGGAAAACAAAGTGCTGGCTCTTCCTGGGTGAGTCCTGGGGTACAACAGTCCTTGGATGGGCACAGCGGGGTGGCAGCCCCTCACCTCCACCCCAGGGCTGGGACTTGGGCAGTGTGGGCAAGCCAGGCCTTACTGGGAGGAATAAAACAAAGACCCGCTCCTGAGCAGGAGGAGGGGGTAAGAGAGGAAATCTTCAAGGAGGTTTCCTTTCCATAAAGGAAATCGGTTATTTCCCAAATGGCTGCAGGAGGAAGACTCCAGAGGGGGTCAGGCAGGACCCAGCCATGGGCACTGGGTGCACCGCGTGTCCCAGTGTCCCTGTGGGAGTGGTGTCCATCTGCAAGGACCCAGGGAATGTGGTTGTTACCATTTATTTAAGCTTTAAACTTGCAAGCCAGAACTTGAAGCTCATCCCAGTGAAAACTCGTGTCACACAAATCTGCTGGTTAACTGGGAGTTCACCGGGCATTCAATCTCTGAAGTTTTTTGAGTTTTTTTTTGGATTAGATTGCTGACACCTCCCGGCTTCCCTGAGGCTGAGCAGGCGCTCTCAGCGAACCCAAGCATCCAGATCCCCCCTGTTCCAGCCAAAACATTCCGGGATGCCCTGGATCACACCAAAACATTCTTCTGGGCTGTGGCACATGTGCTTATACTTTTGACAAGGAAGGGGAGGCAAGAGGAAGGAAGAATAATTAATCACCAAAGATACTTTGCTCATTTGTTTTAACAACTGGAGTTTAGCTTGAATTATTTATGCTGAAGCTTCATAATGCACTAGGAAATGCACTGCAACATATGTCATCCAAAGAATGAAGCCTGGGAAATGTGAAACCACGCTCCAGCCCTATTAAACTCGATTTTAAGTGGGAAGAGGAGGACCTTTTCTTTTTTTTCTTTCCAGCAAATTAATAATGTGTGCTGATTAGCACAAAAGAGATTAGCGAGGTTCCTCTCCATGCGCTTTGTTTCGTCAATAGAAAGTTAATTAACAGCCCTCTGCCTTCTGATACCCAGTCATAAGACAACACTCTGGACCTTAATCTTAGATTATGAGTTTGTTCATTTTCTTTAATTTCAGATACGAGCTGGCCAGGAGGAGTTTTCAAAGTTTGGATTCACTCACGCTTCCCATATTTCAGGGTGATGCTGCATGGGGTAGAGCATTGGGGCTCTCTCTTCCAGCATGAAATCGACCTATTTTACCCCCCAAAAGCACCAAAAAAGTTATTAAAATTGTATGTGGAAAATTTGGGATGTTCTACAGATAAGCAGGGGCAGTAAGGACCGAAAATACAGTGTGGCTTGTGAGACAGAGAGGCTCTAAAGCATTTTTAATAACAGGAGAAAGCTTTGTAAAATAGGAGCTTCACCCTGTTACACTCCCATGGTCCCAAGGAGATACAATTACAGGGACTCCAGCCCTAAGGTCCAAATCCCTGGAGTGAGGTAACTGTTTGCTGAGCTCAGGGTGAGGAAATGTCCTGTCCTGGGCTATTGTGGTGCTAGATCCAAATTAAAAACTAAAAGAAGGCTAAATATCTTGGAAACTTTGGCACCCCGGAATATGTTCTGCCCCCCAGAACTGACACACTGTTGGAGTGCTTGAAACAAATGACATTATACCGTGGTCCTTTGCTCATTCTTTCAGCTAAGGCCTCTGTTTCTCAAACCCTTCAGTGGTTTGTTTTCCCACGTTTTGCCTCTACTTTCCCATAATTAGTGCTCTCTCTCCATTAAAGCC
Organism: Melanocharis versteri; assembly: GCA_013397845.1. Classification (NCBI taxonomy): domain Eukaryota; kingdom Metazoa; phylum Chordata; class Aves; order Passeriformes; family Melanocharitidae; genus Melanocharis; species Melanocharis versteri. The sequence goes on along the minus strand of VZTG01009179.1, from coordinate 887,622 downwards.
CTGGCAGAGCTGCAGGCCCCATCCACATCAAACCTGGTCCTGTCCCCCCTCCCCGAGGGGAGTGTCTGGACCGTCAGGTTTTACACCCGGGCATCAGCAAACCTGCCCGAGGTGCCCACATGCCGAGTCCAGGTGCCACCCAAATTCCTCTTCAAGTTCTTTCCTAAAGGAGACGAGCCAAAGTCCTTCTCCCAGCTCCCCCTCCCGGGTTTCAGCCCTCCCTTTCCAGCCCAGCATCCCGACCGCCGTCCCTGGAGAAACCACAAAGAAGAGAGGCTTTGGCCCAAAGACGCTGCCCGAATTAAGGACGAGCCGGGAGCTCCCGGCCTTTGATCTCACGCGCGGCGAAAATAACTCATCTGGCTGACAGCAGCTTCGCCCTCCCCTCGCCTGCCCCCACCCTGCTTAATTAAAGGGAACAAAGAAAAAGTTGCTAATTGAAAGGAACAAGGGAAGGAGCGGGGAGAGCACGTGGGAGGGAGGGAAGGGGCGGCAGAGCAGCGTGGGGCGATACCGGGACACTGGGATTGGGAAGGAGCCGAAAGCAAAGCTTCGTTGCTCGTGTCCTGGTGCAGGCTGACCTGTGCTGTTGGGTCTGGGAAAGGGGTGCTGCTAAAGCACCCCAAATTTGCCTCCAGGAAATTCAATCCAGGGGCAACAGACAGCCGAACGAGCCGTCTCCGGGCTCGCGTTGCAGGACCTGCCGTGGCGTGATGCTATTTAATCACAGAGCCGCCCTCTCCCCACGCTCCAGCTGCTCTTTCCAGGACGCAGGGAAAGGTAGCCCATCGTTTTGGCTGGGTGCCCACTGGACATGGCTCTGGTGCCTGTCTCCCTGCTTGCAGAGGCCCACAAAGAGGCGGTGCCTGTGGAAGAGGCGCTGTGAAGCGCAGTTACAGAGTGAGTTTGGAGGCAAATGAGTGGCGGTACTGACGTGTGAAACATTTGGATCTGGAAAGGTCTTCTGTGACTTCCAGAGAGGAAAAAAAAAATACAGCCTGTAGGTCCAAAAACCCCTTCTAGCTGGAGTAAACTCTCCTGGCTTTACCTCATATGCTCGTTCCCAGTGACTTTGCAGAGTCTATTCCTTCCCGAGGAAGAATGACGTGCACCAGCAAGGATTCCCAGGCTTGTTCACGTGCAGGACAGCCATTCCTGCAAAGCTTCAGGTTATAGGCTTATCCCTGCTGCCGAAGGAGGCTGGATGTCCTGTGAAAGGTGTGCTGGTCTGGGGATCAGGCAGGTCAAAGGAGCACCTCACCTTGGAACGTGTCTCCAGCCAAGGCCAAGGGAGGATGCTCGGGGAAAAGGCAGGAAACAAAGGATGGCTTTCTGCTCACACATAACCTGCCAGCAACTTGCAGTCCCCAGCAGAGGTCCATGTGCATCCTCCCATCCTATCCCTGCTCCATGTGTTCCCATGAAGAGCATGTCCTGTGCAGGGCCAGGAGTTGGACTCGACGATCCTTGTGTGTCCCTTCCAACTCAGGATATTCCATGATTCTGTGTTCCCCTTCCAGCTGACGCTGGAGGGCCCTTTCAGAAGCACAAATCAAAGCTGTTTCCATCTTTACCTCCAAGCTGTCCCTGTGCCTGGTTTTGTGCATAATTCCCGTCTTCAGGCAGCTGTGCCCTGCCCTTCCATAGATAATGTGCAGCTCCCACTGAAGTTGTTCCTATCTCTACTGCCATGTGTCTGAATCCTACCACCTTGCAGGCCAGTGGCATTTTTGGAGGGAGACCCTTGAGCAATTCTGCATCCTCTCTGGGAAAGTCTCAGCTCTTTTGAGGGATTTTTGTGTTTTTAGTATGATGGTGGCGACTTTTCTCCTTGTTGTCTTCCCTTTGAATCGTCCTTCATCTGCTGGCAGCCTGATGTTGTGCTCACAGACCATCTGACCTGACACCAGTGGGGTCGAAAAAATGTTAAAAACAACAAAAAAAACCCCCACCAAACAAACAAACAAACAAACCCAAAGTTTAAAAATAAAATAAACAGCCAGGGCTGGCAGAAGGAGGAGAGAGAATCAGAAGGGTTGCTCAGGGAGCTGAGCAGCTGCCAGCAAGCAGAGGGGTGAAAAAGCAATGCAGGATGGAGAGAGGGCAAAAATCTTGTGAAAGCCAGGGAGAAAAGGAGGACACAGGGAGTTGTAGGGGAGCAGGAAGAGTTTGTGAGGGTCTCAAGGGAGATTTCCTCAGTGTAGCTCCATCTACATGTGCCAGGAGTGCAGGGGTCCCGCTGTAGCTCAGCTCTACCCAAATTATCTCGGGCTCCAGGGAAAGCAACACTTGCGCCTATTGTTCGGAAAAATGCACCGTGTTCCACCTGTCTTGCCATTACAAATGGAGACAAGGGAAGCATCAACTTCCATCCAGGAGCCAGGGAGGAGAATGGCAGGAAGGGTGGGGGGACAGCCCATGTTGTCCCTGCCTCCTTATCTGTCATTAACCCAGGTGCTAATGAGGTGCAACCAGACGGCTTCCTTCTCCTGACAGAAAGCTCACAAGGAGCACCACTGGCTAATGAGGACATTAGAGGCTGATCTCTCCCTTGTCATCCTCCTATCGTTTTAATATCAGGCTAATTTCGCTATAATGTAGATTAATTGGCACCTTTCTGCCTGCAAATTCCTCTGACAGTCAAAAATATTTTTGTTTTTCTGAAATTGTATTACCATCCAAACAAAACAGTTTCCTTGGATTTGGAAGAAAGGTGGAGAAAAGGGGAGTATCTCTGCATCAAACCAGAAACAAGACCCAGACAGAGGCTGAGCAGGAGGAAAAAACACATTTCATTATTCAGTGAGCAAATTTGTCTCGTCCATTCCCTCATTGGGCAAGTGCCATTCCCTCTTTGCTCAGTGTGATGGCAAGGCAGGATGAAAGGAGGCTAAATATGGCAAATAATGCGAGGAAAAAGCAGGGGCAAGCGTCATCGAGTGTCTGGCCCTGCAGACTAAAGGAGCCAAAAGCCCTTCTCTTTGTATAAATGTCTTTGCTCGTTTTCCTCCTGGGGTGAATTTGGCAATTCCTTCGTTTCCATGTGGTGAGCAGCCACAATCCAAGCCCTTGCTGTCCCACCATTGTGCTGCAAGGCTGGAAAAGGGAAGGGTAATTGCACAGATCCAGACGCTGGTTGTGTCCAGCTGAGGCAAAAGTTGTGATGGTGTGGAAAGGAGCTGTGAGGGAAACCTCCAGCTCCTCTATAGAAGGTTGTCAGAGCAAGGCTGGGTGGAAAATCCAGCACAGGAAACCAACATGGCCTTCTGAAAGCTGTCTAGAAGTGGGACAGCAGATCTGGCACAATGGTTGATCCATCACTGCTGTGAGACAGGAAGGGTGATTCAGAAAGGAAAACAACATCGGAGGAGTTTTGCAAATATCCTTCAGATTTTGTGGACCAGGCTGCTGGGGAACCCAGCTGGGCTTGTGTGGAGCGTGGGCTGAACAATCCAAGGCAAAGCTGTTCTGTTGGTGCATCCACGTGGCCGTAGAAGTGTAGGTGGGGGAAGGAAGCCCAGCCTTGAGCAGCAAGGACTGGCTTGGCCATGGACCGCATTCTGTAGGCAATGTGGACACACCTGACATCTGCCAATGGGCTGAACTCGAGTGCAGCTGGTGACAGCCGTGACAGCTCAGGCAGGACTTTGGGATCAATGATTTTCTGCTGCGAGAAATATTTTCCACCCCCGAGCATGCAATTCTGAGGTAATGCTTCCCATTAATAAGGGAAAAAACAGGTTTCTGCAACCTTGGATGTTCTTCATGTTTCTCATTACTGGTGCCCTAATCACGTGCCCAGAAACAAAAAGCAAGATCCTTTTACACCTGACTAATTCTGCTGCTGTTACTCAGTGCTGCTTTCACACCACTTCCCAAGCCTGCCAAGACACCCTTGAACCTGTTTAGAAAAGGTTAGGATGCTAATTAAGAAAAGCTATTCCCCCCACCCCAAACCTGAGGGAGAAATGTTAAAAAGTGTGTGAGCTGGGGTTGGATCTATTATTACTCTTTCTCCTTTTCCTGTGTTATGAGACATGTGTCCCACTTTTCCCCAGGGGAATCCGCTGCTCCTGTGGGCCTTGTGTGCCAGTGTGGGTACAGGACAAGAGGTTAATTTGTAGCCCTGTGATACAGGAGCTTTCCCTTTGCACAAATATTGATCCAGGGCTGTTCAAATATCCATCCTGACTGGAATAGCAGCAGTGTGATATTGCTGCTGGAGATGCACAAGGACATCGGAGGGGAAGGGAACGGGGAAAGGAAGGAGAGCTGGGTAGAGCTGCAGGTTGGGCATCTGTGTTCTCGCCTTCTCCCCTCCCTTCCCAACTTAAATTTCTTTTTATTGACATTTGTCTCACTGGGCTGAGCAATCTTCAAAGGAGAGGGAAGCAGCAGTGTTCCACCCTGGGCATTCATTAGACGATATTGTTTCACCACTTGAGTTGTCTGAGCTGCCTGGGCGGTGTTTAGGAGAAGGTTAAATAGAGCTGTTGGGTCCTGGGCAAATAAATCTCCCTTTGCCAGCTCGAAACAGAGGAGAACTTCTGCTCTCCTGCCTCTTGCCCAGAAGAAGAGCAGTCAGAGCAGCTCCTTTGCTGAAGGAGCACGTGCAGGGCTGGCTCTATCCCTCAGCAGCACAAAACCAGTCAGGCTGAGGAGACGCCGAGGTTTTAACCCACCCCAGTGGGTTTTGAACATGCCCTGCTTTAGGCGAAACGCCCGCTCCCTCTGCCCGGTGGGCTCCACCTCGCTCCACGCCAGGGCTCTCCAGAATTCTTTCTTCGTGAATAATAATGAGAAACCTTTGTAAATTAGCTGATTAGTCAGCTCCCCTAATTAGCTAATTACTCTGTTCTGCTTTCACTTGCGCTCTCCTGTTGTTTTCCCAACCTCAGGTTGAAGGAAGGAGCGCGCACGTGGCTGCGCCGAGATCTTATCCTGCTTTGAAGGCTTTAAACTTGCATGATTCAGCCGTGTAGGGCTGACACGTGGCCGACCTTATACAACTTCTCTCTTTCAGCTCTTTTGTGTCGAGTGCTGTACCTGCCTCCCGTGCCAGGGACCGGGAGTCTCCAGTGCCGGCTTATGCAACCGTTCCCTCCGCCGTCCCCGCTGCCAGCAGCTATTCCCGTTAAACTCCGATCCGTCTTCCTGCTCCGTGTGACATCTTGCCGTTGCCTACGGATCCGGCAGGTTTCCCCCAAAGCTGGAGGAGAGGGGATGTGTTGTCTGGAGCTAGCGAGGTGTGAAGGCACGATAGCAGTTGTGTGGGGTCAGACCAGGCCTCCCCTAAACACAAGATCCTGTCTCTGATTCTGGCAACGGCGTGTTCCTGGAAACCCGTGTAAGTGCAGGGTCACCAGCAGTGGGGATTCTCTGGAATATTTCCCCAGCCTCCTGTGGTTTGTAGATCAGGGACCTCCTCACCCGCAAGCGATGTTTTTGAACATAACAGCTTCCGCACGCAAGTTCTCAGCAATAAAACCCAGATTTTTTTTATGAACCCTTCTGAGCTCCAGGCAGGCACAGTTCCTCTGTTGAGGAGTCCCATGGCATAGAGGCAGGCTGGGTACAAAAATAGCTCATTTCGTTTGTTCTGAACTGGTGAGTTTCCTCTGATGCCCCCAGTCCTTGCTCTGGGAGAGATGGAAACAGCTTTTCTTGTGATTCTCAGATCTCTGTCGTATCCCTTTCTGCGGCTGAGGAGCCCTTACCTAACTAACATTCCTTGTTCCTTTGATCATCCCGTTGCCAGCCTCTGAAGCTGCTATTCCCTGAATCTGTGATAGTTACCCTATAACCTTCAGATGGGGAGGAGGGGGGCACAACTTCATGGAGAGCTCAAGGCTGGGACAGTGCTTTCTGCGTTGTCTCTTGCTCTTCCTCCTCTGCAAGTCTTTTCCTTGATCCTCCATGGAAATTTATGAGCGTGGTAGAAACCTGAGAGGGTCAAGGAGAGGAGGCTGTCTTGGTCAGGGGGGCCCACGAAGGGAGACTGCAGGGGGAAATTTAATGGATTGTGAAAGAGAGAGAGAGAAGCATTAATGGGAGAGAGAAAACAACAAGGGAAGTGCCAGAAAAAAAACCCCTCTGATAATCTCCAGGTGGACATTTTGATGTGGCTTTGGCTGTCGTCCATGTGGTACATCTCCTGTCCCTTCTGCAGGGGAGGTGTGGGAGAGGAGCAGGCACTGCAGGTCACACCATGGTGGAGACCTTCCCCTCACCAGGAGCTGCACAGAGGAAGCTGCTTTTCTTCTAGCAGCATCTTGGACTCCCTTCTGAGGTATTTTGGGGTGACTGCAAGTGAAGGTGACACACAGGGGTTGTTAAGAGAGGACCTTCCTCACCCCTCACTTGTTGTTGGCTTTGAGGGCGCTGTTAAATTGACTTCACTCTTTTGCTGCTGTCACATCGTCCTCGTGAAGGGCTCAGTGATGATCCCATCTGTAATCAGGGGCAGGACTCCCCCCTCCTGCTCCCGCCTTTCCCATTTACGGATAGAAATGAAGTCTGTGGTACGGACCCTTAAGCTGGTTAGGCACTTGAGACTTGGAAGTCCTTAAGCACATTAGCAGCTGGAGGTCCATTATTATTCATTGAATCTCTCCGGGCCGATTGGAATCCTCCTTTTAATTGTGTGCATTTCCCTCTGTCCTTTTATCACGGAAGAAAGAAAGAAAAAGGGCGAGAGACACAGCAATCGTGTTATCTCATTACCCATCCTGGCCCTGGAATGGGACACAAGCTGGAGTCTGCTCTCCCCCTCCAGCAAAAGGAGGGAGAGGTGCCCATTTTACATATTAATGGCAAAATGTCATCCCCCCTTCTATCTCCCTTAGCATGCTGCAGTTAATAATTCACGTTTCATTAACACGTCTGTGCGGCCCTACGGTGTTTCCCTTCTGTCAATGAAGAGATACTGGGAAGGCTTAGAGGAGCGGGAATTGGGGCAGGACCAGCTGAAGCAGCTGCTTCAGGCTGGACTTGAGGCAGGGGAGCTTTGGGCTCTCCTCTGTATGTTTATATATCAGATGTGCTGGGGTCACAGCTCCTCACCAGCTCGGAAGGAAGCAGAGAGGATGCCTGATAACATCCCGTTGGTCAAGCAGGAATAGGGCAGGAGAAGTGTTGTGGACCATCCCAATCCTCAGCCCAGCTGTAGTGACAGAGGGCAGGGAGCTGGGGACACCAAAGCAGGGCCACCCCACGCTTGTAGGTCAAGCCCTGAACTAACCACACTCTCAGAGCAGCAAGCCACTGGCAGGAGTGGTTTTGAAGGGGGTTAAACAAAATACACCCTGGGAGAAGGTGGCCATACACGTCCTGCTGCCAGCTTAAAGAATTTTACATGAGGAAACTTGTCTCTTGAGCTTGGTTCTCCACACACTGAAACATTAATCAACTTTTGAACCATGTATTGTATGAAATATTCATCTTTTCTCCTTGCGAAAAACAAACCAGAAACCCCAGCTATCTTCAAAGCTGTCTCATGGCATTCCATGCTCTGATCCTTTAGGAATTGCTGTGTCATTTTCACGTAAGTTTATTCTGTGATTGCTCAAGAGCAAGCGAGCTAAAAATCACTTCAAGAGGGACTTTACTGGTATGTCTGGGTTTGAGAGAAAAATGGGTTTTGGCTTGGAATTTGCTGGGCAGACCCAGGCTGGTTTTGTTTCCCTGAAGGAGAAGAAAGGGGTTTTAATGCCACTTTCAAACCAAATTTCATGGGGAGCCAATTCATGCTGTGATCCATCGGCAGGTGATTTCTTGATTAAAATGTTGGAAGAGAAAGCAGCTTAGATCAGCCACCCTTGAAAGGGGAAAATTCAGTCCTGCTGGTCCTTTAAACTGGTGGAAAACCCTTCCCTAGCAGGCATTGATGTCTTTCAGGAAAGGCAAGAGCCATGAGACTTGAAGGGATGATCTTTCCCTTCACAGGGATGGGTGAGTAAATCCTCAGCAAGGCTGCTCCTCTCAGACTTACTGAACTACGTGCGCTTGGAAAGGAGCCCTCATAAATAAGTGTAGAACAAAAGAAAATAAAAAATCAGATATAAAACGTCCCTTCCATTAGCAGACCGTAAGGCATTTTTAGAAACACTGGGTGAATGAAGTCTCTTCCTTGCCCTGTCTGGGGTAAACAAATCCATCCTGTCCTTCAGCTCGATCTTGCAGTAATGTCATAATCCCACCTTTATTACATCACTGTTGTCATGGAAATAACTGTGATTTCATAAAGTCTCTGTAATGACTTTACCACAAGATCCATTAGGATGGGAAGATGGATTGTGAAGGCTAGAAAAATGCTTTCTTTAAGCAAATGCATACTGGATAATTAGCAAATGCGGCAAAGGGAAGGAATGGAAATTGGATGGGAAAAAATAAATGGATCCATCTTTAACACAGGCTATTTATGAACATTTTCTTTGATTTGGTTTCAAATGGCACAAAGGCACTATTATAATATTCCAAATTGGTCTAGAAGTCCCATACTGCAGGGCATAGTCAGCACACGTTGAACAAAAAGCCGAGCCCTGCCCTAATCTTTTCCCTCTGAGATTCCTCAGGCTTTGAAATAAAGATTTTGGGCTTTCCCTGGTGGCCCAAGAGCCTCCTGCTTTACCTTAGCCAGGCTGAATGGAGGAGCAGGTTGGACACATGCTGAGGAAGAAGATCCTGGGGCTGTCCTGGTCAGGAAGCCTTTTATGTCTCCAAGGTCTTTGGATTTGCCTGAACTAGGGAGCCTGGAGTGGGTAACCCCTCCAAGGCCAGAGAGGTGCTTTATGCTGGGATCCTGGGCATCTGGAGGAGGCAGATGGTGGGATTAAACCTGGGATGAGCAGGAGCTGGGCTACAAAGTGGCAAAGGAACTGCTTTGGCTTGAGTCTCATTAAAGGTGTTGAAGGAAGAAGGCTGTGCAAACTCCCTGTGAGCGTTCAGCGGTGCGGCGCTGGATGCAACTCCTGGCTGGAATGCCTGCAGGTGCCCCTTGCATTGCCCCCTCAAAATACAAGCTGGTGGCTGCTGCCCATTTCCCTGCAAGGAGACACAGGCAGGTGATTAAAGGTTTGGTGGAATATCAGAGCTTCCTGAATGGAAGTCCTGCATCTCTCAGCACTCCACGCACCAAAGTGACCTTGCACTAACAGTTAATGCATGGAGGGATTCTCACTTCGGCTTCTTCTCTCTGAGAACCTTCTGATGCAGATGGCTTTTTCCTTATTTCTGCTTCCCTTAGGAGCATCTCAATCCCTTATTGAGATGTATTTATTTTTAATTTCTGGAGAAAAGATTGTATTTGTGATGGTGGGGCGCACGTTGCTCACTGAACAGCCTGGCCCAGGGTGATGGGGGAGGCTGCAAAGTGCTGGCAGTGGATTCCTGCTCTGACCTGTGCAATCCCTTCCCTCCTGTCCCAGTGCCCTTGTGGCACAGCTGGCAGCACCACGTGCAGCCAGCTCCCCGGAGACAACCGAGCTCAGGGAACAAGGAGGAGCAGGGCACTGGAGTTCAGGAGGAGGTGTGGGAGCACTGTGCTTGGGAAATGCGCAGGCACCGCACGGAAATGCTCAGCTGAGGGCTGCTGGTTCAGTGCTGAAACACCTCTCGGTGAGCAGGGGCTGCTTGTGCTGCCCTTCCCTTCAGAGTTCAGCATCTCTCCAGCTCCCCTTTGCCAGCTCTGCCTGGCGTGGGAGCAGAGATGCAGAAAAGCACTCATGAGCTAATTGAAGTGGTCACATCCTCGCCAGCAGCATTTCCCACATTAGCCAAATTCGATCCTAAAACTAATCTCCTCGTCAAGACAAATCTCTTCTCTGCAATCCTCTTACTATATTTACATATTGGAATCCAGGGATGGTTACTGAACTGGGCCATGGTGAGACTTGTGGGAATGGCGCCTGAAGTCCCTGGCACTGCTGGCTGGAGAGGGTACAAGGCAGTAGTGACTCCTGCATTCCCTAAATCCCTGTCTCCCCTGAAGGGGTCTGAGGAGTGGAGTAACTGGAGCCCAGTTCAGCTGCTTAAAGTAGTCTTGAGCTGATGATCTGACTGTTCCTCCTGGTACGTGGAAAATACCAGCTAAGGGAAAAAAGCCCTGTGGTTGGGCTCGACACAGATACGCGATGATCAGTGAACATTATCTTGTTAATCAGATCTTGCCTAACTTTAATTGCCAGCGCTGTTACTGACTGCTGTCAAACCCATGATGGAGACAGAACATGACTTGGCTTTGAGAAATAACAACTTTTGGTGATTAATTATTGCTGCCGGTCACGTGCAGTCGTTAATGATCTCCTGGGATGTCTGGCTGGAACGGGAGGAGAAGGTATGAGCCCCTTGTCCTGGCTGGGCTCCAGCTTTGGCTGTGCGGCTTGGCCAGACAAAATTCCTCCTGCTCTGTCAGCCACCCTTCGTGGAGTGCTACGGTGAGAGCAGCCAGCCTCAGGTTGTGCGAGAGGAGGTTTATTTTGGATATTAGGAAGAATTTTTTCATGGAGAGGCTTGTCAAGCCCTGGAACAGGCTGTTCAGGTAGAGTCACCATCGCTGGAGGGATTCTAAAGCAGTGTAGATGTGGCATTTGGGGACATGGTCAGTAGTGGGCTTGGCAGTGCTGGGGGAAGGTTTGCACTTGATGATCTGAGAGGGCTTTTCCAAACGAAACAACTCTGTGTTCCTCCCTTTGTTCTGGCAGGGGCAGGGCAGGGTGATGTGTGGTCTGAAACATCTGCTACAGTTCATAAAACCAATGTGTTATGGGGCAGGGAATTACTCCTGTCTGGCTCAAGTGTAGTAAAGCAGGTGACCATCACTGCTGACAGGAGAGGGGAGAGATTGGCACAGCCAAAACGGGAATCACCTCACCCCTTCCCATGTGAATACCTCAGCCCCACCTAAAAACCAGCTCTTGGACGCATCCCAAGTTACCTTCGGGTGCTTTGCTGGAAAGCAGCAATATCCCAGTGCTGACTCACGGAGCGGGGATTGGGAATGGCCACATCCTGGCACCCAAAGCCCCAGCCCTGCTTTCGCTTTTTATTCCTTCTGACATCACTTTTGGGCTCACCACCCTGGGCCACAGAGCTTTAGCACAGAAAGGTGGTCAAGAGGGTTTTTTCCCCTAAGCTTTGTATCTGACTTTGGAAATAGGGCACCAGTGAAGGAAGTAACTTGTGTTTTCATTTATTCAGTTAAAAAAATATTATTAAAAAAAAAATCCCACATAAACAAATTGAAATCAGAAACAAGCCTCCACATTGAGGTAAATTGAAGCATTTTTATGCACCTTGAAATGAATTTGTTGACTTCCAGAGCATTGGTTTTGGGGTGTGATTTTTTTACACTGCTCTGCTAATGAGGTCCTGGGGTCTGCAGAATAGGTATTGTATGGACACCTCACTCCCTTTTTGTGTCTGATTCAAGCTCCGCGGAAGTCTGTGGAAAAGAATGCCTTTAACAGGAGTCAAACCAAGCCTCTAATCTGTTTTGTTTGGGCCTGGCTGAAGGATGTGGGGATCCTTTAGGATGCGTTACGAACAGAGTCCTATTTTAACAAACAGTGCCATCTTCTTCCTTCCTTTAAGTCTCTTCTTGGGCAGCTCTCAAACAACACCGATTTATTCAGATGGGCTGCTCAGGGCTGCAAGTTCTGCCTATTACCAGGATGTTTTCCTCTTTAAACATGCTCTGCTTTTGATGAGGTCTGTAAGGAATGCTACCTTTGCCAATGTGGTGATGTCTCACGGAGTAGCCAAGGAGCAGCAGGACAGGACATATCCTGTCTCCTTGGCTGCCCGTGCCATCCAGGAGAAGTAATCCTTCCACTGGGAGAAGTGTCCCTGCATCACCAGGCACGCATGCTGCTTGTTTATGCACTTGCTTACCTTGTTAGCAGTAAGAAACGACCCTTTTGGCAAATCACCTGAGACTGAAGAGCTGCTCCTTGCCAGGGCTGAGGCTGAAAAATGTTCTAAACCAAGTCCTGATCTGGAATTTACCCTGCTGTGCTCACTTTGGAGCAGCTTGTGAGACAAACACCTTATTTACCACCTGCAGATGAGTTGCAGAGGTACCCCTTTGGATATGTCCAAAGAGGGATCAGACGTGTCCTGGCTTTCTCCCTGTGTTTAACTGGACTTGGATCATGCAATTTGCAGAACACTCCTTAGAAAGTAGTAACACATTACTGGCATAGGGAGCAATCAGGTGTCCAAGTGTGTTTTTCTTAGGCACAGTCACCTTCACACTCCCCAGTCTATCTATAAAGCATACCCTGGGTCTCACGGAGTGTGATGGAGAAAGGGGAACATGGACAACTTCTTTTTTTTCCTATAGGATGAAGTTCAGGAAGGTCTGACTTGTCTTTTTTCCTGACTAAAAGCATCCAGCTGCTGCCATGATTTTGCTATCAGAGCCTCTGTTCTAGGCAAGGGAAACAACCAATGCCCCTGCAACTCTTTTCCCTCTCCTTAAGTTGCAGAATTTGTAGCTGCCCCATCCCTGGAAATGTTCAATGCCAGGCTGGATGGGACTTTGAGGAACTTGGTGTAGTGGGAGGTGGAATTAGATGATTTTTAGAGTCCCTTCCAATTCGAGCCATTCCGTGATTCTAAGACACCTGGCTCAGGGCCATCCCTCGCCTGCCTGCCGAAGGTGTGGTACATCTGGGAATGCACTTGTGTATCAGCCTTTAAGGATGATGGGGCTAATTTGCCGTGATGTCGTACTTGTATTTTCCCTATCCTTTGGTTTCCCGAGGAGCGCTCCTGCCACGCTGGAGTCCTACATCTGCTGTGAGCAGCCGCAATCAACCCCCTGTCTCGCCCGGTGCGGTGCCTGCAAATGGAAGGAGCAGATCACGGCCATTCCGAGTGCAGCTCCCAGCTCGTGCAGCAAACACACGAGGCAGGGGGTCAGCCTCACGGATCTGAACAGCCACTCCTGACCTAAACCTCAGGCCGGGCTGTGAAACCAGCTGAGACTTGTTCCTACAGCACCGCAGGCTTGGGAATCAAAGCTGAGCTCCAGGGAGAGCACGGGCAGTGTTCGGAGAGTCGAGAGGAGCTGGTGGATCTGATTAGCCTGACACGCCAGCGGGGGAAAGCGTGGGATCCCTCCATCCCTTAACATTCCCCTCTCCTGCCCTGGCTCTAATCACAGCTGCCTTGATTTGCGCCGGGAGAAGGGCGAGGAGGAGCCAATGGGCTGGATTTTTCCCCTGCTGTCTCTCTGCAGAGAGGCCACTGCAGGTCTGAGAGACCAAGAGCTTTCCCCAGAGCCGGGCTTTGGAGGCATCACAGCCCTGAGCAGCGCAATCCTTTTCTTCTTCCCTTTTCTGTTTTCATTTCGTCACCATGTTCAGGACTGAGTGGTAACGAGCAAGTCCCCAAATGACCCGGTCTCCAGCAGCAGCCTCGCTTTTCCACTGCAAGGAAAACCTGTTTCTAGCATAGTTCGTCCCCATGTGTGTCCTGCATGACCCCATAGGAGCTGTGGGCTCTTTGTAGGGGCCTGGGACAAGACCCAGAGCAAAGCAAACCTGTCTGAATTCACCACGTGGGGTTCACAGCCCCACAAACCAAAAGGTTGAAAAATCCCTGACTTGGAGTCCCGAGTGCAGTAAAAAGCCTTGGGAATACACCGCCAGTGATTTGTGTGAGGGAGGATTTCGCTGAGCAATAAGGATTCAGACAAACTTGCAGAAGGGGAAGTGCAGCTTAACGGCAGAGCTGGGTTCATTTGTCAAGCCCCTTCCTTGCTTCTGTACTTAGGAGAGTGAAACAATAATTGGGAGCAAAGCTTAGGTTAATCTATGCTGAGAACATGATATTCAGTAGCTTTATTAAAAGGGGTGGGGAAGGGGGGAAGCACGGGGCTGCTTTGGCTCATTTTAATTTTCAGCTTCATCTTTGGTGCTCACGAGTGTTGGAAAATAACCCCGTGCTCCACTGACTGTGTGAGGAAGGAATCTCAGCTGGAGAAGATGGAGCAGATTAGCAGGCTCCCTTTCAGAGCAGCCTGCTAATTGTGAAAGTGCCATCAGACAGCTTGTGGAAGAAGGCTCTTAGGTGTGAAAACTGCTTTTCCCTGTGCAGACTGAAAAGGCCAACGTGGCATTTGCAAAGCCCTGGCGAGCGTCATCGGTGTGAAACTTCCCTCTGTCCCCTTTCCAAATCCAGCTCCCTGCCAAGCTGTCCCTGAGCATCGTCACTTTCCTTCCCACTGCAAGCCAGGAGAAACCTGTCCTCTCCTTCTCGTTTGCTCTCACAGCTGGCTGCTTGTTCCAACATGGATCCTTACTGAACCCGGCGGTGTCTTTTCCATTGGTTTGATCCATACGATCCAGGGAGCTGTGCTGGGTCAGTGTTCACCCAAGAGGAGGAATAAATGCCAGGGTCTTCCGGGTCGGGTTGTTTTATTGAAGTAGAAGTGGAAAGGAATATATCAGAAGGGGGAGGGAGGACATCTCCCTCTCCTCCCCTTCCACCCAAGTCTGGTCAGGCTGTCCTTGCACCAAGCTGATAAAGGGCTTCTCAGGTGTTAGGTTGTCCCTAGGATCCCTCAGAGGAATTACAGGACCATAATCCACAGCTGCTGCCATGGGAATCTCCATATATTCAAGCACCTGTCCGGCATTTATTCCTTATGTATTTTTACAGCAGCCTTTACAATAGGTAGAGAAAAACTCCAGCTGCCTCTGGTGACCTTTTAATCACCAAGGGATGCCTTCAGCTGAAAGCCCTACACCTGAGGTGACAAGCACCCAGCCCATGTCTTGGAGCCACTTGGCTTGACAGGAGCTGCACGACTCATTCTGTCTCCTGTGGAAGGAAAACATGGTTCTCCATCCTCTTTGCCTGCAAAGAAAGCAGTTCTGCAATACAACAGGTGTGGCAATGCCTTTCCTGAGTCAGGAAAATCGTGGCACGGAATTATTTTTCATTTAAAGCCCCTCAGGTGGGTGCTTGGGCACCGTGTTTGCAGTTGGTGTGAGGGCAGGGTGTGGAGGAAGGCAGGCTGCCTGTGGGGACGTTGGGGGATTAGTTTTCCCTGCTGCTCATTTTGGGAGAATCCTTCTGGTTGTAATCAGTACCAAAGGAAGGGACGAGGGGCAGCCTGCTGAGGATGGATGGCTGTGTTCCAGCAGTGCTGGTTCCCAGTGTGGAGAGTGGGGGGGGAGGTAAACTTCTTTACAGGCTTTCAGAGGAGCCCTCGCAGGCCTCCAAAACGCAGGCAGACCAAGCCCAGACTGCCTGGGCTCGGATCTGCCTCCCCAAATAAAGCCCGGTATCAGCCACGACAAGAGAGTTACAGCAGTTTGCTCCAGATAAGTGGCTTAAGAGCCTCAACTTTTGTTCTCAGGGAAATGCAGGTCTCCTTACCAGGTTGCCTGGAAGTGTAGAGAACAGACGTAGGAAGGAGATAAGCAAAGAGCTTGGTGCTCTACAAGCCAAATAACTATCTCGGAGTCTCAACAACTGGAAGATGATGGATGAGCATGCAGAGAGATAAGGGCATGGGAGGTCCTGGGATGGTCTCGTGCTATTTTAAAGGAGGAAAAAAAAATGAAACAAAACTGTTTGCTGGAGTTCCACATACACTGTAAGAAAAAGCGCTCAGGTTTTTTGGAGCTCTCTTCCCAGCTTCCCACTTGCTGAAGAGAGGCAAGGGCTTTGTGTTAGTGGAAGAGTTGGGCTTCATGTGACCAAGTGAAATCGCCTTAGTAAAGGCTTCCTTCTTGCCCAAGAGGGGCTTCCCATGTGGATTTTATTCCCCATTTTAATGGGAAATTGAGAAGAAATGGGATTAAATTTCCATTTACCAGCATTGCTGCTGCTCACCTGGGTTTACCACTCATATATTTTAGAACCTAAAACAAGCACTGCCATGCACATAATGGGGTTGCAGTGTCAAACAGCTTTGTGCAGGATCTTCTGGAATTCCAGATTGTTGGGATTGTTGCGCTCCTGCAGTGACGACACCAATTCAAAGAAAGGGTCCAGTATGGGATTTTAAACAGAAGCTAAAATGCAGTGTCTGGCTCGGAGCATGGAAAGAGCAGGCTGCTGGGAGAGTGTGTTGGGCTTGCTCTACTTTTATTCCCTTTCCCAGTATTTCTGTGATGAGCACAGCCTGGGCAGGAGATGGGTTGGATGAACTTTGGGTGTGACACTGAGCAGCCACACTGATGTCCCTTAGGTGTGCACACCTGGTGACAGTGTCACCGCCACACTGACAGCAGAGAAGTGTCCTGCACCGACCCTTTTCCCTAACACCCCTAGGAAATCCAGGCAGGTTTCTCTTGTAAAGCCTCCTCCAGGTTTTTGTTCCTCCACCAGATGCAGCCATAGCTCCTGGGACCTTCCTGCTCAGCTAAGAGCCAGGTTAAATTCAGTGTTCCCAGGAAATGTCTCTTGATATATTTTACAGTTTAATATTTGTCCTCTGTGAAGCATCTTCCTTTCATGCTAAATGTGCACCTATTATATGCATGGCTTGTTTTCAAATTCCTGGAGGAGGCTGGAGGCCCAGGCTGTCTGTAGCACAGAGGAATGCATCCCTCCAGCAGGAAGGCTCCCAACTTTATAGAACTCTCAGCCCTGGGAGCTGGATTTTCCCTGTGCCTGGATTACTTGGCTAGAGGCTCCATGTGCAGGCTTTTCCCAGGTACAGGCCATGAGCATTAGCCAGAAAAAAAACATTCTGGAAGGGCGAGGTGTTGTTTTATCCACCTGCTGCGGAAAGCCTTTATCTCTGGATTTGGAGACGTGACCTCCTGCAGTCCCTCTGCGGATTTAGGAATTTTATCCCACTGACAGTGATTTTTTTTAAACCAACTTGCCAGAGCTTGACTTTTCCACTCTAAACTTGGCTTATTTGTCATTAGCTCTGGGGTGCTGCTGAAAGAAAAACAAAATCTGAAAAACCAACAAGTCCTAGATTTTTACTTTGCTGATAAGAGTTGGGGATTGATTTAGGATTGGAGGCTGTAGGTGCCTCATCCCTGGAAGTGTTCAAGGCCAGGTTGGATGGAGCCCTGAGCAACCTGACCTAATGAGAGGCATCCCTGCCTATGGCAGAAGCTTGGAACTGGATGATCCCTAAGATCCCTTCCAACCCAAATGATAGATTGGAATAAAATCTGTGATTTTATTCAGAAATCTCCTCCAGCACTCCTGAATTTCAGTGCAAGCTGTATTCTCACCTCCTTTGAAAACATCAGTCCCTGTTTCCATGCTCCCACTTTTCTCTTGACGAGAATCTGACCGTGTGGGAGATCAATCTCTTCTTCCCCTGTGGAAAATGGGCAGCCCAGAGAAAATTCCCAGGAGAAATAACAGGTACAAAGTCTTGGTGGGAAGCTCTTCCTGCCCCGAGCTGCTCCACGGTGGGGATCAGGGCACCGGTTTGGCATCCAGGTGGTCCCACCAGGAGCATTCCCAGTGCAGACCAGTTCCAACCACGGCGGACTCGTGGGAAGGTCGCTTTCCCTTGCTGCTCATTCGGGGCTTGCAAGACAAATGTCGGATTTGAATGACTACACTGTGGGCAGCCAGTGCAGAAAATCAATTAAAATACCATGCAGCTTAGAAACAGGAGCTTTAATTACCCACAGACAGGTCTTTAAAGGGGAACGAAACCATCAGCCCAGAGTAAGGCCTCCTCTGCCCTTGGGCTTTTTGTTCCAGAGGTCTCAGGACGTCTCCATGGAGTGTTCTCCGCACATCCAGCGTAGGTGGCTGGATCTCTGTGCCGCTTGCTTGGTGGTGTGAGAGCTTTGTCACCCCGGGACATCGGCGAGGAGGGGGCTCCCTGCAGGCTGGGGGGGTCGGGCGGTGGCCAGGTGTTGGCAGCTGGGTTTGCAGCATGAGATGAAGCTGCCTGGCAGGGTGTCCCCATCTCTGTGACTGGGATTTAGGCTTCCCATCCCCAGTGAAGGCAGCTCAGTGAGCATTTTGTTCATCAGTGGTTTGGGTCTGCAAGCCCTGGTGACAAACAATGCCCCAGCACACACAGACTTGCTGACAAAGTGATGGGCATTGGTGGGGGGGGGGAGAAAATCATACTTTTCTCAGGGAACATGAGGCTGCAGAGCCTGTTTATCCTGTCTGCCTGTTTATTTGCTTTCTGCTGACTTACTGTAATGCATCCAACGTGGGCCTTCAGCGACAGCAGGAACCGCAGGGATTTCGGTGGCTCTTCAGTGGCCCAGCTCCTCCTCCCCTTCAAAGCAGCCCAGTGCCGTTTGTGGGGCTGTTGCACAACCAAAGCAGCGTGGTAATAACACCCCGAGCGTGGAAAGTACAGAACAAAACAAAGCACTGATGAAACTCTTGCAGGCTTTCCAGATGCCTGTCCACATCAATGTCCTGCTGGGAAGTACACAGAGTGAAATAAGGCTCAGTGGGAGCCAGCCAGGGAACAGGCTGAGCTTCTACTCTCCTTTTCCAGCCCAGGGGAAGAGTCTCAGGACACAAGGTTGCTCTGCAGGATGTGCTGCTGGCTGCCAAAAAGAAGGAGGGAGCCTGGGTTTATTTTTATGTAACTTTGGGAAGGAAAGGCAAGACAAGCTTTGCTTTGTGCTCTGAATCAGAAGTTTGGACACTCAAACTTTCAGCTCTTCTTCCTGACTGCTTGCCACAAGCAATTCTGACTCTTCCTGGGGGCTGCCCCCTGACCGTCATTCCCCCACCCTAAAAGGAGACAGGATGATTTAAACTCCTCATCTAGAGGAAAAATAACAATAATAATAAAAAAGGAATCTGCCTGGGAAGAATGGAGGAGGCTTCTGCCTGCCTACAGGGAGGAAGACATTTAAAAATATTCTCTGTTGACAGAGAGATGAGTTGTTGCAATCCCTGAGCAGCTGGGGTGGGGCAGAGCTAAGAGGCTGTGCTGGGCAGGGGTGAGGCTATTGGGGGGCTGCAAAAGGGGCTCCCACCACTGACTGCTGCTTTTTGGTGCTCCTGGTCTGGATGGCAGCAGAACTTGTCATGGATAGCTCAGTGTGTTTGCACCATGGTCTGTGGTTTCCAGGGAATGATGGAGCCAGGCTGGGGAGGCTGGAAGGGACACACACACTGCCACTGTGCTGTTCTTGAGAGTGCTTCAGCAGCTGGAGCTGTCTCCCGCTCTGTGCTGTTCTCTGCTTTCGCTTTTCCTTTCTGAAGAAACTTTCCGGGCTTGAGGGTGCGAAAAACATCCTGAAGGCAAAGAGCTGAGCTCACCCAGTGGCTCAGGAAGAGCCGTGAGACCCCGTCACTGCAAATCCCTTCCTCCTGCTGAGGGGGAAAGGACTGATTGTGCCTTGTGGATCACCGGGGTAGAGCTGGTGCTGCTCTGGGATAAGTGGGATGTGACTGTTGGAGTGAGTCCAGAGGAGAGGGCCATGGAGGTGACTACAGGGATGGGGCCTCTAATGAGGAGAGGTCCTAAATGGGGCCTCTAATGAGGACCTCTCCTATGAGGAAAGGCTGAAAGAATTGGGACTGTTCAGCCTGGAGAAGAGAAAGCTCCAGGGTGACCCGATTGTGGCCTTTTAGAGTCTTTTAGTACTTAAAGGGGCTACAAAAGAGCTGGAGCGGGACTTTGGACAAGGGGCAATGGCTTCACACAGTCAGAGGGCAGGGTTAGATTGGATGTTAGGAAGAAATTGTTCCTTGTGAGGGTGGTGAGACCCTGGCAGAGGTTGCCCAGAGCAGCTGTGGCTGCCCCATCCCTGGAAGTGTTCAAGGGCAGGTTGGACGGGGCTTGGAGCAACCTGGGATAGTGGAAGGTGTCCCTGCCCATGGCAGGGGGAGTGGAACTAGATGATCTTTAAGGTTCCTTCCAACCCAAACCAGTCTGTGGGGATTTTATGACAGGATTCCCTCTGGAGTCTCTTCCATGTCCGCATCAGGCACTTGGGATGTGCAATACCCAGCACACCCCCCTCTCCTGACTGCTGTGCCCAGCTCTCCCGCAGCTCAGACCTTTGGAGGGTGTTGTTTGGGCACCGAGCTGTGTGCCAGAGCCTTGTCCCCCATCCAGGGTCAAAGCACTCCAGGTGCTCCCAGTGCCACGGGAGTGCCCGGGACACGCAGCCCCATGGGAGCTGTGTGGTGTAAACGCCAGCTAACGAAGCTTCCCACGTGCTGGAGCCAAGAGATGACATTGCAGGAACAGTCTAGGTCAAAATAAATTGCTTTCTGGCATTCTGAGATTATCTAAACCCTTCTTTTTCCCAGGATGAAAGGGAACAAAGGCTCTTGCCTGCTCAGGAAAGAGCCTGGAATACCATTTTCTGTGAGCCACGAGAGCTTATTAGGGGTGAGGGTAAACAAAGAGATTTGGGGTTAATTTACTCAGGATGGGGAGGAGGGAAGAAGAAGCTGCTGGATTTTAAAGCCTGCCATTCTCCTGTCAATACCAGGGGGTTGTTGGTGTGGTTGTCACAGGCTGCAGCGTCTTTCCAGGGTATTGACTGGCAGCCCTGGCTGCTTTCTCTAATGGCACATTGATCTTCCTCGGATCCCTTCCAGCTCCACAGCTGTCCAGCGGATTGAAGCGGTGGCAGCGCTGCCCTGTCACTCCTGACAGGGCTGCAGGGGGCTCTGACTCAGCCCTGGCTGCTGGGGGGGATTTGTTCTCCCAGCATGGGGAGTCCTGTGGCCTTTTTGCACTCCCACTGCTGCTGTGTTCCCCAGCTCACATTCTCACATTCCCAAGGCACCTTCCTCTGCTCCAGCAGGTACTGGAGCACCTTTGGAGCTAGAGGATGCTGGATGTTTTCAGAGCTGGCAGGCTCTGGATCCAGGTTCCAATCCCTATCCTGGGTGTATCCTGGGTGGATACAGCTGTTGGCAGCTGCTGGAAGCTGTTGGTACCTCTGATGGTGGCACTGGTGTTTCCCTTCTCTCTGCTGAGGTACAAAATCATACAGAAAAAGCAACTTACCAACCTAGATGTGGATTAAAAATCATTTAAAATTTTAAGGGGAATGACTCCTCTGGGACAGGTGGCAAAGTAAAGTCTTTTCCAGAGCAGTGTGCTGAGCCTCCACAGCTGGGGATTTTCTCTGAAGTTTCGTAAAATCCTCATTTTTTCATAGAATTTTAGAATGGTTTGGGTTGGGAAGGGACCTTAAAGATCATCTCATCCCAACCCCCATGCCATATGCAGGGATCCATGACTCTGGCTGCTGCAGCCAGGTGACAGAGAAGATTCCTAGGCCCTCGTGTAGCACAGAGAAGTTTGCTCTACTGGGTTTGGAAATTGGAAGGGCATATGGAGAGAAAAGCAGATTTTTTTTTTATTCTTAAGGGTTTGGAATGCTGACAATTAGCCATAGTGGAAGCCTTTTTTTTCAAAAGGCCATGTTACTGCAGCCCATGAAGAACAAGGCATGAAGGGAGAATTCCTTATTCCTTGCTCTGAGGTTCCAAGCTGTGAACTGAATAAAATTCCTCCTTCCTCTTTCTTGGGATTTTTTTTCCTTTTTTTCTCCTGGTTTTTTTCCCCATTTGTTTTTTCCTTATTTTTCCCCTTTTTCCGTTTTTTTTCCCCTCAGTTCACTTTAGCAAGTGCTTTTCTCCTGCTTGGGAATTGAAGGAGAAGGGTCTGTAGCTTAAAGATAAATGTTTAGGTGCCTGAGCAAAATCAGCACCTGCTGAGGGGCTGGCAAGAGCAGCTTGAAGGGTGTTTGTATCCACCAGAGCAGGGCTGACCTGCCTTTCCCCCTTGGAAGGAAGCCTTTGACTTCCAGAGGAACTCTGATGCAAAATTGAGAGCGCTTTGGTGGAAATAGCTTGTTTTAGCAAAGAAAAATCTAAAAACTTTTATTTTCTCCATCCCCCCTCCCCCCACCCCCAGTTTGTAATAGCACAGCAGATTTGCCTGCTGCTCCAGCTTCTTCCAGCTGCCTGTGGGACTCCTGAGGAGGAAAGGCCACGCTTCCCACCTCTTTTGTAGAGCTGTGAATACCTGTGTGTGTTGGTTCAACAGCAAACATCTGCAGCTCCCCCCTGCTCGGCGGCAGAGGCGTATCCTGCGTGGCAGGAGCAGCACGGAGCAGGAGGATGGGGTGCCTGGTCCCTTGCCAGGTGAGTTGGCAGGAACCCGCACATCACTCCTTGAAATTCTCCGTGGGGTTTGACGGACGCTCGCGGCTCAGAACATTTTGGTTCTGTTTAATTGGCAGGTTTTGACGAGCAGCCGCTTGGGCAGGAGGCTCTCACCTCTCCCTAGGGCATTCCCAGGGCTGGCAGAAGCCGTGGGGGAACAGTCTCTTGAATTCTTTTATTTCTGATTTTGTGTTCTTTTATTTGTGAACCCATGTGGGCTGAATTTTAAGAGGGTCGTGCTTGGTTATCATCATCCAATGGTAAAAGGTGAAACGTGGCTCTTCCCACCTCCACCTTGGGCAGATGAAGCCGTGTTCAAAACGACCCCTTAATTTCATCCCTCAGTACGTGAAAACAAAAACCTGCTGGGGGACTGAGGCTGAAAGTCACCTTTTTGGGTGGACTCGGAGCTTCCAGAGAGAATCTCAGTTCTCATCCAAAACTAATAGAGAGAAAATTTCCCTAGGAAATAGTGACGCGGGCCTGAGAGCATTAAACTGGAACTTCACGCCAATTAATAGCCAGATAATTACAACCCATCCCCTCCTACTTGCTGCTGACTTCCCTATGTAATTTTCTTTTAATTTTTGCTTAATAGGCACACAGGAAAGAAGAGTTAGCGTGCTGCCTGCATTTGATATGTGGTAGACTCAGCAGTAGGGAAGACTGATGCCCTCCATCCATCCTAAATCAACCTCTGGGAGCGAGGAGCGTGCTGGAGGGACTGATGGTGCTTCTCAGCTTGTCAAGGGATGGAGAAACTTGAGGAAAATGGAGGGGAGAAAAAGTCAAGGCTGGACAGAAAAGGCAAAATGGTGAGTAGGAGCCGGGTGCTGCTTCAACAGATCATGGATTTTCCTCACTCTTCCTCCAGGCCCTGACTCTGCTCTGGGTCTGTTGTAGCAGCCAGAACCCTCTGGTCTTGCTCATTTTCACATCGGAAAATGCAAAACTGGCATCTTCTCCACCCGTAAGAGTGGCCCTCTCCCCTGCAGAGGGAGGAGTCATTGGCCCTGGCACAGGCCAGAGGAGCTGTGGCTGTCTCATCCCTGGGAGTGTCCAGGGCCAGGTTGGTCAGGGCTGGGAGCAACCTGGGGTAGAGGAAGGTGTCCCTGCCCATGGTAGGGGGTGGAATGAGACGGGCTTAAAAGTCCCTTCCCACCCAAACCATTCTGTGATTCTGTGATTCCATGCCAGCCCTGACAGAAAAGGCAGGGAAACTTCCACCAGCCAGGCTCTGCCATACCAATTCCAAGGAGGGAAAAAGAAAAAGAAGAAAGCAGAACTGCAGACTTTGATGAGCATTAAATTAAAGCAGTGCACAGGGTCTGTTTTGGTTGCCAGGCACGAGCATTGTCTCAACTCTCCCCCTGCCTGCTCTCTGATAACAGTGGTACCCATAGGCTAAGCTCAGCCTGGGGGTGATATGCAAAAAAGAGGGAAAGAAATAAAAAGCACCAGCCTTGTGTAGCCTGGTAAATGTAATTTCAGGTGTCTTGGCCTCTCTCGTTACTCCTGTTCCCTGGCTTCCAGGAAATTAGTTCTGCAGAAGGAAAACCCCAAACGTCTGAGTCGCATTACCCTGGAAGTTCTGGGAGCTGCTCAGCAAACTCACCTGTGTCAGGCAGTGGGTCCTGCCCAGGCAGCAGGGATTTCAGAGACTCTTGGAGTGGTCTGAGTTGAATCTTTAAAGCTCATGGTGTTCCAAACCCCCTGCCATGGGCAGGGGCACCTCCCAGGGTGCTCCAAGCCCTCTCCAACCTGGACACTTCCAGGGATGAGGCAGTCACAGCTTCTTCTGAACAATCTGTGCCAGGGCCTTCCCACGCTCACAGTGAAGAATTCCTTCCCAATATCCCATCTAACCCTGCCCTCTGGTAGTGGGAAGCCATTCCCCCTTGTCCTCTCACTCTATGCCCTTGTCCCAAGTCCCTCTCAACCTCTCTTGGAGCCCCTTTAGGAACTGGAAGGGGCTCTAAGTTCTCCCTGAAGCTTCTCTTCTCCAGGCTGAACAATCCCAATTCTCTCAGCCTTTCCCCACAAGATAGGTATTCCTTCCCTCTAATCATCTTCATGGCTGTCCCCTGGACATGCTCCAAAAGTCCTGTCCTGTCCCTTATCCCAGGAGCAGCTTGTTTTCCTGCTGCTGCACAGGGTGTGATGCCTCTCCCTGATGCACTTGTTAAGGTGATTAGATAACTGCTGCCAACACACACGTTCATCTAATAAGTATGCTAATTGGTATTGACCAACGCGTGGCAGGCACTTTGTCACGTGCCAATTAGGAGTGCCTGAGAGCTGCTCCAGAGCCTGCTGATCACACCTCGGCGTGGGGATCCAAGGGAATGCCCAGGCAGGACCTAGCAGAGGTGGAGTGAGCGCCGGGGTGTGTCAGGCCCTGATAATCAGCCCTGTAATCACTCAGGGCTCGCTTTTGTGATGGATCAATGAGATCGGTATCAACCACACACAGTGTTTTTAGTTATGCCACCAGGGGTGTGGGAGGTGGGATAAAACAGCTGGATACACGAGGCACGGCTGGGGCAGACCAAACAGGGTCGTGGCTGTGGAGGAGAGTCCTTGGAGTTCAGCTGCAGGTGGTGGCAGAGCTTGTGCTGAGCACAGGAAAGGGATAAATGGTCCAGCACAGCCACCTGGGATACTCTGTGCTGGCCCATCCTCCTCCTGCAGCCCCATTTCACCCAGTAGATCCAAAAAAAGTGAGCGTTAGCCCTTCCCCATTTATTCCTTCCCCAGAAATGTATGGCAAAACTCTCTCCTTTCCCTATTTTTCCTTCTATTGTGCCAGCAGCTGCTCGGATGCTCTCGTCTGTCTGGAGTGGTTTATTTATTGCCACCATTAATTAGTTTCATTTGGGTAGGAAGGACACGTCCTCTGGGATTGTCTGTGTGCTGGAGACCATTACTGCATTGGTGTCACAAAAGTCCCTGGCTGCTCCTGGCCTGGCACAATTAATCAAGTGGCGCCACTCAGGCCCTTGTCTAACGAGGCTGGCCCTGGGATCTTTTCCCAAGAAGGAGCCCAGGCTTTGCATGGAAAAGGCCACCTATTTCTCCAGATGGTACTCAAGAGTTCCTACCTCCCTCCCACCCCAAAGCGGGAGCTCCTGCTCCTGCCTCCTGCTGTGGGATGGGCTGAGAGCTGAGCTGAAAAGCCGAAGTTTGTGATGGTCCCTCTTGACTTGGCCCAAATTCATCTTTTTTGAAAGAGAACAGCCCTCGCCTTCTCCAGGCTGTGCCACTGTCTTGGCACACATAGCCAGTCCTGGAGCACCACAGGAAGCGGGAAGGAGCAGGAGCTGGTTGGGTTTATGAGCTATCAGGAGCGCATTTCTCAGAAATACAGTGACCTAATCTCACTCCTATTGATTTTGAGCTATATTTGTACACACACATGGGGACAGAAAAGTGCTGCTGAAAATACAAAATCCTGTACTCCTGGAAGGGCAAAAATTGTTTCCTCCAGGCTTGTTTTCAAGCCTAAGGAAACAAAGGAGCAGGCAGAGAGCCTGACCCAGTTTCTGGTGGGTCTGTGAGACGCGTCCCCATTCCCAGCCCCTGCCAGCGCTCAGGAGCATGGTCCATGCTGTATTTTAAGGAGGTGCTCCTTCCCAATCCCAAAGGTATCCAGCTGCCCAAAAGCATCGCTTTCTGTTATTACTGCCTCCCTCCCTGGAATATGCAAAGCAGGAAGAGGAAAAAACCCCCAGCAAATTAGGCAGAGCAGTTTATCTGACAAGCCAGCGCTCTCCCAGATAAAGGAACAAACAGAGTTTGTCTCATGGTCAGGGTGACACTTTGCCACAAAAGAAGAGCAGGGAGAAGTTAATTAAACTCTGAAGAAGCCATTTATTAGGAAAGGGGAAGTAAGACATGGCTTTTCTTCAATACTGCAGAAAGGTTCATTATAGAGGAAACCCATCCTTTAGCAGTTAATAAACTATTTTCTCCCACCTGGCTTTGAGGGATGGCTAACGGAGGGCCCATGGCTCATTTTAATGGGCACTTTTCCAAGGTGTCCATGGCCCATTGGCTAAAAGGGTTTAGAAAACAGCTGTTTCTGGGAACCAGGGAACCAGAGAGCTTGGCAGGGCTGTAAACAAAGGCAGAGCCTTTTGTGGAGCATTTTCCATTTGCCGTGTCCATTTCCAGTGCTTCCATGCTCCGTTCTGCTGGACGTGCTGGTGGCACGTTCAGTCACTGGGAAAAAAGGGTTTTTCTCTGATCATCCCTCCAGTGAGAGACCAGGAGCCCTCGCTGGGCAGAGTACTGGCCGGAGCACATCTGGAAGGATTATTCCCGATGTGCTGTCAGGGACAGCCCTTTCCTGCTGAGGCCTGACACTTTAAAGAGTTCATTGCCACTGGATATATATTTAAAACAAAAAAAACCTCAACCAAACCTGATTTAAGATGACGAGGACCCAGCAGCTCTAAAGCCCCAGAACCTCCATGCTGGGAAGCCCTTTAAATCCTGAGTCTCTGTTTGCTCCCAGCTGCACTCGATTTGCCCTGGAAACTCCCTCCCTTGGGGTGGGAAACTAAAACCTCTTGTTTTCCCCAGGCTCTGAAATCACCCACTTTCACAGAGTTGCTGGTAAACACCAGAGTTATTACTCCAGAGGAGAATTTACAAGGAATTTGAAATGACTACCTGTTTTAGAGAGGCTTTTTCTCATTTTAGCTTGTGTTAGCTATGCTAAAATTCAACAGCCTCATTGTCTATAAAGCCACTGTGCATGGTGGTAGATGTGACTTTGTCACCTGCATCCTCTACCCTGTGGAGCCTTGAGAAGATGCTTTTGCACTTAGTGAGAATTTAATATTGACAGGCCTTTTATTGTGCATCAGTCCCCTGAATTTGGGGAGTCCAGGTGGGTCTGGGAGAAAATAAAAAAAGAAAGAAGAACATTTGAGGGCAATGCTTAGTTAATACCAAAAAGATTAAAACACAGCCAACCTCCAAGAAAGAGAAAAGGACCTTATGATATTTAGTGAGCAGATAATAAAACAGCAGATGAAATTCAAGGCTGCTAAATGAAGAACAGTGCACAGGGGGGAAATCATTGGGCTCTAAACTGGCTGTTACTGCTCAGGAAGGAGATCTGAGAGTTATGCTGGAAATATCTATCAAAATGACACTGCTGGTCCATAGTAGTCCGAAAAAAATGGGGAGGTAAGAGAGGCTGAAATGGAGAATGTTATTGTGCTGCTTAATGAATGTCTGGTATCTCCTGCCTTGAGTTATTTGTGAGTAGCCCACAAAAAATGGATGGGAAGAAGCCTAGAAAATTATCCACAGAAGGCAAGGATTGATAAAGGCAGGGCCAGACATGAAATCGGTTGTGTTGTAAAGCTGAAGAAATAATCAGCAGTGATGACTGAGTTCAAGAAACACTTGGAATCAGGAGCATCACAGAATCCCAGAATGGTTTGGGGTGGAAGCGATCTTAGAGATCATCCAATTCCAACCCCTGCCATGGGCAGGGATGCCTTCCACTAGACCAGGTTGCTCCAAGCCCTGTCCAGCCTGGCCTGGGACACTTCATTTGTTGAAGTTCATGAGGTTCACACCGTCCCACCTCTCCACCTGTCCCTCTGGATGCCATCCCTTCTGTTCTAGATACAGGGAAGATCTAGAGAAGTTCCAAGAAGTGAAAGCAAACTCTTTACCCAGTAGCCTGTTAAAAAGGAAGACTCATTGCCACAGGAACTTCTAGGTACTGGAGGCTTACATAGTTCTGGAAAGTGGCTGGATATTTTCACAGGGGAAAAAAAAAAGATGAAATGGTTGTTGCTCCCCATCCTGTTCCAGAGCAGTTGGTGTGAGAAGACAAAGGGAGCCTTGCCAGAGGCTCACTAGGACCTGCCTTGTGCCCCATCCGGTTGGTGGCTTGGACTCTCTGCCTTTTCCACCTCCATCCAGACCTGCTGAGCTGCTCCCTGAAGATTCTGAGTGGACTGAAACAGCCTCTGGAACAGCTTTGTTCGCCGAGCACGGAATTTAACTCATTATTTTTGCTGTGAGTATTTAAACCGTGTGCTGGAGGCGCTCGTGGTGTTTTCCCTCTACTGCAAATCCATTGGGAACAACCCCTCGGCCTGCTTGGCTGCTTGGCCACCCTCTCCCCAGGGGATTTGTGGGATCTGGGTCTTGCTCCCTACCGCAGAGGGAACCAGCCAGGGTTTTGCAGGCACAACATCCTCGGAGCTGGGAGGTGATGCTGCATTCCTCAGCAGAGCCCGGAAATAATCTGCCCAGTGGTCCCCGTTATGGCCGGGCAGACAGGCTGAAATTCACATCCACCACTTACCAAAGAATAATGAAACATTTCCTGAGGTGGCCATAAATATCCCCTGCCACGACAACACTCACCAGAGCCTCTTCGATCCAGGGAAATGCTTTAAAACTCAGCAAAGTGGGATTTTTTTTTTTTTAATGCCTCTTTACTTGCTGGTTGCAGCTGCCCTGGCTGTTCCCAGTCAGGGTGAGGGGAGCATGGATGGGGTTTGCGGCTCCCTGAGGAGCTCCAGCACTGGCCTGAGTGGCCCTGTAAGGCAGAGGATGACTCTGAGGAAAACTCTTCTCCCCAGGCTGATGGAAAGGGAGAGGTTTGCAGCTGCTGTCCCCTACCAAGGGGTTTGTTCTGGTCCAGAGCCGCTCTTTCCCACCACGAGGAGGTGATGACACCACGGTGTGCTCTTGACACAGCCAGCTTGGCTCCTTTCCCCCAGGACAGTTTTCCAGCAATGTGGATGCTCAGCGTGGCCTCTTGGTGTTGAGCTGATGCAGATTGCAAAGAAAAGCCATCAACTGGGACAAAAATTCTCTCTGAGGGTCTCTGGGCCCAGCCAAATGTGGTCGAGTCCTCTTTAGGCAGCAGCAGGTCTGATTCTACTGGATGCAAACCAGTCTGTGCTGGTTTCCCTGGAGGGCTGGGCTTCCCTCACTCCACAAAACCAGAATTGCCACGGCCAGGAGCAGGCTCAGTGCCGGGGACTCGTCCTGCCTCTCCTGCTCTGAGGAAAACCAGCCTGGAGCCCGGACATGGTGGCTAAACCTGAGGCCTCACGCACAGGCTAAAGCCGGGAGGAGATGGGGATGTGGCAGCACCAGGCTGGGGAGGGTTTGCTACCTCTGATCTGGATGAGAGCCTAGGGACAGCCACCCCGGGAAGAAATGCTCTTAGCAGCCCTGGCCGCAGAGGGGAGAGGAGGTGTTTGATAGCAGAAGAAAAGCTGGTGGTGGGAAAAGCGTGGGGAAGCGATAGATTTTTCCAACCCAGCCGCTGAATCAGTCTCATGGCTGTGGTCACTTTAAAATGGATCAGCAGAAATAAAGTGGGTTTAGATCTGCAGTGGGAACGGGAACAGCAAGGGGAAGAGGGAGACATCAGATGGCAGCAACCAGCAGAGGAGATTGACTTAATGGGATCAGCTCTCATTTTGTTCTTATTATCAGCACCTTGGGAGTGCAGCTTCTCTTAATTAATTCCTTTGGTCTCTCACACATGCAGCTGAGGCCTGTGTCCCACCAGTGGCTGCTTGGGCTGGTGCCTGTGGGTCAGGGCAGGCAGGGAAGCACAGAGCAGTCAGTGCCAGAATCCCACAATGGTTTGGGTTGGAAGGGACCTTAAAGGTCATCTCATTCCAACCCCCTGCCATGGGCAGGGACACCTCCCACTAGACCAGGTTGCTCAGAAGAGCTCTTAATCCTGGCTGGGAAAGAGTGGCTTTTCCCACAAGACACTTGTGGAAGATTCCAAAATCAGCATCTGTTTTGAATGCATTCAGTTGTAATGTAGAATTCTCTTGCTGGCTGCATGACTGGGCTGAAACTAAGCCAAACCTGGCTCTCCCTTCTCCTGCCATGGTGTGGCCACCAGTTCACTGGTTAGTGGGGGAAAGTTCTTCCCTCAGTCTCCCTTCGATGGTTCACCGGGTTTTTAATGTGGAGCGGGAAGAAAGAAAGAGCTCAATTTATGCTCTTGGTATCACTCAGCATTTTCTACGCCTATGGTTAAGCTGTGATTGCTATCAAGGCTATCGAAATCTCCAGAGGCTGAAAATCAAGGTGAAAGCTTGCTTTCATGGATTATTTCCAGTCGCTTTTCTTCTGGCTCTGCTAAAAATAACGCAGGAATAGCTTTCTTCGAACATTCCTATTCCCTCCTGGCTGGAACAGAGAAGGTCAGGAGGATGAAAGTGAACAGCAGTGGGGGGAAGGAGTCACAGCAAACTCTTTGCTTGTATGGGTTTGGATGAGATTCGTTTGCTGGTTTGTTTGGGTTTTTCACTTTGATCTCAACCTGATTAACTTCCCTTCTGCATTTCTCCCCTTTAGCCCATGGTGGGGAAAGCTGGGTGTTTTGGTCCTACTGAAGCAAAAAACTTGCTGGTTTTAACCATTTCTGCTTGCAAATCCGTGAGAAACATCCTCAGATCTAGATGGGGATGACAATATTGTCTCCAGTGTTTTAGGATCTTTATCCAAGACTTTGGGATGATGCTGTGCTGTGTATCTTGTGCTTTTCCTTGCAATGGTTATGGATTTTCTTAATTGCTGGTTTGGTCCCTAAATTTCCTGCGTCTTTTTAGTCCGGAGCGTTTCATAGGACCTAACAGGAGATAATGGTACCCCAGGAGGCAGCCACGGTGTTATCTCAGGGTGGGCAGGCAGGAGAGAGCTCCTGGAGGCCACTCAGAGGAGGAGATCCCACTGCAAGGCTTGGCTAATGACAGCCTGACTCCATTGCTTGGGTGGACCTCAGGTTAACTGGAGGTGGAAACAGCCTTTAATTTGCAGATGAAATGTGTTTCCTGCTGGTTTGCTGCTTGCCCTGAGCTGGCACAGCAGCAAAGGGGAACTCTCAGGGGCTCCCAGCCTTCTTTACCCCAAATTTCTGCTTCTTGGCCACCCCAAGGATACCCAAAGAGCTGGCTCCCACATGGAGGAGATGCTCCCACAAGGAATTTGCAGCAGGGTGGCCCCTGTGGAGCCGAGAGAGCCCTGCTGGTCCCACAGGAAGGCTGTAATGGGGATTTCCTTGGATTGGTGCCAGCTGCAAGTCCCACCAGTTTCTTTGATCCTGGGTTGTTGATACAAGCACAGGAGTTTCTGCCTTGTATTGTCGCGACTTTTCCAAGGACGGCTTTCCAGAAACATGTCCCAGGGTGCAAGGGGTGGGAGGATGACCTTGGGAAACCAAAAGGAGAAACGTGTGTTTCTCCAAGGCTCGTGATACAAGGCCTGACTCAGGCAGGGCTTCCTGGAGAAGACATTACAGGCTTTTTTCAGCTTTCCAAGGGGGGCAAGGCCAGAGTTTTCCCTGTTCTGGGAGAAAGTTTTAGGTTTTGAAGCAGCGTGTTCAGATGTATAAGACGAGGGTCCTTGAGGGCGTTAAAGATGGTCCAGGGAGAACTAGAAGGAGCAACAGCCAAATCCTGAGGCAGCAATAATCCCTTCAGCCCTGGCACCAGGACATAACCCAGGGCAGAGGCAGCACCATGGCAGAGCATCCCATGGCAGCTGGGAGTAGCAGGTGGGGTACAGGGACAAGAGCTCAGGTAGACTTTAAAAAGGATTTTGAAAAAAAGCAACATGTGGGAGCATTTGGCAAAATTCCTGCTGAAAAGAAGAAATATATATTCATATTTATGTGTATAGATATAATCCAGCAGCTCTGCCAAAACTGTGGTCCCCTTGTTTATCAAAGGGGAAGAAGGCCTACAGCACACCTGACAGGTCAAGTAAGGCAAATGCAAGGCTTTTTTTTTAGGGGGGAAGTGTATTTTTTGCCATCGTTAAGAGTAAAGCTGGAGCGGCAACCTGGAATATGTTCCCGAAGATGAGGACCAGACAGGCACTTACAGCATGGAATCCTCAAATGGTTTGGGTTGGAAGGGACCTTAAAGACCCTCCTGTTCCAGCCCCCTGCCATGGACAGGGACACTTTCCGCTAGACCAGGTTGCTCCAGACAGCTGGATCCAAAACTCTCTAGTAAAATTAGATATCATCATCTTGCGATGTAGTTCTCCACCTCATTCTTAGACCAGGAAACTTTATCTTCGTAATGACTTTTTATGTCATTCCAGGGTGCAGGAGGTTTCTTTTATATTTATCAATTTTCTTCTCACCTCCTAAGCAAGGTGCTGGCAGGCAGAGGAGGGAACTCGGCCCCGATCCAGATCCTGAGTGCGTAAATAATCCAAGCACTGATGGGATGGCAAAGGCTTGGCATTAAGGATGGCCTTGAGGGGATGTTCGGCCTGAGATCCTGCTCAGTGGGCACTGAGCCGGCATCAGCCCATGGATCATCTGCAGTGGTCACTCCAGCTGTTTGTTATTCCTTACTGGGCGCGTGTGACGGATCACCGGCATTACCCGCTCTGGCTTCTGTGCTCTGATTAGATTCCTGCAATTTTGGGAGAGGTGGGATAATAAATAACAAATCCTGAGAAGTGAATAACAAGTGCCTCTGTTTGTGCCAAGGGGTCCTTCTTTGCATGCCAAAATAAGGATTTATCTGCTCTTGCTCTCCTCTGCCCACAACTTTTTATTGGTGTGATGGCTTTGGGGGTGTTGTCCCACTGGAACTGAAAGCAAAGAGCTGTTTAGATGTGCATTAGCCAGGAGAGCTGGCAGCATTTTGGACAGGTTGCCCAGAGAAGTTGTGGGTGATTCATCCCTGGAAGTGTTCAAGGATGGAGCTTTCAGCAGTGGGCGGTGTCCCTGCCCATGGCAGGAGTGGAACAAGATGAGCTTTTAGGTCCCTTCCAGCCCAAACCATTCTGGGATTCAGCCAACTCAGAATCCACTGAAGAGCCTTTAGGCAAAGGAAAACAATATCTCATAAATCTTGGGGGAGGGGAGGTGAGGAACTCAACCCTAAAACTTTTTGTTCTACTGGTTAAATAAAGAACCAAACATGATCAGCCAGGTAGCAAAATGAAATTAAGATGAGGGTTTGCTCAGCGTTGCTGCTTTTTTGGCTGGGTTTTTCTCCCTGTGCATGCAGAATGCCACTGCTGACGTAGCTCTGGCCGTGTCAGCAAAGGCTGGGAGTTGTGTTGGGTTGGTTTTTCCTTTGGTGCTCTCTGCCTGCTGCTTTCAGCTGCTGGGAGTCATGTCCTGCGCCACCCCTGCTCCGATGTCCTTTGAAAGGCGGCGGTGTCACCTTTTCAAAAGCGAGTGTAAAGCTGAAACTCTTCCACAGCTTTGCTGGAATGCTGGGGGAAAGTGGCAGGAAGGGTAAGGGAGATAAATTTCCTTTTCCTGCCCATCAAAAAAAAAAATCTGGCCCCCACGATGCCGGCTAGCTGTGTTGGGGATGTGATGCCACGCTGGAGTTTTGGGGCAGCTGCAACCAGGTTTGCCTTTTTTCAGGCCATTCTGCATGCTGAGCATTTGCAAGGGCAATGCTGCAGGTACCAGTGATGCTTGTGAGGCAGCTCCCTGGCAGCCCAAACCATTGCCAGCCTCTTCCCCACCAGCAGGGAGTTAAAGCACACCCAAACCCCAGAGTCTTGCTCTGGGCTCTGTGCATGGCAACAGCGTTGCAGGCTCCTTCTCCCTCCTATTTGATTTCTCTTTCCCCCACTTCTTATTTTCCCTAAGAACTTTTGAAATGTTCTGTTGATTTTTTGATCCCCTCTTCTTTTGAAAAGGCCACCAAGAAGGTCTTGTCAGCAATTTAACGGGGAGATAAAAGAAGATGGAAAAGGGGGATTGTGAGCAGAGGGAGAGCGCCTGACATCTGGACGGGACTAATGTGTGATAAGATGGGAGGGTTGTAGGAAATCTGCTGTGCTTGATCTCTTGCCAAGGCAGGGCTTGGACCTGATGGCTTTAAAGCCACGTCCGTGTGGATGGAGCCTGGGTTGCCCAAATCCCTGGCAATGCCTGCGGATCAGGTGGATGGAGGCCTGGGGTCCTGCTCGCTCAAGTTAAAAGTCTTTTCTGGCTGACTTCAAAGGGCTGTAAGCCCAGATTATCTGCACTGTCCATTTTGACTCGAGGAGATAAAGAATTAAATAAATAAAAAGGAAGCTGCTGCTTCCAACCTGGGTGCCCAGAAGATGGAAAATGCTTGTAGGACCAGCCAGGGGCTTGGGGGTGCCGATGTCCTTCTAGAAAGCTCTGTGATCCACCCAAGCCTGCACATGGAGGTGGTCAGAGCAGGCGCTAGAAAGGGCAACCACTGCCTTTTTAGTTACTGAGCTTGTCAATTATTTGGTTTATCTCAGTGTTTTTCCATTCCTCCAAGGTTTTGAGGCTGGAGCAGCTGGTTTTTGGTAAAAACCAGGCAAGCAAACAGGGATGTGTTTAGATGCTGCTTTGGGGCTTCAAACACCCTTTGGCTCCTGCAGAATTGAGCGCCAGTTCTTCAGCTGGTGGGGTTTGTAGCAGATCCCTCACCTCGTCCCCAGCCCAGCACGGATCTGGGGGACAGCTCCAAATCCAGGTTCAGTTCTACCACTTAGGCCCCATTTTGGGTTTCTGCTGGTGCCCTTCTGCAAAGTTTTACTCTGTGCCAGAGAAAAACCCCATGACAAAAGCTCAGCTTTTGGGGAAGGAGTTTTCCTGTGAGTGCAGAAGTTTGTGTGCAACAGCGAAGAAATCGTAGTCGAATGCACAATATCCCTTTTTTTGGTCCAAGATAGCATTTTTTTAAATTTTTTTTTTTTTAAGGACAAAGAAGGCAACGATTAGGCACGGAAATAATTTGGGCCACTGCTTGTGTTAGAGATAACTCTCTGTAAGGGATGCTGGCTCGGATGTTTCTTTCTCTCTATCCACAGGTGAGAATAACTTCAAAACTTAAATCCAATATAGAAAGGCAGAGAGGGAAAGGTTTAATTGTCCTGACTCTGCTGCAGGCTGATAAGCTCCCATTGATTTTCTGTAGCCAAGTCTCCAGAGTGAACGTGGGTGATGTTTGTGCAAGTGAGTGCATGAAAGTTTCTTACTCCTTAGGTATTCCTAATTCTCTATTTCCTATTTCTCATGGAGAGAGCTTGATGCTTCCTCCAGAAAATGAGCATTTGCAGCACAAATTTTTTAGGGTGTGGGGTTTTCTTTTACCTCCTTTTCACCCTTTCCATTGGCTTCCTATGAACTTCCCACCAGAGTGGGGAGAGAGGTCTCAGGAAAAATGTCCCTTCACCAATGTGTATCCCTCAACCTGAAGCTCAAAGCAGCTTCATATTCACCCTGTCCTATAAAACCATCTGTTCCAGTGGTCTAATCCCTGCCTGTTTCCACCCAAAAACGCAGACAGAGGGAATAACACAAATAAAGGCAGTACCCAACCGGGGATTTCCCAATAATTTGAACTATTTTGTCCCAGAGAACACAAAAATATCCAGTTGACTCTTTATCTGTTTATTTTGAGGGTTTGTTGTAAAGAAAAATAAATGAACGCAGGAAGAAGGGATGGTCCAGCAAGTTTTTTGTTCATTTCAGAAACCTACAGGCTCCAAAAATTTTGGATGTCTAGCTGGAACCTGGCTGCTTATCTCACCTGAGCCTCCAAACCCACTGAGATTTTTTTTTACCTCAGTGCTAATTATAAAAAAATTGGTTTGTAGTGATGGAGAAATGTCCAAAGGAGCCAGAAAGGAGACAAGCAGCATTCAGATGGGGGGGATAGGAAGAAGAGAAAGCACCAACCTCCCTGGAGATGTAATAGGCTTAGTGGTCCTGCTTGACACATGTCGGATAAAATAAAAAAAACCCCACAACAATATTTATAAGAAGATTAGCTGGAACATGGTGTAATTTCTCCAGGGACTGGCCACGTTCGAAGCTCAAACCACCAACTCCCAGAGCCTTATCAGAGTAATGAATTTCCACCACTTTGGGCCATTAAAAATCCTCACGCCGGCCCCTTTCCCCACCTGAAGCATCTCGGATTTGGGGCACATCTGCTGGGGATGGTTGGATTTGTGCCGTGCCCCTCCTCGCCGGGCCGGAGGTGCGGCGCTGGGAGTTAACTCGCTGGAAATAACCGGATGTGACTGTCTCATTTGTGGCTGCCATCCCTCTGGGAAAAATCCCTGTCTCTGGGCAGCAGATTATCCTCGGGCTCATTACAACATTGTTCCCAAACAAATCCCCCAGGCTTCTGCCTGTAATCACTTTTACATACGTGTAGGCAAATATCCCTCCATCCGTGCCCGCAGGTGGGGATGGAGCCGGAGCCACGTGATAAATGGGAGAAGGGATGCAGCCACAATCACTTGGACAGTGGCTGGAAAGCACCAGTACTGACCACTGGTGAAATTTCAACCAAAACCGGGTTGAAATCAGGTTTGATTTCCCTGAAAACCGGTAGACAAAGGGTTTCTTGGCCTTTTTCTTGGTTTGCTGAGTTTTTTAAGAAAAGCAACTAAACAGCAAATGTAAAGCAACCAGCTTTTAAAGATTCAGCTGAAATTCTCAGCAAGTCTCAGTCTGGGGGGGAGCAGAGAGGTGATCCTGTACTTCCTGTGGCTATTTTAGCCCAATCCAGCAGCGCCGTGGAGCTGCTCCAGTGCTCTGTCCCTGCAAGCATTGCCTGGGGCTACATTCCTCCAGCCCACTTTTTCCTCGAGTGGTCTTGTGCTAAAACCCATAATTCTTAGGGTTTTAACCCATATATTTTGGTGTATCAGAACCAAGACACAACAGCCAAGTGACTCTTTTATATCTGCTCATTACTAGGGGGGATGTGCTGGAGACGGTGCCAACCCCAAAAGCAGGACGGTCACCTGTAGCCAGACTTTAGAGCCTGTTTGGGGACCTCTTTGGTGACATTTTGGGGACAGCCTCTGGGGGAACATGTCAGGGGACTGGTGGGGTTGATGAGGTATTTTGAAGATGTGTAGCGATGGTGACGATGTTTGTGGGGTATGGGGTGAGCAGTTTGTGAGATTTGGGATGTTTGTGGGATGTGGAGGGCAGGCTTGTGGTACTCAGGGAGTTTGGATGGGATTTGTGATATTTGTGCATTCCAGTTTGGAAGGTCTGAAAGGGCTTGTGGCATTTTGGAAATGCCCAGGTCCACACTGGAGCAGCTGGCGGGGGAAGATCCTACGCCAGCAGGCAGCACTTGTATCCCACTCGCCCATCCCTGGCAACCTCCTTCCCTGGGATTAAATTAAGCAGGCATGGAAACGGCCACCCTCACTTGGCAGGCAGGGGCAGGAGCAAAGGTGAGGAATCCCCTCACCCTTCTTCCCACCTTTCCCCCTGCACTCCTGGTCATCCACGGGGATGCACTTCCTGCTGGCCCTGCAGACTCCCATGGGAAAGCCATGCTAAGGGCTTGGAAGTTGTCCTTGCTTTAAAAACTGGTTGTGCAGGAATTCTTTCTGGCCAAAGTGCCCTTGCTAGAGCAGATATTTGGATTTGCGTGGTGCTCCGTGAGAAACTCCCTGAGAGATCTCTGCCTTTACCTCCTTTCCATGACTTATGATCCTCCTCCTGTCATCCCCCTGCTCCTCATGGTGAGGAAATTATTTATTTAGGATGGGAGGGGCTGTTAAGGGAGATGGATTATGCATTTGTGGTTTAAATACAGGGAAAAGGGAGAAAATACTCTTCTTCCTTCTTCGCCCCCTCCTCCATCTCCCTTGGTGGGCTTGGGCCTACATCCCCTATTTTTCATCCAAATGGAACAGTTTATTTTTGTCTCTCTAGAAAAATAAGCGTTAAAAGTTCCAAGATGGATCACCCACATGCAGATCTTCCAGGGCTGCAGGGAAAGGAGGCTGTGGGGAATATTGCGGCCGAGAGGAAGCCGAAGGAATAAGTCAGGAATATGTGTGGAACTGAAGGCTGGATGGACCATTCATTCCCATTAGGGAGAGGTGCAGCACCATTAATAATCATTTTAACAAGAGCTGGCCTGAGCCAGCAGGGCTGGGCTGCATTTCTGGAGAGGGAATTTTTGTTTAATAAAAGAAATAACGCCATGCATACAAATGAGAAGGGGCGGCGGGGCTCACTTCTCCTACCTGATATTTACTATTGCTCCACCTGCCTTGAAATATGAACATTTATTTGGCTAACACATACTAAAAGGGCCGTGCCTGCCGTATTTCCTTTCCTACCCCAGAATCCTTGGGCTTAAAGCTCCAAAAGTGCTGGGTTTTTGAGCAGCTGTAACCCGTCCAGGGAGGAAAGGACCATCTCACCTGGACGAAAGCATCCAAGCAGCAGAAATCTCATGTTTTCAGGGGGGTTTTACGCATCTCAGAAGCCTGCACAGTGAGGCTGGAGTTGGCCAAAACTTCTCATTTTGCTCAGGTGTGCTTTTTGGAGCTCATTTTTTTCTGGAAAATCGGCGGAGCGCAGGTTCCATAGACGGAGCGTCGCTGCGTATTTTACCCATAAACCCAAATGGTTTAAAATAGATAAGGCATTTCCTTTTTAAAGGAATAAAGGAGTAGAAACCTTTTGGGTCTTTTATGAAGCAGCCATCGAGAAGAAAGCTTTTAATCTTGGCAATTTAAGAGGGCAGAGGAATTAGCTTTTAACCGGGCACTCCTTGCCTACTCTATTTTTTAGGGAAAAAAGCAGCAGGGCAAAGAGCCAAACCTGAGACGGGACTGGGAGCTGAGTGAACTGCTACAATCCCTGCTCCAGCTGTCTTCACGAGGTGGTGGGGATGTGAGAATGGGGAGGGACGGGAGCTCTCCCTGCTCTCGAATCATCCGTGCACCCGAATTTTGTCACGGAGTGCTGGTGTTTGTGACCATGCAGGCCAAGGCAGGGATGTGGGGATGTACAGCCAGTGGATCCTGCTGGTGGGGTGGGCTGTGACACTGGAAGTGCCACTGGGAAAGGTTCAGAAGGGCAGAGAGGCTGTGCAATGCAAAGTTCATTTAGACGTGAAGGTTGTGGGTGAGAAACCTCTCTCAGTCAGGAAAACTCTGGAGAGGGACTATCCCAGGGAACTTCTCCTGCCATGGTGGGGCCAGAGCAGTCCTGTTCTCCTGGCACCTGATTCAGTGCCACCTCTATGGGCACACCCTTCTCAAAGACAGACCTAGAGCTCCATTAAGGTACTTGGATTTGGATACAGTTTGTCTGATGCTGCTGCTGGCACCGTGATTCCAAAGTGAATTGAACCAGTTTGTCCTCAGGAAAGTGTGGGGTTTTAATTAATTAATACAGAGATAAAAAAAGAGTGAGAACACAACATCAGCTGGACTCCTGCCACGACTGACACCTTCATCTTTCCCTCCTGGGAAGCTCTTGGCTGGGCTGCCCTGGGAACATATTTGATGTTTCCTTCTCTAGACGGGCAGGGATAACTGATGATGGTCTCCTGCCAAGCACAGGGAACCACCCCTGAGGTGACAGACCCGCTGGGACACCCACACTGGGGCTGGTACCGACAGCAAACTCCTTATTCTGGGTAAAATCCCCTCTTTTCC
Organism: Melanocharis versteri; assembly: GCA_013397845.1. Taxonomy (NCBI): domain Eukaryota; kingdom Metazoa; phylum Chordata; class Aves; order Passeriformes; family Melanocharitidae; genus Melanocharis; species Melanocharis versteri. Next base: position 848,070 of record VZTG01009179.1, on the reverse strand, counting down.
CATCTTGTTTCCCTGTTAGGACCCAGTTATGCAAGCATTAGGCTTTGGGAGGTGACTCGCCGTGGCGATCACGGCGTATCCGGCTGAGGAGAGGGGAGCTTTGGATAGTGCCAAGCTGTTCTTTGGGAATGCAGGTGATCCTAAGAGCTGAGGGACAGGGACAGCTGGCTTTCATGAGTCACTGCTGAGATCTCAGTCCCCGGATCTCATGAAGGCCAGGAGAGGTTGAGGATTTGCTCTTTTCACAGTGTGGCAGCAGTAGGGGCTGCGGGCTCGGTATCCAGTGGGTAGCAAAGAGTGGAGGAATTATCTCCCTGGAAGATCCAAGGAGATATCTTCACGTTTAGCTGAGAATCTTCTTTCCAGAAAGATCCTCTCCCATGGAACTGCCTTTGTTTTGCCTTTAGCAGGGACACTCAGGAATAGCCTCTCGCAGCGTTTGCCCCAGATCCAGAGAATCAGAACCATGGAATGGTTTGGCTTGGAAGGGACATAAAAGATCATCTTGTTCCAGCCTCCTGGAAGGAGCAGAGACACTTTCCACTAGGCCAGGCTGCTCAGGGCTCCATCCAGCCTGGCCATGAGCACTTTCAGGGATGAGGCATCCACAGTTTCTCCAGGCAGTCTGTTCCACCTGTTATGGGGATTTGCTACTTTGAGGGCAGTGGCCTCTCCACAGACTTCCTTTAAAAGAAAACAGTGGGAAGCCAATAGCAGGGGCCAGGCAGACAGGAGGGGGATCCCACATGCCCTTTCTCCTTAGGAAATGAGAAAAAAGTAAATGACTGAGATTTTAGGTTTCCTCTCTGATGATCCACAGCCTCCTGCCTCACCCAGTACCCCCAGCTCTTATCTCATACCTGCTCTTTCCATCTCGGAGATTTTGGAAATTCGGCTCCATCTGGTTCTTTCTGATGGAAAGATAGTGTATCACAGGCTTGGCAGGCAGGGCTCTGTTAATTAATGGTAATCCCTTAATCCTGGGGAGATGTGAGAGGCTGAGCTGCCCGCTGAGTGCACAGAGGTGTCAGACCCAGACCAGGAAAACTGCCTGTCCAACACGGCACCAGAGAGGTTTTTTTCCCCTCTGATTATCTATATTTCTATTATCTGTAGTTCAATAATTAGGTATTATCACAAGAGTTATTTTCTCCCACTGTTGGTTGTCATAATCTGGTGAAACCACTTTTGCCACCTGAAAAAAAAAAAAGGAAAATTGTTTCTTTTGCAGTTTTAAGGGGAATTAGAGGTGAAGTTTGCTAGGACAGCTTTTCTTCCCTTCTGCCTTTCCTCCTGGCATAAACATTTTTATTTAGAGAAGAGCCCTGATGCCAAAAAGCACCATTTCACTTGGACAATTTACCACATTTAATCTGGAACATTCCTCAGTGCTTTCATCCAGTCAATCAAAACTGTTCAGCTCTCAGCTTTGCAACATAAAAATGCCCCTTTCCCATTTTTAAAAATATTTTGTGCGTGTCAGTTCTTCAACACCAAAAACAAGCAAGAGCAGAAAACATCCAGATCGTGTAATTCCCATGGAAAATTGCATTTGAATGAAGACATTTTTCTCCCTAGAATGTTAGTTTTAATTAAAAAAAATTATATATATATATATATATTTTTTATATATATATAGATTATTCCTGCTTCTGCTGATGCCTGTGTTTCCTTCTCCAGCAGGAAAGCACCACATCCCAGTGCATGCCAGGAGGCACAATTGGGCTGTAGGATTAAGGCCACAGTGACACATCCTACATCCTTTACCTCTCCTACTTCCCACTGGCAGGCTTTGAGCTTTCAGAGTCACTGGCCCAGCAGGAAACAGCAGGGCAGTGTTTTGATGGCCTGAATTTCTTCTGAGTCACCTTAGCAGCGCCTTTCTTCTCTTTAATTTGTTCTGGGTTTGTTGTGGTGCCTGTTTCTGTGTTTCCCATTGTCACTCAGCCTTGGGTTGAGGCCAGCATTAAGGCTCCAAAGGAGCTTGTTGGGCCTGGCACAGGGCTGAGTTTTACCTGGATCGTGCTGACCTGGAATTTGAAAGGCCAGGAGATCTCCCCAGCTGGGGAGCGATGGAGCTGTGCCCAGGCTGGATGCTCACACCAGCTCTGACTGAGGGCAAGCAAAGCAGAGCACGGAAAGGAGGCTGATGTTTTGCTAAAATTTGTTACCTGGTGGTGTGGAGCTCCTCGGAGTGGCTCACACCCTCTCCAAGGATTCCTGAGGGACCTTCTTCACCAGGGTGGCTTGGATTTGCCAGGGTGTAAGATTTAGGAGCTTTTACCTTCTTTTCTCAGTGTTAGCAGGGTTGTAGGAAAGCTAAAACCTGGCCATCAGATTAAAAATTAAGACCAGTACCATTCCTAGTGTGTGCCATTAAAAAACTGCTGGGTTCGACAGGTACAGCACAATTCCACACACCCAGGAGTGCTATTCCACGTCTAATGAAACCTTTCCCTCGAACACAGGGAAGTCTGACTGTTTCCCCAAAGCACTCTCCTTAGTAAATCCATCTCTGCTGTAAACTCTGGCTGTCTTTGAGGGTCTCTGACCTTCCTTTGCTGCTCAGCCACTGGGAGATGGGATGGGATGGGATAACAGGTGAGGCACAATCCCTGCTAAGGCTGTTTTGTTGTGTGGACTCAGCTGCCAGGGGATGAAAAAGGGACCACCTGAGCAGCTCTGGCTTAGTTGGAGCTGCTGGGATGGCAGGAGCTCCTCTTTAGAGCGTGTCTGCAGGAAGAGCTCCAGGTCTGCTGTATTTAAGGCCAGCATTTACTATCCCCCAACCTTTTCCTTTATTTTAAGAGCTAAAGGAATTTCTGGCTTTCTGCGGCTTTTCTTTCATAGCATAGGAGAAGATTTTGGGAAAGTAGAGCTCATCTTTTTGTCAGTTGTTAACAGAGTCAAAAGCACCAGCTTTCCTCTCTTTGGTGCCTGAATTCTCTTATCTTGTGGTGCTTGCAGCAGCCTTTTGGTTTATGAAAGCTGCACATGGGAATGGCTGGGAAGCCACAAAAGGTGCCTGATGGGAAGCCAGGAAAGATGCCTGCTGAAAAGCATCTTGGCCTGAGTGTAGGAACAGCAGCAGTCCTTCATATGGGAAGGGAAAAATAGCCCTGGTGCTGTGATATGTGCTGATGCTGTGTGTGTGTGTAATCGCTGGGATGTGGATAAAACCCCAGCTGTGTTTAGCTTTAGTTTTATATTTCTTTGGATGGCTGAACCGGAAAAGGAAAGAAATGAAAAAAGAGCCATACACGCATAAAAAAATAGAGATGGATAAGACCTAGGTCATCTACTCAATACTTTCCTGCCACCGGATGATTTTTCCTGGACTCAAATCTCTGCTCTGAGTTGTGGCTGGGAATACATTAACCTTTAAAACAATAGTATTAGAATTTTATATATTTTCTTTAAGCAAAATGCTGGAAACCTGGTAAATGTGAAGGGCAGGTCATGTTGAGCGAGTGGTCCCCCAGGAAATTGGATTTCAGGGGGTTTATTCATGAAGGAGCACTCAGCCTGTTGGAGTTCCCTTGGAGGTGGTGCTGACCTGGAGCCCAGCTGGCCAGGCCCTGGCCTGGGGGACTGGGCTCTGTCCTTCCAGGACTTTGTGGCCACCAGGGAAGCCCAGGCAAAGCCAACGGGGTCCCAGTGACAGCAGTGCTGTGGTTGCATGGGTCCTGCTGTGTGGTCTGTCCATGGGAGTCCCAGCTGGAGCTGTAGGAACAGCTCATGGCACTACAGGGAGCGGAGAAAGTGTTGCCTCAAGGCATGTGGTGGTTTTTTTTAACCTCTCATGTAGATTAATTAAAGGGTACTTGGGAGCTATAGAGCTCCAGCATGATTTCCACTCCTGTTTCTGTGGCTGTTTCCTGGAACTGGATGGCAGGCAAATCATGGAATGGTTTGGATTGGAAGGGAGCTGAAAGAGCAGCTAATTCCCACTCCCTGCTGTGGGCAGGGACACCTTCCACTATCCCAGGTTGCTCCAAGCCCTGTCCAACCTGGCCTCGGACACTTCCAGGGATCCAGGGGCAGCCACAGCTTCTCTGGGCACCCTGCGCCAGGGCCTCCCCACCCTCACAGGGAACATTTCCTTCCTGATATCCCATCCATCCCTGCCCTCTGTCAGCTTGAATCCATTCCCTCTTCTCCTGTCACTCAGGCCCTTGTCCCAAGCCCCTCTCCAGCTCTCTTGGAGCCCCTTTAGGCCCTGGCAGGGGCTCTGAGGTCTCTCTGAGAGCCTTCTCTTCTCCAGGTGAACACTCCCAGCTCTCCCAGCCTGGCTCCAGAGCAGAGGGGCTCCAGCCCTTGGACCATCTCCGTGGCCTCCACTGGACTCACCCCAGCAGCTCCATATCCTTATGTTACCTTTCTTCCTCTCTCCTCATTTCGCAGCAGCACGGAAACCAGCAAGGAATGTGTCTCCTTGAGTTTTGTTAGCATCCAGGGAGTGGCTTCAGTAGGAATGATTTTCCTGTGGCTTTCAAATTGGTGCCCTTTATTTTCCATCATTGTTTTTGCTTGTGTTTCATAGGCAAGACAACCAGGACACCAAATTAGAGGGGCTCTGTCTGGTGCTCTGAGCATTTCTTCCCATCCTGAGCCTCTGCTACGGAATTCTTGTGTGCTGAGATGGTGCTGCAGTTTTAGGTGGCTGGAAATTTTTTCCAAAGGAAGAGAAGGTCTGGTTTGGAAACAACATCTTTTTTAATCTTCTCTCTGGACTGTTGTCTGCTGCTTTTCTGAGTTATTCAGCAAGTTGCAACACAAAGACACAAAGAGAGATGTACTGTTATTATTGGTGGCTGTTGTTCCTAAGTCTTTATTGATTTTTATGAAAGAAATAATAACAATGTGCATGAGGTATCCAGCTAACAAAAGAGGTCCTGCAGTACTCATCTCAAATTAAATATAGAGAAGCAGAATCCAACTGGGATATTGACAGGAAAATACAAAGCTTTGTGTTTCAGTGTAGTGCTGGAGTGAAAGCAGGACTTTGCCTTGCCGCAGCCCACCTTGATGAGGAGACAGCCAGCATTGTTCTTCCCTACAGCTCCTCAACAAACACATCCCAAACATCTCCCGAGGCCAGAAAGAAGGGTGTTATCAGCAGGAAGGAGCTGCTCCCTGGGACTGACTTTGGGTTGGCCTGTGACACCTGGGGGAAACTGGGATGCCCCCAGGGCAGCGGGAGTGGGGTGTGTGCCCATCCCCGTGCAGTGCCTCGAGGTAACTCGGTCAGGCTGCTGTGCTCCAGCTCACCGGTGTGTTTCTGTAGAGGGTTTCTGCTTCGTCCAAGTTTCTGCTGTACATCAGAGCCAGGCATCTGGAGGGGGCTTGGAGAAATCTGGGATGGTAGAAGGTGTTCCCTGCCTGTGGCAGGGGGTTGATCCAGGTGATCTTAAAGGTCCTTTCCAAACCAAGCCATTCCATGATTCTGTGATGAGCTCAGGGTGTCCTTTCAGCAATGAGAAGGTCGTGAGGAGAGAAAGCAAAGAGAAAGTCTGTTCTTCATGGTTGGTCTGACTTTCTTCCTGCTGGGTTAGCTTGCCAATTCTGAGTCAAGGGCTGATGCATCCCAAGAAAGGAAGGGTGTGAGGGACCAGCTCTGACATTGCTGCTGATCTGAACTCCATCCTCTTTATCCAGCCCTAACAGAGGGCTTGGAAAAGCCTTCTCTCCTTTTTTCCTCTTCTTCCCTTCCTCCTGCATGTTCTCACACATGTCAAGGTGTAACTTACACGAGAGAGACGGTGTTGCTGCTGTTCCACCTGAGAACAGGAGCTACCAGACACCACATGAAAAAGTGTCATGGTCTTTGTTGCCGGATTCTCACTCCAAAAATACTCTGATAAGTTCAACGAGGCTCAGGTAATGTCAGAATTTGTCTCTCCCTTGACTTTACAAGGAATTCCTGAGCACAATATTGAATCACAACCATATTGAATCACGGCCGTATCTCTGCTCTTAAATCATTTCCTCTAGCAAAACATCACCCCATAGAGGAAGTCCTTTCAGCGAAGACAAAAATGAAAGTGTTTATTGGTTTGAAAAGATCCCTCTGTGTGCCAGAATCAGTGTGAGAGAGAATGGAAGCGCGAGTGCCTCTGGCAATGCCTTCGCAGGGCAGTTTGTCATCCCGGCACGAGAAGGAGCTGAGCAAACACAAATATTAAACTAATATTTTTGGCGCTCGGTGAATTTTGATTGTCAGCTCACGGTGCCCGAGGCAGCAAACAGGAATGAGATGCAGTATCCCTAAGCTTTGTATTCATGGCTGAATTGATGCTCCTTTTCTATTCATTTGTAAGTGTGTGTGACTCTGGGTATTGCCATTTATCTGTTGTGTGAGGGAGAGATGCTAATGAGGGCCCAGCCAAGGCTGCCAAGTCAGGAGGTAAAACAGCAAAACAAATGGGGTTTGGTCCTTGGGATCCCTAAATCTACCCCAAATTGATGATGTGGCAGTCTTCTGCTCAAATGTGAAAGGAGAGAGGGCCGAGGATGTGCGGAGTGACTGGAACAGGCTCCACATTTCCCAGATCTCTGTGGTTCAGTGTCAGAATCCTTCATCCTACTGAGATGTGGGGCAAAAAATTGAAAGGAAAGCTGAGGAATGGCTGATCACCAGAAGGCTAAGGCTAATTCTGAGGCTTTTGCACAGCTGTGGGATGAAAACCTGTCCTCTTCCTCTAGCTATGCCCCAAATTGGTGCTTGCCAGACTTGACTTTGAGGCACTGGGATGGTGTTTTTTGGTTGGTTTGTTGTTTTTTTTTTTTCTCGGACAGACACTGAGGAAAATAAACAAGGTTGTCAACCCACGACCCTTCTGAAAAGCTGGGGCCACCTTTTGAGCTCCAAATAGTCCTGCTGTTGGTTGAGAGGCACTTTGCAGAGACTGTACCAATTATGTGGGATTTTTCGGAGTGTGGGAGCTGTTATTTTCTTGAGCGAGCAAGGAAGAGGCTGAGGGGTATGAGAGGTGATAGACAGCTTTGCAAGAGAGCTGCAGTTAACCTGGAGTTAAATTGAACTCCCTGGGAACATCAGGAGCCAAAGGCAAGCTCTGTGTGTTGCAGCACGTGGGGAGGAGCACTTCCCAGCTCACTGCATGTGGCTTCACAGAGGGAGCTTGTCCAGCACCAGGTTTGTTCATCTCCCAGGTCGTCCTCATGGGAAAATGCAAGAACCAAGCTCCTTGCTGTGGGGAGATTCAAGAAAATTCCCATGTTGTGCTCCTTACTCAAAGCTGGGTAAAAAAAAATGAGCTGAGTGATGAAGAGAAAAAGGACAAGAGGTTGTGTCTCTGTTTCTCTTCTCAGCTATCTTTGAGGGTGATTCACCCTCCCCAAATTCCTGGCAATTTCTCTCAGTGACCAGCAGCTCTGTCTTGTGTTTCTGACTCATAAACTGCTGTAAGCTTCTTTGGCTGAGTTCAGACTAAGAAAAATGTAAGCATTGGGTTTGATCCTGCATGAAGTTGTTTTGTAGGGGGCAAGGGGCAAAGCGAGAGGGGAAAAAGCAGAAGAGGTAGTGAGGAAGAGGTAAGGATGAAGGAACAAGTGGTAAAACCCCAAAAAGGAAACCTGTCTGTGGATTTTGAGCAATGGAGAAAATCATCTGTTCTGAGGCCAAGCGAATGAACAAAGTGATGAATGATGCAAAACTCTGAGCTGTGGTTGGTTTCCTATCGTGGCAGTGATATTAGTAATAAAATCAATACCAATACTTAGCTAGGCCTAATAACTACACAGATCAGATTGGATTAGATGGATATTACTTCTCCTAATAACTTGCTTTTGTTGCCATTGCACTCCAGGTAGGCATAGGTATCGTGTCTTTTAATTAAAGCAGGGGCTTCAGCACTTTGTTTCACTTGTAGTCATAACTGGAAATGGCTGCTCCATACCCCAGCAATTAAACCTGTCCTGAAAGCTCTTATAAATGAAAATAAAGACAGATTCCGTAGAGAATCCTCTGCCTGACAGCCTTGGCGCTGTGGCACGTGTGACAACCCAGTGCAAGGCATTGGGAATCAAGGTAATTAAAACCAGGCTTGCCCTGAGCTTTGGACAACTAAAACCCTCCCAAAATAGGCTTTGCAGCGATTTTTGGAGGTTCTGACATCAGCTTCCAAGGCTCCATTTGACGTTGGAGCACCACCAAGGCCCTCCAGGGATTTGTTGAAGAAGGCTGTGTTGGAATGTCTGCTTCCAGGGAAGGCAGGTCAGGCTGGGGGTCACCACCCCTCCCAGCTCGGGGTGACCACCGTTCCCCACGTCTCATCTTGGAAACCTTTCTGGCAAACTCCCGGCCTCAACCAATGCTCTTCCACGAGGAACGCCAGCTTAGAGAAAACAGCACATTTAAAAGCAAAAAGCACACTGGGGTTTATTGAATTTCTTCCAAATGGTTCTACATTCAATCACCCAGAAACTGTCTCCCTGCAGGCAACAATATCTTTTACTAATGAGTGCGTGGAGTAGCTGGGCTTGTACTTCACAAGTTTTTTGCTCTGACTGTACATCTGCCCTGTGTTGGTGCTCCTCCGTCCTTTTTCGGGTCTTTTTGGGCTGCTTCATGCCAATGAAATCATCAGCAAAGGGAGGGGAAGGAAAAAACAAGGTGGGAGGTCACTTTAGATCTGAAATGTGAAGGATGTTCACCTCAAATTCGGGCCCTCTGAGCTGGAGAAAGGGATTTTGGATTGCTCTCCAAATGGCACCTGAGGGGCTGCTGGGTGTCCCAGACAATTTGGATTAACGCCAGCCTTGGGACAACTTCGCCACTGCTCCGCAATGTGCAGGGTGTGGGTGAAGGGATGCTCTAAAAATCTCTGCATGGGCATCCTCCTCGGAATCTGCCCTCACATCAGTGCCTGAGGGGTGTCCCTGCCGAGCAGGGAGACAGGGACCCCACAGCATCATTTTCAACTGGCCCAAAAATAAAACGACAGATTGTCCACTTCAGCTGTACTTACCAGCTGAAAAGAACTGGCGGGGAACAGGAGGGCTGGAGGATGTAGGAGGGAGGACAGAGAAGGAAGAGAGGAGAGGGAGAAAGCAGTGAAGAAATGCATTGCAGGGTGGGGTTGTATCCGTCATCCAGGTTGCTGCCTGTGGTCCCTGTGAGGGATCCCATGCCAGGGAGGCTGCACCTGTCACTTCCCTGGGGTGCAGAGGAAGGGCTTCTGTCCTGAATTATCCATCTGCCCCAAATTATTTGTCTACCCCATTCCTGCATTTCCCAGCAAGCAGGGGTTGCTTACCCCTACCCCAGGGCCAAGGCAGGCTCTTCTTCAGGCAGCATGGAGCTCTGTGGCATCCTTGGCTGGTCTTCCATCAGCCCTGGTGTGTGGAAAATGCACATGGAAGAGGGAATTTCCTCTTATCAGGAACCAGGACTGAAATATACAGGACCACTGGATCCATGAGAATTTTTTTCTGCGGGGGGGGCTTCTTTTGTCACCCTCCCCATCCCATATGTGTCCTGATCGATCACTCACATCCCCATTTTTCTGCAGTCTTTAAATATCAACCTCCTTACCAGCCAGGTCCTATTTGTAGAGCTGTGGTCTGAGTTATATTTATTTCTTTGTTTTTAGGTGTGTCTGCCTCACGGCTTGCAGAAGCTGATGATCTTTGACCGGGCTGAAGAGGAGGGAGGCGCAATCCCAGTGCTCCCAGTGGTGCTGCCGGCCCCCTCCTTTCCCCTTGCTGCAGCCCCGGTGGGTGAGGAGGGATCCTGGGTGTCAGGGGCGGCGGGTGATGAATTCGCTGGGAAAACTGGAGCAGTTCAAGTGACTTTCCCAGCGCCACTGACGCTTCTTGGCACTGCAGCGAGGCATCAGGAGCAGGGTCCTGGGGTGACCAGGGGATCAGCAAGGAGAAGGCAGTGATGGCGTGGCAGGGCGGTTTTGGGGTTGCCAAATGCCCCCACTCCTGCACATCTCTGTGAGCCAGAATGCGCCTTGGGGACAATCCCCTTGCCACCCTCTGGCTTCCCACCTCCTCCAGCACCCGGGAGGGCTGGAGAGCCCATGCACAAGCAGCTGAGATCTCAGGGAAGCATTGGCCAGAGTTGCAGGTGGAGGGCACAGCACACCCCAAGCCTAAAGCTCTGGCTATGCCTGTGCTCTCTTTTAAATTCCAGCGATGTCCTGCCGTTGTCAGCTAATGCCCTCTAATGGGTCCATTAAACAGCTCTGTCTTTGCCTTGGCTCCTAATTCCCCCCTCCCCTCCTCCTAATCAGGCAGCATTACCTGCTCCAGAAGATGTGATTGCACTCCTTAAATCTGTCTAAACGACAGCGCTGAGCCAGCAGCAGGGCTGCTCACCCTTCCTCGGCCAAGCCAGACCCCTGGAAGATCCATCTCTGGCAGCCAGCATTCCCTGCAGGAGCGTGGGTGTCCCCAGGGCACCTGCCTGTGGTTAGAGCAGATTTACAGCAAACAGTTCCTCCATCCCTGCGGAGCAAAGGGATCTTTGCTTTCTCTCCACCTACAGCAAATCTTGCCAACCTGCTCTCGACCTCAGGCTTTTCTGCTCCTCCAAACACTCCAGCCCAGATCTTTGCTCGCTGCCAGGGCAAAGTCTTCCATGAAACCCAGCAGGACCAATACCCATCTGTCAGGACAGGCCCCTGTTTGCCTCTGCATGGAAGCATCTCTTCAAACACGAGAGGAACAGGGACTGGAATGACTCAAAATCGACTCCTTTTTGCTCAGTACTTGGTTGGCTTTCTCTGGAGTTTGGGGAAATTTTTAATAGCGCTGGCTATTGATAATCTGTCACTGGGAATTTGCTCAGTGCTTCGCGGTACCAGCGCTAAAAATACAAGGTCCTGCTCCCCAGAGTGCCTGGAAACATCAAGGGAAAGCAAATCTGGGGAAGTGGTAAGGTCACGGGGAGATGTGGAGTTCCCAGGGGCACAGCCAACTGAGAAGGCTGCCGGGAACAGGACCAAGCAAGGCTTGTGGGGGACTTGGAGGAGAAAAGGAGAGAAACGTGGGTCTGTTGGAAGCTCACTGCCTGTGCTGAAGGAGCATCGTGATTTTGGGGCCCACCACATGACCTCGAGTCACGTCATTTCCTTTTCTCTGCTGCCCTTTACCTGAAGATGGGGAAAACAGGGCTCTGAGGGCACTTTGAGATCCACGGGTAGAACCACAGCGATGCCAGTTGTGGTTATCCAGAGGGAGGCTAAAAGAAGACAGAGGTAAGAGGAGCCCCAGACCTGAGAGAGATTCAGAAGGGTGTGCACAGCTCCATGTCCCCAGGCAGACGGGTGTTTGTAAGAGAAGGTGAGGACAGAAATAGCCTTTAAGACGACATGGCCCTTGCTGCAAGCTTAAAGTGCATTTAACTCTCTGTTTTAGTGTCAGTTTTATTCCTAATGACTTCTCATCCAGCAGGCAGGCCTTCATCTTCTCCCGTTCGTGCTGGGCTGCACGCTCCCAGGTTTGTTTTTCCCCCTTCCCATGTTGCTCCGTGATAATGTCACGCTGAGCTGCTGAAGCCAGCTGCAGTTTTGACAGATGATGTACCAGTTCCCCTCCGCTTCAGATTTGACATTTCCATGAGCGCTAAAACACACATGCTTACAAATTTTGAAAGGGAAAAGAAACCCCACCACTGCTCTCTCCTGGTTTGGTTTGTTGGGTTTGTTTTTTTTTTTTGTGTGCGTCATTTTGGAGTTGTTGAAAAATGCTGGATGAATGGATCTTGAAATTGAAACTTTCTCTGTAGGGGTGGTGGAAGCCACTGTGTGTGATGCTCCTCACCCTGGTGGCAGTGCCATCCATGGCACCTTCATGCCATGACTTTCCCCCCATCATACACGACATTAAGATTTCTCCCATTACTCCGTGGCTCTGGATTTAGCACACAAAGCTCTAAATATTTCAGGGCTGTGCTGCGAGACACAGCAGCTCCTTCCTCCCAGGCAGAGGAACACAACAATTTGGGAAAGATGATCCTCTGGAGGATGGGAGGGAGGGCTGTACTTGAAGCCTGGTCTCCTGTCAGAGAAAGAACAGGGGAAAAAGGTGGGAAGAACTTTAAACCATCAGCTGATATTCTTTGAGCTTTCATGCTTTTAGCAGAAGAAGCCGAGGGGAATTTTTCCCTCCGTGTGGATGGAAGTAGGATCAGGCTATTTATCTTTGATGAAATGCCAAGAAATGGTTGATTGTGTTTAGAAGCAGCAAAAAAGATGTAATAAATAGTGCTTCCTGCTCTGAGAAATGAGTGAGGAGCCCAGATCTGATAACTGCCTGCACACATCCTTTCTTTTGTGCTGTGAGTGATGGGACTCCAGCACCCACAGAGGATCTTTGGTTGGAGAACACACCGAGGTCTGGCACTTCTGCCACCTAAAGAGCTGACTAAACTTGCCCTGGGGTGTTACAAAAGGGGCAGTGTGGGTTGTAGAGGTCCCATTTCCACAGGGCAGCTCTGGATAGTGCTGGATAGAGGAAGGTGTTGTGAGTCAGTTATTGCACGGAAGAAAGGCAGCCCGCGTTCTGGGACTCACCTAACTTTGGAAAGTCAGCTGATGAAAATCACCTTCAAACTCCAAACAGGACAGAGAAGAGCCCCAGGCTGCTATTCCTTGTGGGAAAGCATGGTGAAGAGAAGGCAGTGAGGGTTTGCTGTGGAATCAAGGGCGACTGAAGGAAGAAGAAGGACCTCGATACCTGTAAAGAGAATCCATCTGAATTCATAGTCAGCACCACCCCAATTCCTGTCTAGTGAAGTGCTGCTCCTGTTGCTGTTGGAGCTGAAGTGATGTGAGATTTAAGAGGTTGGTGCAGACATTGTGTTGAGCTGCTTGATGCCACCTCAGCAAGTGAACACCCCTCCCCTGAACATTTTGCATTGGAAATTGGAAGTGCCACATCAATCCAAAATTCCATTATTGGCTTTTTTATTATTTGTTTTTTGGTAACAGAGCCAGGGGAGCAGCTCACTCTGCCCATTTTCCAGCATCCTGGTTTTCCCTATGTTAGCCACCCACTCTTGCCTGGACGGGAAACACCAGGCCATGGCATTGCACAGGCAGCCAGGTAATATTTCCCTTCACTAATCACAGAAATTAGTGCTGGCTCAGGCATAAAAGAGGAACAAGGCCAAAGGATTTGATCTTTCTTGCCCCAGCAGTGGCATTCACCTCCACCTCTTGGACCTTTGGCAGCTGGGCATCACCTCCATGTGCCTTTCCCTGCCTGGAATGTGTTTGAACATCAGCCCTGGGGATGCCAGGGAAAGGGTCGGAGGTACCAGCCCCACCCCAGGCAAAGGGCACGGGGAGGTGACAGCTGCTCAGGTGGCACCTCCTTGTTTTTCAGAGCGCCGGTGATCCGGGGGAAACACGTTTGTTTGGGAGGTTTGAACAGAAGTGGCAACAGATGCCCTGTGTAATAAAAACACGGAAACCACAATTATGCTTTCAGGAAGGGAACAGAGAGGAGAAAAACTGCAGGCACTGGAGATAAACCCAGGCAGAATTATGGAAAGGCAATATTTAATAGTTCACCCATCATGTTTCCAAGGTATGTTACCCCTAGAGCTGAATTAAATACTGATCTTTTTTGTTTGTTTGTTTAAAAAAAAAAGAAAAAAAATGCACAAACCCAAGCATCTCCCACCACCACAAATTTAAATGTTGGCTGCTGCCCCTCCTATTTCTCACACCTGAATGAGTGCATCCCCCACCTTTTAGGCAGCCTGGGTCAGTTCTTGTTTGGCATCCCCTGGCAGCCCCTTCCCGATGGCTCTGCCCAGGGTTTGGTCACCCCTCTGCTTCCTGGGGCTGTGCTGAGAGCCCAGCAAGGGAAATTGGGAATTTTTTTTGGAGCCTTTCCATCAGGGGTGTGTTTTACCCTTCACACCTGAATTTTTTACTAGCACAACTGCAAATACAGAGGAACTCATGCTGAGTTTCATGAACTCAAGAAACTGAGGGAGGATGGGAAGATGCAGGTGGTAAAGGGCAGTTCTGGGAGCTTCTTATACCAACTTCACCTCTAAAAGCCGTAATGGGGCCTTTTGACACTGCACTAATACCACAAATAAAAATAACCATCTCTGAGTGGTCTAGCTCTTTTGAGGAGGCATCAGCTTTGATAATTTTTAAATTTGTGTAAGGCACCTTGGAATTACCTCCAAAGGGCTCTCTATAAAGACAGATTGTACTGCATTTAATACCTATGCTTTTAGCCCTTTCTTACCTGATTTTCTTGGACTTAGATTGATATTCCTGTAGAGGACTTAATTTTTTTTTCTCTTTCTAAGTGCCTGTGCTGGCTCACAAGTGACTCTACTTGATCAATACTGCTGGTGGCTGTTGGTGCAGCCACTGATGAGAAGCTGGAGGAGAATTATTCCAGTGAAAGCCTCCGAGAAAAATCAGTCAAGAGAAGGTTGGTGAGTTTGCTTGGCTTAAATCTTCAGTGTTTTCAGAAACGGGGAGGGGAAACAGCCAGAAAACAGGTTTTGGAGAAGGCCAGAGGTATCTAAATACTCAGTGGAGGGAGTTTATAGTGACTAATCACATTACCAGCACCCCCCAAAAAAGCGTATTTCCAATGCCTCTGCACTTGGCAGTGGGGAAAAGCCTGTAAGGACATGAGGAAGGCTTTTCTGGTTCAGCTGAAGAGCACGTCTGCACTTACCACAAAGGCTGTCCTGACCTCCAACTGTTTTCCTCTCCAGGGAATCCTGGAGTCTGATGTGATTTCTCTGCCTAGTAACACCCAGCAGATTTTCCTCCCTGCATGCCTCTGTGAGCCCACACAGATCTCTTCTTCCCCAAGATGTAAAATGTGCAGAGCAATGCTGTTGAAATTTGCAGATAGGCACAAGGTGGGGGGCTGGGGTGGGGGAGAGTCAAAACCTCCTTAAAGGGTCAAATTTCCTTGTATCCTTTTATAGAATCAGACTGGTTTGGGTTGGAAGGGACCTTATAGACCATCTTGTTCTATCCACTGCCAGGGGCAGGGACACCTTCCACTGTCCCAGGTTGCTCCAAGCCCCATGGAATCCAGCCTTGAACACTTCCAGGGATGTGACTTTTACCTTGGAATGTGCTGCTGTCCCCTTCTCCAGCACAGCTTGGAGCGAGCAGAAGGACCCTCTCTGCCTTTCACCTCTTGTCCTTGGGAATGAAGTTTATTCCTGATGCTTGCAGGCTGTTAAACCCCCACCACCACCACTGTGTGATGCCAAGTGGTGCAGCCCAGCACCTCCCAGTGAGTGCTCTCTCCCTGAGCCGTGCTTTCCTTTCCTCTCTTTCCAGCCCCGTGCCATGGATGCTGTGCTGCACACTGTGAGTGCCATCCATCTTCCCAACTATGTGCTGTCACATCTTCCAGGAAGGGGCAGATTAAAAAAATCGGTCTGGACGGGGTTTCTTTGTTAAATGGCAACTGTTTTAGTGGAAAAACAGCAGGCTGTGTCCCTCAGCAAGCACTTACAAATAATGTTTGTACATTTAAGGGGGGGAGGAAAAGGTGTGGGGCCAAATTTTGGGGTGGCCCTGGTTAAAGCCTTGGCAGCACATGACTGCACTGGCCTGTGAAAATGTGTCACCCCCTGGCTAAGGCCAGCCCTGAGAAACCTGACAGCCCAGGTGAAACCAGCCAGAAGTGACTTCTCCCGTCCTCCTCAGGAGGGAAGATAAATGTCATCAGTCATCAGCCATCACAGCTTATACAAGGCACATTTTTCTCTCCCTGGTGCTGAGCTGAAACTGCTCTGGAGGGAGAAGGGAAAGCACGGGGAGGGCAAAGGGGAGCTGTGAATCCTAAACTTCTCCCGTCCCTTGGGTGGCTCTGTCAGTGCTGATAGAAAAATGTGAGTGAAGCTGGGGGAAACAAGGCATGTGAGCACCCGAGGCAGGCAAAGCGGGGAGATACATGGGTGTGTGGGTGCAAAAAAACAAACCCTCCAGAAGTTATCCCAGCTGCTCCCAAGCAAGGTGGGGAGGAAGCAGTGTGCTGGAAAGGATTAGAGCAAGGGGAGGGCATGTGGAGCTGGGAAGGCCAGCTTCTCACCCAGCTTCCAGGTAATCTAAAGCTAATGGTTCCTGTAAATCAGTTAATTCCAGTCTCAAAAGCCAAGGAAATCATTTCAGGGCAGCGGGCAGTGCTGGGCTGCACAGCTGGGCAGGAGCAGGCAGGGATGGGGATATCCATCCCAAGAGACAGGTGTGTTTCCTGGGAGCCAAATTCTGATTTGAGTGAGCCTCCCCTGCTCTGAGTTTCTATAGGAGACAAAATTATGGGTCTCCTCTTCCCTGAAACCCTGGTTCTTGCTGCTCAGTGTCCTTTGGCAGGGCAAGAGAAGGTGATTCTCATCTCAGCTCAATTCAGACATTTCCTCGGAGATACCTGGCACCAAAATCTCTTTTGTGTCTTTAACAGTCTGAGGGGAGCCTTACCCATGATCTTGTCCAGTCTCTCCTGGAGCTCAGGCAACCTCGTGGCGTCCTGTAGGAAGTGATCTCTCACTCCAGAGTCCTCTGTTCCATGGGAAGTGGTGGAGTCACCATCCCTGGAAGAATTTAAAAGCTGTATAGATGTGGCCCTTGAAGACATGCGTTAGTGCTGGATTTGGCAGTGCTGGGGGAATGGTTGGACTTGGTGATCTTGGAGGGCTTTTCCAACCTAAATTACTCTGTGAAGAATCATTTATCCCCTTCCAAAAGCCTTCCCAAGCCATGGGCTCTGCCAAAACACCTCCACCCTGAGCAAGGTGCATCCTGGTATTTCTGCTCTCAATTCATCCCAGGCAGAAAAGGACAAATCCTGCTGGATCAAGGATGGCTTCAGGTCATGCAGATAGAGCTCCACCACCAAACTCTGCTAGGAACACAGCTTGGCATATAATTCCATGCAAATAACTTGCTAAATGAATTGAGCTTGTCTCACCTCTGGAAAACCGCTCCTGAACCTGCTGCGACCCGCGATGTCCTCAGGTGAACCAGATATTGGAAATCATTCCCCGCTTCAGAATTTGTTCTTGGGCTTATTCTGCTCAATAGGTGAACTGTGCAGATTGGCAGCTCCTGCTCACAAAGACCACGGAGGTGTTTCCTTCCCCTTCCCAAACATGCCAGCAGGCAGGGGGGTGGGATGAGTCCTGGGAGCAGTGGACACGTGGGATTACCAGATCTTGGAGCATTTCAAACTTTTGGCCCCTCCCGAGCAATTAAACTTTGTGTAACTTGTCCCTCTGAGGGAGAATGGACCCAGGCAGAGAACGTGGCTCAGATTTAATCTCCTTGTATTGAGTTCACACATAAATAATTACCTGGGAACTTGCTGCTTCGATCTGCCCCACTGACCAACCTCGGCCACGGCCTGGGAAATTCTCCTCGCTGAGGTGATTTGCATAAGATGAGCCAGAGGACAGGTGCCAAGGAAAAGAATGATTTTATTTCTTTTTTTTAAACGTGAACGCATCAGGCAGCATTTGCAGCATTTGCCCAGAGGATATTCTGTTCTGGTATCGCTATTTTCGTGGTGGCTTCCTTGCAGTGATTAATTTAAAGTGCCAGCATCAGGAATCATGGGAACATATGAGAAACCCAGTTTCTCTTTCAAAATAGAAGTTAAGTTTTCTTCCTGGCGCTACACAAAAAAAAAAAAAAAAATTCTGGAAAAAGGTCATTATTAAAGAGATGTAAAACTCCCCTCTGCTTCTCATCTAATCTCATCCTTTTTCATTCCACTTCTTAAATTGGAGGAGAAGAAACCCTCTCGCTTGAAGCGCACCAGATGGTTGCATATCACCAAAATGGAAAAGCCGGTATCATCCAACCTTTGGGAGCAGATGCCCCGCTTTTCCACACAGGCATGGCAGCCACCACCTTCCCTGTGTCTTCCGAGAGCTTTCCTGACAAAGTTGGGCTCGTGGTTCCCAAACCAGTGAGTGAGGTGTGAGGCTCCACCCATCGCTTCCCTGTATATAAATGGAATTTTCCCCCTTGCCACCCAGCAGTCTGGCACTGAGCTGCTCTTGGTCAGGCAGGAGAAAGCCAAGTTTTTTCCAAATCAATCCCAGACAGGGACTACCATAGGATTAAAGCCACTCAGGTGTTCAAGCAGTTCAGGTTTGGTACAGCAGGTCCAGTGTGTGGGGGGGGTCATGCCCACCACATTTTTCTTTATCCACTGGCTTAGGGTCATGGAATTTCAGAATTGTTTAGGTTGGGAAAGAGCAGAGCCTGACTCTCACCGGGCTGCACCCTCCTGTCAGGGAGCTGTAGACAGCAAGAAGGTCCCACCTGAGGCTCCTTGTCTCCAGGCTGAGCCCCCTCAGCTGCTCTTGGTGCTCCAGACCCTTCCCCAGCTCAATTCCCTTCTGTGGCTGCGCTCCAGCCCCTCAGTGTCCTTCCTGAATGGAGGGGCCCAGACCTGAAGTGAGGGTTTGAGGTGCCTCAGCAGTGCCCAGCACAGGGGGACAACGTGTGAGGCATCAGCTTGGAGCTGGGATTTCTGGAGTGTTTCTGCCACATCCTTAAAGTCAAACCCCTCCACTTCCATGGACGTGTCCACACGTACGCTCAGCTTCACTCCCAGTGGTCCGTCCCTGCCTCAACAGGTCACCTCTTCGTGTCCCCATGCCTATCCCAAGGCTTTTCCATCCTCTTCTGCGTGTCACCTTGCATTTGTTATGGCCTGTGCATCCCTCCCCTCTTGTTCATCCCATTGTTTTAGCCACCCTGGGGTGAATCCCATCCCTGGTGGCAAACCCTTCCGAAGCAGAGGGTTTGTAGTTATTTACCAGGGAAAGGATAAGCCACAGCACGCACAAAAAACATACTCATAATTCCGCCCTTTCCCTCCACATTTGCCAAATTGATTTTTGAGCTGCTCGCAGTCAGATTGCAATAAATACGCTTGAAATCCCCTGCACGTAATGGTTGATAAATTGTGGATCATAATTCAGCTTGGGTTTGGTTTGCTGGCTGCGGTCGGGCCGTGCATGCGCCGCCCGTGTTTTCCTTTCTCCAGCCCTTCAGCCCGCACAACTCTCCAGCAGAGGAATAAATTGGGGATAATAGAAGCTCTGCTGACTAAATTTCACTTGTCAGTTGGAAAATTTTGTGCTGGGCGTGAAGTTCTTGCAAATAACGCAAGGTGAAAAGAAATAAAATATCGACCTGGGTGGGAGCAGCTTTGCTAAGCCCCCAGGAGTTTGAGCCTAGGGAAGGAAGAACGGCTTGGGAAGAAGGAGCATCCACCAGCAGGGCAACGCCTCCTGGATGGGGATGGGGATGATTCCAGGAAAATGACCTTAGCACAACCCTATCCATCCCTAAAAACACAGTGGCAAAGCAGTGGGGGGAGGGAAAACGGGAGGGCTTTGAGGAGACAGGGAGATCCCCCTGGGATGCAGAGTCGGAGCTGGGATTCGGCGCAGCACCCAGGCAGGAAAATCCATATCTGCCTCAGATTTATGATCTGTCGGGGGAAATGGAGCACAGATATTTTCAAAACGTGGGGCCATTAGGCTCTCCAAATGGGCCAGCTCACCTGCTATTTTAACAACACGTTGTGACAACATCTTATTTTATAAGCGGTCCTTTCGGACTTATTAACTCTAAGCTGTCTCATCCCATTTGGAGAGAGGAAAATACCATCGAGGTGACCCTTGAAACTGTTTAATGAGCTTTTATGGGGCGCAGGAAATTTAAGCGCCAGCCCAGGACCTCAGGGAGTCAAAAAAAATGGATCAGGAGTGCTGGTATTTACACTACTTTTCGTTTTCCTGCTCTTCCTTCTGTGTGACCTTGTGTTTATTGTGGGATGGGTGTGTGTGAATCCATGAATTTCATCTGGAATCCAGTGACTGTAACATGATGAAGAGGATGGGAATATTTAAAGAATCATCCCGGCAACATGAAGTGTCTGCAATAGTGGCACATCCCCCTTTTTTTTGACAAAAACCCTTTTCCTGAAAAAATACACTCCCTGTGAGTGGGCCCTTGGGCGAGTGGAGAGGCAGTGCCAAGAGAAACGAGGGTGAGGTCATGGAAAAGGGAAAACCAACTCAGTCTCGCATCTGGGAATTGGCTGCCAGCATGGAAGAAGGGTGGAAAAAGGGACTTTGGGCTTCCCAGCCTATCGCCAGTGGTGGAGGCAGCCCGAGGATCGGGAGGGGATTGGAAACTCAGCTCTGCACTGGGGCTTTTTCCCAAACAAGTTTATTTCAGATGATAATAATAATAATAATATAAGAACAATAACAGGCTTTGGGAAAAAACATGTCTTGTAATGAGACTCCGGGAAGCAGGTGAGTTTTCCCAGAGGATCCCAGCCCCTTGCCAAGCTCTGCTCCCCCCCATCCAAGACAGGGATGTCAGGGTGGGGGTCTGTATGTGGGTGCTCAGAGGCTCTTCTGGGCACTGTGGGATGCACAGGTAGGAGATTCAGCAGCTCTGGAACACCTGTGAGGGTTGAGTGTCTGTTACAGAGAGATTTTTTTACAGATAGTCCTTAACAATAATAATTTGCTGAGGTCTTTGCTTTGCTTCCAAGAGTTTATATTTTCCTATGGTGAGCACCTTCTATTTTTCACCCTTAGGAATGAAAAAGGAAACCTTGCTCCTAATTCTTGGCATTCTCCAAAGTGCTCGTGCTCTGCCTTGCTCCCGTTTTATTTATGTTACAATCACAGCAGAGCTTTGCTTGGAAAAACTGAGAAAGTAGCCAAGAAGAATACACACAACTGCCCAGGAGAGATAATCAGTTGTTAAAACATGCCTGCTGCTCTAATTAGAAAGGAAATTAACTTGGGTTTAAAGCAGAATTAACTGAAGGCTCCCTTATCCTGTCCATCTCCTCTGCTTGCCCAGCCCTTCTGGACAAATATGATAGAAATGAAAATGAAGGCTGATCTCTGAAACCCCCACCCCTGGGCCTGAGCCAGAGAAAGACATCCCTTCCAACCTGCTCATCCCAAATGTACCTCCAGCTTGGGTACCACCAGCTACAGAGGTTCTTGCAGAACTCGTGTTTCTCCACTGCCTTGTACTAATTTTTGGCCTCCAGGGAATAGGCCGAAGTGGATGGATTGTACCTAATAGGTGGTTTAAGCTGTTAGAAATGATTTTTTTGTTTATTAAATCTGAGTTGATGCCATTTGATATTGTCTCCTTCTCTGAGGGAAGGGTTAGAAGGGCCATTGCTGCTGATATAGTGGGAATTATATAACAGACTCCTGTGAGAGGAGGAGCACTCTGGCCCTCAAATCCATCCCCTCGAGGGTGAAAGGGATAGGTACTGCTGCTGCTACTGCTGGCTTTTCCTTTGGGTGAGATTCATAGGATCACCAAACGGTTTGGGATGGAAGGGGCCCTAAAGATCCTCTAGTTCCATTGGGACTCCAATAGATCCCAGCCTTCCGCCTGGCTCTTGTTGCTGGCTCTGAGGAGATCCTTGCCAATAAATGAGCCAGTGGCTGGGTGGCTAAAAAAATGTACCTTTCCCATCCTCTGTAATTTGTACTTCCACGAGACTGTCACGGAAGCGAAATGCAATTGATGGCTCAGACCTGAAGGCTTCAATTTAATTTCTGCAAAGATTAATCTCTGAAGAGTCAAAGTTTCCTCTTGTTATCTCTTCTTTTCAGTGCCACCAGAGCCCCATCCCATCACACTCAGACAAAATCCTCAGGTAATTTCATACCTTTGCACTCGTTGTTTCCTTTCTTCAAATAAAACCCCCTCCTCATCCAGGGGGTCAGATGTACCAACAGAATCCAAATAAAACCCCATTCTCTGGCTGGGGAATTGGCAAAAATGAGCAAGGGGGATGATCTGTCACAGGTTGCCCAGAGAAGCTGTGGCTGCCCTTCCCTGGAAGTGTCCAAGGCCAGGTTGGACGGGGCTTGGAGCACCCTGGGACAGTGGAAGGTGTCCCTGCCTATGGCATCGTGTTTGGTTAAGCTCAGACATGGCCCAGCCTTGGATCCAGCATTGTGTCCCAAGGGAGTCTCATTCTCCAGGAGGCTTCTCTGCCCTCTCCAATCTGCAGGGCTGCAAGGAGTCCACCATGTAGCTGTGACGTGGCTGATCTGCACAATTTTCTGGGTTTTTTTACTTGTTCTGGGTATTTTAGTCTGTTGCAATCAGCTCGCAGGCCTTGCTCCCTTTCTGACCATTTGTTGTGCTGATTGTTCGCCATGAAAATTTGGGCCTGAGCCAGGGAGAGATGCAGTCTGTAAACCAGCTGGTACCTGGAGCTGGTCAGAGCACTGGACTGATGCACAGATTATTTTGTGATGACTTATTTTGATCCAGAACCATGAAGAGGTGAAGGTTTGGCCTTTACCAGACTGGAGTAGCACTCCTATTAAAAAAACCACCAAAACCACAAACTCCATTAAAAAATCCAAGCTCTACCCATTGACCCAAATATTTGTCTCCTTCTTCAGGTCCCGTTCACGCTGAAGAAGTAGTGAATAACTGTTCAATATGAGTTGAGACTTTTATACTTGATGGTGGTCCACAGGAGGTAGAGATTTTGGAGTTGCTCCATGGGGAGGTTGGCAGGACATCGGGACAGGAGGAAGCATCACTGATAACTCCTGCTTGTATGACCTGACCGGTGCCAGCTCAGGAAAGACTTGTGGTGTAAAAGAGTGTAAAAACTTGCCCTCAGAAAAATTGGGAGGCAAAACAAAACAAACTGGGATGAAGAAGGGATGATGGGAAATGTGAGCAGCTTTTGGGTCTCCCTGTCACCCTCAGGATGCTCCTGCCTCCCCCAGGTGCAGCTATGGCAGGGGGGTGACCTTCCCCCATCGCTCCCAGGTATTTGGGATGTCCATCTGGGAACTTGGACTGCTCAGGACTCCCTCTGTGCAGGACATGGCACGGGATCGCAGTGCTGCTGGGTTAAAAAGAAGTAATAATTCATGTCTCTGTTCCTGGGTCACACTTGAAATTAATGAATGGCTTTGCAAAAATTGGCCACTTTCCTTTTATTAATGTGGTTTGGACTCTTTCTTTGCCCATGGGTGACCAAGCACAATTAGGTCATGCTTTCAAGCTCTTTTTTCCAGCTTGGAAGAGACGAGATTTTATTTTGTAATGAGATGCTCTGCTCATCCCACGACTCCTGAAGCAGGGTCTTCAATGCAGGGGGGAAAGCAAATGTAGTGAGCAACCTGTGATAGCGCTGGTGTGACTGGGACGTGGATATCCATCACTAAGAGGCATAAAACTCCGCACCAGGATTCGCAGGGATGTAGTGAAGTCATCCCAAAGCATTTGCTGCCTGATGCCTGCCTGGATCTAGCTCTTAACTGGTCATAAAGGGCCAGAAAATGGGAGGCTGCCACAGGGAGGCTGAAGTAAGGCCCTGATTGTGCGGCAGAGTGGTGTGAGTGGCTCAGAACCCTGAGTTTTGTGTTACAGAGGGGTGAGAGGAGCAGGAGAAGTGGCATTTCTGTGAGACCATGTTGCAGAGGGGCATTTGGCAGGCACCATGTCAGGGAAGGTTTCTTTGTGGGCAGAGATGCTGGAGCAGAGGAATGTTAAGGAGAGTTTGGAGGTTTTCTTTCTCTAGGGGACCTTGAGGGATGTGTGCATAGAAAAAGGAAAAGCCCCACAAAAGCTGCTGTGGCTTGAGCATCACAACCTTCTTGCCACCCACCGGGAACCTCAGGCTGCTGTTCCCTCTCCAGCATCAACCATCTATCTCCCCTGCACGCTGCTTTTAAAGTGTTGGCTTGGGGTGTCTGGGGGGATTTGGACGTTAGGCTGGCTGCCCCTCCTGCTTCACCCATGGGGGCTGCGTGCCTGGGTGATGGTGAGAGCAAAACAAGAGGGGAAAAAATGAAAACACCTGCACAGGAGGGGAAAATAATCAAGCCGAGGGGAAGGAAAAAAACAACCCAACTTGTCCTCTTATAACATAAAAGCCCTCCTCCCCTGGAAAGAAATAAAAGCCAGAGTGAAATGAAGGTAAATGCCAGAGGTTTAAGTACCGTGCTGCCGAGTGTGTTTTAAAGGTTACCTTTCAGGGGGTTGGAGAGAGAGCGAGCGAGCGACAGAAAGGGAAGGAGTTGGAGCACTTCCCATTGCGAGGGCCACTCCAGCTGTTAATGGATTTTTATATCTCTGTCTGCTTTTTGTGACATTATTAAAATTGCTTATTTTTAATTTTTTTCCCCCTTTCTTCATCGGGGGGAAAGGGTCAGAGAGGGGAGCGAGAGGACAAACTCTGTTGCCATGGCAATATTCAGCTGCAAATCTGCCTGGCTGATTTGGAGCAAAAACAAAGTTTTGGGTAGTTTTTGAAGAGGAGAGAAAGTAGCTGTGTCTAGGTGTGTGTGCGTGATGGGACAAAAGTCACGGGGTTTAATTACAGGCGTGGGGAGGTGACATTTCCAGTGCTTACCTGGTGAGGATAGAGAAATGAGGAGCCTGAAGGAAGGTAAACACCTGTGTATAATGGGAAGGCTGTGTGGCAGAGCCTCCCTTTGAGGTCCATCTAGCAAATATCATCCCATTTCCTGTTCAAAAATACGCCAAAGCTCCTCTGGAAGAGCAATTCCAAAGACAGCAGTGGAGAAAGTAAAGTTCTGCTCTGTCTGAGGGGAGGAGAGCAGCCTTCCTCCCATTCCAAATCCAGGAAAAACCATGCCCTGAAGGTGTCTGCTGTACTTAGGAACCCTGCTTTCTCCTTCCAGTTCCTCAGCCCTTGGGCTGGGTTTGCTGTCTTTACTTCAATTTCCCTGGCAGAAACTCTGTGCCCAGAGGTGTTGCGAATCCCTCGTGGCCGAATGAGCTCAGACTCACTCAGAAGGAGCTGTCTGCCCCAAAAATCCCATTTTCCCCTCCTGTCCAGCTGCTGGGGAGAATTCTTTTTCAGCATAGCTTTGTTATCTGCCTGGGGTAAGCTCCCTACCTCTCTAACTGCCTCATCCTCATGACACGCTGGCCAAAGGGAAAAAAGGGACTGGGGTGATCAGCTGGGATGGTTTATCGTGGCATGAGAGCATCCCCCATGGCTCAGGCCTTCCTGGCGAGACAAAGGGGTGCCAGCCTGGCCAGGGGGCTCAGGAGGTGGCACAGAGAGCAGAGCCCCCAGCACGATGGCAATCTCTGCCTCTGCAGACCCTGCCTGGCTCTCTGAGCGGGCTCTTGCTGGGTGTCAGCTGGCCTCCCCGAAAAGAATTATCACCCTGGCGGGGAGGCTGATGCGATCTCAGCTCCTGCTGCTCTTATCAGATGCTCTCGGAGCCCAGCAGGCCCAGCAGCACGGCAGTGCTGGCACTGGGGAGGTGGGAGGGCATGGTGGAGGGGGTGCTCCAGCACTGAGCTGCATTTTGGCCGCTCTCACAGCTCCTGCAGTGAGGGATTCGTGTTGAGCGCACGGGCAGACACAGAGAGGGGAGGAAATCCCTTGCATGGGGTGCCCAGGCAGAGCTGGGTCCCTTCCTGTGGGGCTGCAGAAGCCCTTGTCCCACCCGGCCACGAGCTCTCCTCCGTGGAAAAGGCTTCAGCAGCAATCCCAGATCCTGGTGAGGACCCAGGCAGGGTGGGAGGGATGGTGGGTGCTACCTCTGCTTCACCTGCAGCCCCTCTGTGGCTGCATCTGTCCCCCCAGTGCCAGGGCGGGGACACGGAGGGACACCCCTGCACCCAGAGCTGCCCATCACCAGGCACTGCTCCTCCAGCAGGACAGAGTTCACTCACTCAGACTTTTCAGCTTCACATCTGTGTTTTGTCAGCAAACAGGGAGTAGCTCCAGTAAAATTAACCAAATCTTTAATCCAAAGTAGTGGTGCTTTCTGCGGTTTGGGTTTTTCTTTATTTTTTGAGGGTGTCTTTTTTGTTTGTCGGTTTTTACCTCCAGGGTCTAAGTGATTTCTCTTATTACTTATTCTCTTGTTTCTTTTCCTCTGATTTAACCAGAAATCTCACCATAAAATATGCTGGAAATACCAGGAGAAAAGCAGCAAGATGAGTATTTATTGGGAATATCTGAGGCTGACATAGAAGTCATGGAGCAACCGAGCAGTGATACCACTGGAAAAGTATTAGCCTTTTTTGGGGTTTGTGGTGGTTTTTTTGGGGTTTTTTTTGTTTGGTTGTTGTTGTGGTGGTTTTTGTTGTTGTTGTTGTTTTTGGTTTTTTGGGGGGGTTGTTTTTTGTTTTTGTTCTCTCTGTTTGGTGTTTTGGTTTTTGTTGTTGTTGTTTTTTTTTGTTTTTTTTGCAAGAGCAGGATTTGGCATCATCCCTTAAGGAAAGCACCAGCACCTACTTGGGCTTGTTAATGGGGTGGTGGCAATGGAGAAAGGATGGGCTCCCGAAAAGGACAGAAAACCACAGGTTACCCCCTCCTGAGATTATTTGCTGTGTTCCAGTGTATATATTTAGGTTGGGATTAATTTCCCGTGCCTCCCAGCAGCCCAGAGTGGCACCCCAGAGAGCCAGGCCAGCCCTGCGGGGTCCCCAGTGCCCACAGTGACAGCTTAATGTGGCCAGCACTCGATCAGGACTGGTGTTTATTGCCTTGGGTGATAATGCCACTACAGTGGGAGGGGGGCAAAGCCACAGAAGCGAGGGAGAGATGGAGGTTTAATTGGATAATTCTCACTGAAGCATCTCCTGGTTAGCCAGCCAGAACCCCACCTGCATCTTTCCATTATTTTGCATGTTAACAAGGTCTGCATCCCGGGAAGTGGCTGGTGGGGCGTGAGGGGTGATTAAACCAAGGAGTAACAGCGCAAAACAGGGTTCTGGGAGCAGAATCGTAGAATCATTTCGGTTGAAAAAAGGACCTTTAAGATACTCAGGTCCTACTGTTCCCCCAGCACTGCCAAACCCACCACTAAACCATGTCCCCAGGTGCCACATCCACGTGACTTTTACATCTCCCCAGGGATGGGGAGTCCAACTCTCCTTTGGCAGCCTGTGCTAGTACTTGATGGCCCTTTCCATGAAGAATTTTTTCCTAGTATCCAATCTAAACCTCCCCTGGCACAGCTTGAGGCCATTTCCTCTTGTTGTTTTTCACCTGGGAGCAGAGCCCAACCCCCACCTGGCTGCCCCCTCCTGTCAGGGAGTTGTGGAGAGCCAGAAGGTCCTCCTGAGCCTCCTTTACTCCAGGCTGAGACCCTCCAGCTCCCTCAGTCGCTCCTGGGGCTCCAGCCCCTTCCCCAGCTCCATTCCCTTCCCTGCACATGCTCCAGCCCCTCAATGTCTGTCTTGAAATGAGGAACAACTGAAAATGTCTGGACCTGTTTATTTTGTGCTTCCCATCTATCCAAACCAGCCTGAATGGATGGGTTTCTTTCTCCCAAGGCCGGGCTGGGCACAGACATCAAATTGAGTGGGAAAGATCTGCATGAGACAGTCCCAGGAACAGGCTTAAAAATATAAAATGGATCACTGGAAATTTCTGGAGCATTTCCCATCCCAGACAACCCGACCTTCAACTGGTTGAACTCCATCCCCCAATTTTAACAGCTGTCAGTGCAAACACAGGGTGGCTGTTCCTGGAAACACTGAGCCATCCCCCAAGCCTTGAGAGAAATTCACGCTGCCCTTGTCCCTCCGAGGAGGTTTCATTCCAAGAGCTTTATTTATCTCAGGAGCATCACACTGTTCTCTGGGAGGTTGCCCTCTGCTTTGACCCTCAGGAAGCATGTCCTGAAAGACGTCACTTGGTGGGGAAGCAGAAATGCGTTTGTCCAGAAAGCTGCAGAATCAGGCTGAGGAAACAA
Organism: Melanocharis versteri; assembly: GCA_013397845.1. Lineage (NCBI taxonomy): Eukaryota > Metazoa > Chordata > Aves > Passeriformes > Melanocharitidae > Melanocharis > Melanocharis versteri. Next base: position 820,313 of record VZTG01009179.1, on the reverse strand, counting down.
ACCCCAAGGAGGTGCAGGAAGATCTCCAGTTCTCCCCAACAGTCCTAAAACCAGTGGAGAGCCATGGAGAAAGCTGCTGTAGGACCCACTTCTGCCATAGGACCTCCCCCCTCCCCCCCACAGATGGATATTTTCCACATTGGAGGGGGAAAATCTGAATAAAAAGCTGATAATCCCCAATTCTCAAAATTACTGTGGGTAGTAAATTAGCAGCAGCAAGTGGGGGCAGGTGACTCAAGCTGACTCAGAACGAGTCACAGGGAGCATCCCTCTCCCAGAGCCTGGTCACAGCTTGGCTTGAGGCAGCCTCTCACAGCTGTCCTTTAACCAGAGGGGACCTCTCAAAATGCCACCAAATGCCACCAGGTTTGCCCACTGTGGTGCTGAGCCCTGCTCTAAAGGTAATTAAAATTAATGGGCTCTTGCAGCCTGGCTCCATCTGGGGTTCAGGTTGCACAGGAGAAGTGGTCACAGCAGGAGCTGCTCCAGGAGCTGCACAGCTCTGACTGAGAAGGAGCATTTAAAATCCCTGAGGTCCCCAGTCCAGACATAGATTTTAGCCAAGGAGCAGGGGTGGCGACAGACACTAGAGACCCCTCAGCAATACCCACCTGCTCCGCACACACAAACTCCATTCCAAACCAGGCACCTCCAGCCCTCACAGAGAGATGTCAGTGTCTCCAAAACTCCTGGGTGGCTCTCGTTTTCACCTCATGAGTCCAAATTCCGGCAGCTGTCACCTTCCTACGCTTCTCCACTTTACCCAGGGACGGGGTTGTGGGTGCAAACGGAGACCTCGAGCCCCATTTCAGCGTGTGAGGATGAAAACAATGAGAACAGCATTAAAGAGAGCTGGAGAGGGCCTTTGTCAAGGAGATGGAGTGACAGGATGAGCGGGGATGATTCATACGGACAGAGGGCAGGGTTAGATGGGATTTTAGGAAGGAACTGGTATTGAATTCCCAGGGAAGCTGGGGCTGCCCCATCCTTGGAAGTGTTCAAGGCCAGGCTGAATAGAACTTGGAGCAACCTGGGATAGCGGAAGGTGTCCCTGCCACGGGAACAAGTTGATCTTCAAGCTCCTTCCAACCCAAGCCATTCTGTGATTCCATGGCTTCAGCCAGGAAGAAGGCCAGGAAATGCAACTTCAGGCTCATCACAAATAGAAATGCACTGGGATGTGTGGCTGGAGACCCCGGCCCCTCCACCTGTGACCTTCCCAAATCCAGCCTGCCTGGCGGGTCCCCCCTGCAGACTCCTGGTGCTTTTGGCAGGTAAAATGCAAGAGGAGTCCGGGCTGTGCCATGGGGAGCACCACGTGTCACTCATCAAAGGATGTTCCCAGCGCTGGGCAGTGACACACATTGTTAGCAGGGCCAGGCTGAATCAAGAAAAACAAGTGAGATGACACTCAGAGATCAGTAATTCCTCCCCCTCACTCATAACTCTGTCAGCCCTTTCAGCTGGATTGTCAAAATACGTTTGTCACAGAACAATTCCTACTCTTCTTTTATTTTCTATGATTATTATTTTTTCCTTTCTTTCTGACGCTGGCTGAACTCATCCTTTTGGAACAAAACCCAATATTCATTTCCTCTCTGGGCAGTTGATTTTATTATTGGCTCACCTGCGCCAGCAGTTGAAAAGCTATAAGACTGGCTGGGTCTTCAAAATTAAATTCTGCTGGATTTTTTTTTTTCTTTTCCCCAGCCTCACGTATTCCATGACTGCAGGTTACTGGCAGGGATTTGAAGACGTACTTGGCAAAGGTGCTTTCTGTCTGGGACTGGGATGAGCAAAACAGGAAGCCTGTTTCTCTCTAAATCAGCATCTTTCCAAAGGCTCAGGCTGTTCTGGAGCAGGACAGACCTTCCTTGTGCCTTGCCCATCTTTTCCTGGGGTTGAAGTAGAGCCGTGGGCAGTCACTGATGTTCTGTTGGGAAAATGATGCTAAAAGAGGAAAATGTGGGATACTTTGAGGGTTTTTTGAGGGGAGGGAAGCTCCAGCTCACCTTCAGCTCAGCAGCTGGGAGCCCTGCCAGGCTAGGAAGGACTTGGGATAATGCTTGGTCTTGGGCTTCTTCCCAGGCTCCCCAGTTCCTGCCATGGCAGGATGAATTTTGCTGCTTCAGGGACTGCGTTGAGGAGGCCAGGACAAGTTCTGCCAGCTTTGCTTATTTTAGCTATTTCTTTTCCCTGCTGGGAGAAGAGAAAGATCTTGGGATAGGGAGGGAGAGATCCGTATGTCCCATTACATGGCTAGGACCAGCTCTCCCAATCCAGCCCCAAAATGCTCCAAGGGCTGCTTGGAGAGCTGTGAGAAGGTCTTGGAAACTCCAGATTAGCCGCTGCTGCATTAAATCCCTCACCTTTCTGTGGGCAGATGATGTTATCTCCATCCTGCAGCGGGAGGGCTGGAACAGAGCCCTAATCTCTGCTGACACCAGCTTTCACCTCCCCGGCAATATTCTCTGCCTCACTTGTCCACGCACCCGTTTTCCATGCCTGTCTCTTTCCGTGGGAATCCTGCCGGAGACGTTCGCTCCCTTTGAGCTGCCTACAGCTGCTGAACGAGGTGCCGGGGCCAAGAGCTGACCTCATTGTTTCCCAGCAGGAAATAGGTTTGCCAACAAGTGGTGTTTTCAGTGCCCTCGTATCGTGGAGGATCTGCGTCCTGTCCTACCTGGAAACGCCAGCCACGAGGCAGTGCTGGCAGTGGGAGCCGGCGCTTTTACTGGAAGGAATATTTTTAGCCTGGCAAGGCATTGCCCTGGGAAGCTTATTCCTTCAGACAGCCATTCCTTGGTCTGTCACAGCAAGCACAGGGAATCTCCAGCTGCAGCACCCTGAGGAGCAGCCCAGTGAGGCAAGGATGGCACCAGCACCATCCCAGTGCATCCCTAGACGGGGATCCCGATGGATCCAGACCTGCCCGCCTGCCAGCCTGGGTCAAGGCTGGACATGTGTTAGGACACGAAAATCAATCACAGCCGAAAATGAGAGGAAGGGGAAGTGTGAAGAAAACCCGGTGGGTGTCAGACAAGCCCCCCCGAGCCTGCCCTGAGAGGTCTCCGAAATGGGTAACGCCCAGGGAGGGGGCTGCTCTGGGGTGCAGCCGTGGATTACTGCCCTGGAAAATGGGTGCTGAAGCTGGGCGAGCTGGGGGTGCTGGATGATGCTGCCACTGCTCCCCGAGCTGCCAGGAAATTCCTCACTGGGATTGGGTACCCACAGGTGAGGAGGGCCATGCACCCACCCTTCCTCCAGGCTGGCATTTGCCCCGTGATCCTCCCAATAAGCCAGGGGCAGGAGGATGAGGACCAATGTGAGCTGTTATCTGCTGCACCTGAAGGTCAGCTGAAGAGGGGTCAGGAGCCTGCAGACACTAATTACCAGCTGCAATCAAGGAGTGGGCAGGGCCAGCCCCATTAGTGGGGCTGGAATGGCCTGGTCTGAGCTTCCATCCCTGGTCTGGGCTGTGCTTCTGTGCCTGCTCACCTGGAGCTGGCTCCCAAGCTGGCTTGAAACCCAGAAGAAGAGGATAAATCCCAGTGGAGTGCATGCAATGCCTGGATTTGGGGATGAGGAGGATGCCAGACGATGCCTGGCTGGCTGGGAAAACCTCTCTGCCTGCATCTCTGCCCTGGCATCTGCGCCATCAGGAAACACAAAGCGGTTGCTGCCTTTGTGCTGGTCTTTTATCAAACCCCCAGCACCGTCCCCCTGCTAAATAAAGACCTCCAGCCTCCCAGTGCCAGCACTCCCAGCCTCCCACCACCCCTGCCGAGACCTTGGCTGTGCTGCCCAAGGCAGTAGCGGCCGGGATAGGGAGTGAAGATGGGATAGCGGACGGAGCTGGGACGCAGAGTGCGCCGGAGCAGGTGATTATTTTATTCTTTTGGGGGCAGGAGGAAGCAATTGCCGTGTGGCACTGCCTGGGTTTACCTGGAGGGTGCAGCTGATGAATAGGAGTGTTTTACTTGCCGCAGGCTGAGCCACACAAAGCTCAGGAGAGTTTTTTCCTGAGCTGCTCCATTAACACAAACAGACAGCAATGCGAGCTGCTGACACCGGGGTTAATTAAATCCATCTCTCCATCAATTCTTATTCAGCTATTATCGATGGTCATTAGATCAGCGACAAAGTGACAAGCAAACAGTAATAGACTCATCTTAACCCTTGTGGTGCCGGAGGAGTGGATGTGGTGCAGGTGAGTGGGGAGGTGGCTCCTCTGCTCAAATTCTCTCTGCTCTCCCTTAGAGCATCCCACCTGTATTTGAATGACTCCTCTTGGTAGGCCAGGTCACCAGCCCCATTCTTCCCCCAAGGAGAAGAATGTGCCTGTGTCCCTCTCTGTCCTTTCCCAACAGCTTCACGGCCCAAGGTCATACAGCCCCAGAAGGGCTTTGGTTGGAAGGGACCCTAAGGATCATCTTGTTCCATCTCCCTGCCATGGGCAGGGCCACCTCCTACTATCCCAGGTTGCTCCAACCTGGCCTTGGACACTTCCGGGGATGGAGCAGCCACAGCTTCTCCAGACAACCTCTGTCAGGTCCCCACAGGAGGTGCACTGTTCCTCAGGGATGCTGGGGACAGCGGATGCAGTTGGTGGCATGGTGACATGAAGGCTGAAAGCAGAAAGGTCCCACTGCCATGACACAGAGAGGGCAGGATGTTCTGGAGCACCTGCACCTTAATGTTGGTCCACTGGGTCACAAATCCCCCTGGTCACAAATCCCCCTGGTCACAAAGCGGCCCCAAACTGGTGGGCAGAGCAATGGGGTGATGCCACCCTCGGCAGGGCCCCACGGAGCTGCTGTGCACACCTCAGCAACCAAACAAACCATGGAATAAAAACCCGGGATAACTCCACCCGTGAAAGGATCTAAGAAGAGTAAGGGAATATCTGGCTCCTAGAGCCGTTCCTTCTTGCAGAAGGCAGAGCTGCTCCCCCCCACGCCCGTGTCCTGCAGGCCTTTCCAGTGCCACTCACACTTTCCCAGCCAGGCTCGCGGGGAAAAGCTGTGGCTGCTGCTGCTCTCCTCCCTCTCCCCCTCTGATTAACAGCTTAAATGAGAACTGAAGGCTGCCCAAGGGCTGCAATACATTTTCACGCTCCTGCCGCCGCAGCCAACGAGGCAATGTCCAGCTCCCTTCAAGGTCACTCACAACCTTCAAGTGACTTTCTAGCTGGCTTGGGAGCGGCGCTTGTGTCCTGTGGTTTTAACTCCTGGCGTGAAGAGATGGGGTCTCGCTGGGAGGGCTGGGGCTTGGTGCTGGCTCATGTGATGAGGGGTTGTGAAATGTCAGCAGTAAAATAAACGCATAATTCTGTGCAGGTAAATAACACATACAGGGTTTTCGTCTGCTTGTAAATCATAAAATCACTGAACGGTTTGGATTGGAAGGGACCTTAAAGATAATGTAATTCCAACACCCTCCCATGGGCAACAACACCTTCCACTAGACCAAGCTGCTCCAAGCCCCATCCAACCTGGCCTTGGACACTTCCAGGGAGAGGTCATCTTCCACCCCTCTGTGCCTGTATTTTACCACCCTCACTGTAAAAATCTTCTTAACTGTGCGTAAGGTGACAGCCTTGCATACAATAAATACATTTTAAAAATATGTTTGTTACCACTTTTCTCCCTCTTACAATCCTCCTTGTTCTTGTGCTGTTGGAATTGGTGTGGCCGTGGCGGTAGGGACATGATTGAGGTGCTTGAAATCCCCGCTTCCAACCTTTGATGCAAGGACAAGGTTTCTGAGTGCTGGCACAAGTGCTCCATCTGCTCTGGCAGGGAAAGTGTGTGTTCCTGCAGGATTGCCTGGGGTTCCTGGAAATAGTTAGTGGTTCAGTGCTGGTTCATTGCTCTTCAGGACACGCTGCTGCATCGTCACTGTTTTTGCGGGGTTCAGAGATCTCGGCGCGTGCTGCAAATAACTTTCCTTGTGTCGCTCTTTACAGCAGCTTTTAACACCTGCAGAAGCTGCAACGTGCTCGAGAGCTGGTGTAGAAACAATTTATGAGCTGATGTGCCCTTCCTTGCCGGAGTCGGGAAATGGACACGCACGGAGTGAATACCCAGGGGAAAAGGAGGCAGGATGTTGCAAGGTGAATGTGTGAGACACCTCAGTCTCCAAATACAGCCCTGCTCCTGCAGAAGGACCTCCTGGATGACATCCCAGCACATGGCAGGGATGATGGAATAGGTGATCTTCAATGTCCCTTCCAATCCAAACCAGTGTGGGATTCTGTATGTCTCTAAGAATCCCCCTGTGCACATAGCCAAGGTGGTGTTTTATCCTTGCTCTTCCTCAGTGAAGGGATACAGGATGGGCACATTAGGGAATGCCCTTTATTCCTGAGGCGGGGGGAGAACAGCATGGAGGGATGGAAGTTGATTCCAGCTCAAGCTGTAAGGGCTGATCTGAAGGGGAGAGGAATTGCCCCCCTCAGCTCAGCCCCTGATCCAGCAAAGTGCCTGTGTCTGGTGGGGATCCAGCTGAGCCTGAGCACGGCACTGGGAAAGGGAAGAGGTGTCTGGGAGCGAGCAGGGGACAGACACTGCTGAGCAGAGCCCGAGCTCATCCCTGCTCTGGGAAGGGACCGCGGCTCTGCTCAGCAGCTCAAGCCTCACACACGCCCCTCCCCTTCCCAAAAGGGAAATAATTGCCATATTCATTTGTGGAGGGAAATAATTACTTCATTCATGACACAAAGTCAATTTTTGTCCTGAACCAGAGGGAGCCCTGTACTGACAGAAGGAATTTCAAGGAGAGCAAAAATCAGCCTGGCATTTGTATCCTCAATTAAAGGCGAGAAGGAGCCAGTGGTGAGTTGTGGGGTTTTTTCTTTTTCCCTCTCCCTCTGTTTTTTTTGCACATCAAATCAGATAACAGCTAAAATGTTCTGGCTTCTCCAGCTCAGGCTGGGAGGAGAGAAAAGGTCTCCTTTAACTTCGTTAGCCATGCTGAAATCAAAAGATGACTGCAGCAGAAGCTCTTTCCCTCCCTCATTTCATGGCAGCTGGGCAAGGACTGATGGGCAGATTGGGGCAACCTGTTGGTCATTTAGTGGGGCCAGGAGAGGCACAGGCAAGTGCTTAACACAGGTGAAACTGTTTATAGGAATTAAAAAGGAAAAGATTTTTAAAAAAGCACCTGGGGCCAGCGTGCTGTTGGAGATGGCGTTTGGTGTGTGCTCAGGAATGTGGCTGCTGTGTGGAAAACGGGGTTCCTGGGAGTCCTGGGTAAGGGGGACAGGGCAGCTGGCATCCTGCAGTGGGAGCACAGGGGCTCTCCTAGGTAAATTGTAAACTGGAGCCTCTGGAGTGGCTCCTGGGCTCTGGGATGGCTCCGGCTGAGTGCCCAGCATCTCGCTGCAAAAGGCTTCCCATGCTCCATCCGGATTGCCCTCCACCGTCACTCCCATGTCACCCGCTCCCAGAGGGAAGCTGGGGGCACTGCTGGCTCACCCGCAGCAGAGGGAAGGGGATGTCTGCACGGGCTAATTGATAACTACTAAATTATGTGGGAAGAGAGGCAACTGGAGGCGGTTGGTTGTGTAAATATATTTTTTCCCATCTGCACCAATATGATTGAAGCTGGTGTCAGGGCTGATCTATGATAGAAAATTGATGAAACATTGATGCCAGGGGATGAATATTTCAGGAGGAGCTATATACATTGTACAGGGCTTTTCTTAAATCTTTAACCACTGTTGGATAACCTTGAGAGGGGTGTTTAGGAGTTTATTCAGTGGCCATGGGAGCAGGGAGCCCACGGGAGTCTGGGATGTGATGTCCCTGTGTGAGGCTCAGCAGATCCCTTTGGATGGGGCTGTCCAGCTCAGCCAGCACCACAGGGAATGCCACGGAATCCTGCAATGGGTTTGGCTTGGAAGGGACCTCACAGACCATCTACTTCCAACCCAAATATCCTGGAGGCCCTCCATATGGCACACTTTTCCTGCCTCCAAAATCAAGTGCAGAATGTAAAGATCAGCCCCGGCTCCGTCTTCCTCCCTACATCCCTCAGAGCATTCCCAGCCTGTGTTTCTCCTGGCCACTGGCTATATGCACTTCCTGAGCCTCACATACTTGGGCACAGCACTCTCAGAAGGATGGAGAACATTCTTGCAAAGCTATTTTTTTCTCCTCCAGGTTGACTTTTAAGCATCAGCACCTGGCTTCAGCAGGGAGGTTGTCCTTGTTCGAGGGATCTGAACTGGAGGTTTGGGGACAGGCTGGGAACAGCCAGCCCAATCCACGAGCATCTGCACCACGGGGGAAGCTGGGAGCAGCTCACAGCCTGGTGAGTGGAAAAGTCCTGCTGGCTCGTAGCTATTTTGAGGTAAGGCATTAATTGAGGACCAGGGGGAAAACAATAAAGCCATCCCCGAAATAGAAGCTGTCAAAATGTCGTTGCTAGGAGTGAAGCCGAGCTCGATTTATGGTATTTTTTCCTGTTGCAGAGCTTCAAAGCAGCTGTAAGGGGGCCCAGGTTTGGGGGTTTCTTTGCTCCCACCAAACCCAAACTTCCCAAAGATGTCCCCTGTGCCCGGAGCTGGCGCTGGGCAGGCAGCGACAGCCGGGCACGCGTTAGGGCTGATGCTTTTCCCTGACATTTAGAAGATGCCTTCGGGGCCCTTTGCATTTGCTGCTCCAAAGATTTGCTTGTTTATTTTGGAAATTAGCAGCGTTCAAGCTTTTTTTATTGAGAAAACCTCTAAGAAAAAGGGGTTTTATTTTCACATGGAGGGAGGATTGCCTGAAGGACGGAGGTTCGGCAGGGTTTTGCTTCCAGGATGGGGAGAGAGAGAGGAGGGATTTTTAAGGAGTAGTTTTGATGTTTCACATACCAAAGCAGTGTTAGGGTAGCTAACACTGGGTGTGTGGTTCTGGGAGCAGGACCTCCTGCTGCATCAGTCCTGCACCGCCAGCCTGGGGCTGGGACCTGGGAAGGGTCAGCATCCCAGGGCCGACTTCTGCCAGCAGCCCCAAGTGGGAGCAGGGTGGTTTGTGCTTCTCCCACCCTGCCTTGCCTCTCCATAAACAGCATTTCCTCCAAAGAAGCAGGATGAACACGAGCGAGGGGAGAAAGGGAGGAAACAGCCTGCTCTGCTCCCTGTCCCACCCCCAGCTGGGCACGCATGGTGGCCCCTGAGGGCTGTTGGTGTCACAGCCCCTCCTGCAGAGTCCTCTTGGGTTGTTCCCATGCCACGATTTCCAAGGACCCTTCAGGGAAAGCATTCTCCTGCCACCAATATATTACCTCACGGCACTTGCCATCTTTTTTTTTTCCCCCATGCAGAAAGCTGCAAATCGAGACCCCGAGGCGCCCGCATAGCGCCAAGACAACTTTGGTATCTCTCTTTTAAAGATATATTTTCCATTTTGCAGTGTTCAAACACCATCTGCTGTTTTGCACGGCGGCGCTTTCACAGGAGGGGAGCATTTTTAGGTGTAAATTGTTCTTTAAAGTACATATTGACAGTGCTGGAGGCCGGAGAGGCTGGAAAAACCCTATAGAAAGTACCACAATCCTGGTCTGTAATGGCCACCCTCACTCAGGGGGGACTTTATTGTTAGATGGGATATTGGGAAGAGATTCTTCCCTGTGAGGATGGGGAGGCTCTGGCACAGGTTGCCCAGAGGAGCTGTGGCTGCCCCTGGATCCCTGGCAGTGTCCAAGGTCAGGGTGGACAGGGCTTGGAGCAGCCTGGGATAGTGGAAGGTGTCCCTGCCCATGGCAGTGAAGTTAGAATGACCCTATAAGGTCCCTTCCGACCCAAACCTTGTAGGATTCTATGAATTAAGGCCAACATCACCCCAACAAGCCCCCTTGGGCTTGTAATAATTAAGTGACAGTGCTGCCTGTGACACGTAATTTATGGAAGATCAGGGTTATTCAGAGCAACAAGGCTTAGTTTTGGAGGGATACTCTTGGCAAAAACCAGGATAATGACACCACCTCCCCCTCCCCCCGCAGTTAATCCTCTGTCTCTTTTTCAAGGCAAGTAAAGCAACAGCAAATAACTGGTGAAGAAACTTAGTGCCTGATCTGTAGCACTTAAACAAATACGATTGAAATAATTGCAGCGGCCGGGTGGCTGCTCTCCCATTCCCTGCTCCAGTGTCCCTGGGATGTAATGACTGCGGCCTCATGCTATTCCAGCATTAATTGGGTGTCCCACTGCCAGCTATCACCTTATTTATTTTAGGAACTGTAATTTATGTCGGGCCAGGTGTGCCAAGTGGCCCAATTGCACCAAGGTCAGGGAGGGGCTCCTGTGGAAAGCGTGCGAGTCGGAGCCAGGCGGTCCAAGAGCCTCTTGCCCAGCCTCACCAGGAGGATGCTCCCGGATCCCTGCACAGCCCAGGCTCAGGCACGCTCCACAGACCACCCCCAGCCAAGTACAGGGAAGCAAATGATGGTTTTCACGTGTGATTTTTGTGTTTTCTCCCCTTTTTCTATTTCGTCTTCTCTTCTTTTTGTTGTTGTTTTTTTTTTTCTGCTGTTACAGGTTCTCGCTGGCAACAACAGCCGTTGTGTTTTGACGAGTTAATAAACATCTCCCCCAGGAGCGAGGGAGCTCCAGCATGCTCTGCTTCACCGTGTTTTACGTCTGACTAACAGAGTTTGCCGAGCAAGAGGTGTTTTTCTAATCTGAGAACTCGGTGGCTCACGTTTCCCACCTCTCCCTGGAGCTGCTGCGCTTCCCTGCTAACACCATGATGCTTCTGCTATCTCCTGGAGGGCAGCCCATCACTGCAGCCCCCCTCTCCCAGCCCTTTCTGCCAGCCCCAGTCCCAAGCAGTGCTTGGATCTCATGCCTTGGAGCTGTTTATCAGCCTTGGAAATTAAGATACCAGTGTTTGTCTTGCTCAGGGGACCTGTGTGCTCCCATGGCACAGGATTCCTGCGCTGACAGGATTCCCTTCACTGGTGGAAGGGCCACCAAAAACACCACCCACTGCTGCAATGAGCTGCTGCTGAATGGCGGGTCTCTGCGCTGCTGACACACCTCGCCTTGCTCCTCCCGAGCACCTCCATCATTGCTCTGCCAACACAGAGCCCCACAGCCTGTGGGTTTTGTCACCGTTGCAGACCGAAACCCAAGACTTCTTCATCATTTTCAGACCAGCGTGGGAGGAAGGCCTTGGAAACCTGAAGAGCAGGGACAGATGGACACTGCTCCAGAACCTGCTGTTAGGATGCCCCTCAGGGTTGTATCCACCTGGAGGTGGCTGCTGCCTTTTGGCAAGAAGAAACGAGTCCTTGGAAGTGGCACGAGGCAGCCCCGGGAAGGCAGTGCAGGGTCCGCAGAGCCAAATCGCCAGTTCCGACTTGTAGAACATTATTGCTCGTGAATTATGGATGGTTACTGCACCTCCTGGACGATAAATTATTGAGCCGACATGCTGGATGGAGAGCGAGGAGCTGGGGCCGTGCTTATGGCAGGCGGGTCTGGAATGTGGTGTCATCACAGGGACTGGGGGATGTTTTTTCCCCCTTTCCTTCCTGAGCAAGAGCATCTCGGCCTGAAGCTGTGGAAACAGCAGAGCCCTGCTCACCCTGTCTCACCCAGCCAGCTGCGAGGGCAGCCCCAGCCAAAAATCCCTCATGAGGGATCCTGGAGTACCCCTGCACTGGGACGTAGACAGAAACTCTGGGGTCCCCTCTCTGCCTATCCTGTAGCATCATCATGGGCACTTGTATGCCAAATAACCTCTCCTTGCCCTCAGGGGGATTCGGGGCGTGGTTTATTTGGGTGATTAGATGCGATTTATCTCCCAGGCTGTGCTGGTCCAGCACTCTTGGCAAGGAATGGCAAGTCTGCTGAGCCCCTTGTCCAACACGTGCTGCCGGCAGCCTTGGGCTTTAGGGACTCCCTGAGGTGGCTGTTCCATCATGTTTAACAGACCTTGACAGACCCCTGTGCCCTGCGAGTTTGCCTAAATGCTTTCTGGGGGCCACTTAGGCTGTAGGTCTCCATAGCACCCTGTGGCAATGAGTTCCATAATTCAATCACGGGTGGTGTGGAAAAAGCGCTGTCTTTTGTGTGTCCCTAAATCTGCTGCCTGATAACTTGATTTGAACACTTCTAGTTCCTCTGTTGGAAGAAATGAGGAATTATCACTGCCTCTGCACCTGCTCCACGGCGCTGGGGCTTTTATACCGTCCTGCTGTGGCTTTTCTTTCCCTCTCCCTTGTTCATCCCTCCTGGCAATTTTCAGCTCCCCTGCCAGCCCTGCTTCACATGGAGGATGGAGATGGGAAGGTCCCTGCTTTGCTTCATGGCTGTGTTTATCTCCCTTCTCCCCCACTCTCTTCTTTTCCAGATGCTTCAGAGACGCTCGGGAGGTACCGCTGACTCCAGTCCAGATGCTGAAAGCTCCCTCTGGAGCAAACCACGGTCTCAGTGAAAACCCCTAAAACATTTTCTGGTGGTTTGGGGTCTTCGCTCCTTCTCGATGGTTCCCCGTGTGCACACGTGGAGCTGCTCCCAGCCACTCAGCCCAGCCCCTCACAAGGGGAAGGGTTCATAATGTGGGTTAGGGTCACCTTGGGAATCACCGTCTCCTAACCAGGCTTTCCTGGCCCTGGGGGAGCAGCTTTCACCTCCTGTGGGACACAGATGCTGTGAAGCACTATCCAAAGTGGAGGAGAGAGGTGACACGAGGGTCCAAGGGGACACAGGGGGATGGAGGGGGGGTTGTGTCTGCCTCTCCCCATGCCCAGCAGGATTTCCATCGCATCTTGAGCTGAAGCCAAGGAGACTCTGGAGTCGGGAGAAAGTGAAGTGCTTTCCTTAATCGAATCACACGCCAGTGTCACTTGTAAAGCTCTGCAAAGCAGAAAGGACTTGGGAGCCACTGAACCACAAACTCCTGCTCCCTCCCCAGTGGCTCTGTGGAAATCCTGCCTCTTTTCTCCATCTCTTGCCCATGAGCTCGGTTTGGGAGGGAGCCAGGACTCAGAGATCCCACCTTGTTCCCCACATCTGGTGCAGTCCCTGCGCACCAGGTATCCCATGGGCTGGAGGATTTGGGGATATGTAAATGGTGTTTCTATCGTCTTGGTCTTCATCTTGGGGATGTTCTGCACTCTCTGGTCACGTCCCTGACAGGGATGGCTCCCTGGGCATGCATGGTGTCCTGCTAATCAAGGGGGTCTTCTCCATCCTCAGCTTCCATGGAGTGGGGGTGGGAAGGGAGGGTGCTGGGTGTTTCACCCTCAGAGAGCATGGGAGAAAATCAGCAAAGAATCATAGAATAGTTTGGGTTGGAAGGGACTCTAAGGATCACCTTGTTCTAACCCCCTGCCATGGGCAGGGACACCTTCCACTGGACCAGGTTGCTCCAAGCCCCTCCAACCTGGCCTTGGACACTTCCAGGGATGGGGCAGCCACAGCTTCTCAGGGCAATCTGTGCCAGGGCCTCGCCAGCCTCACAGGGAAGAATTTCTACCTTACATCTCCTCTGAATCTCCCCTCTTTCGGTTTCAAACAGCTCCCCCATGTCCTATCACCACCTGCCTAGGGAAGCTGGCCCGTGGCAAACTGAGGGGACGTGCTGGCTCCATCCAGGCGTCCCCCAGCAACAACATGTCAAAATACACCGGTCCACCTGTTTTGCAGGAAAACCTGCTCTGTCCTCCTCCAACCCTTTTTCTGCCCTGACTCTCCCTGCGTTGTGTAGAGAAGCAAATTCCCTGTCCTTTTCAGGCAGCATCCAGGACTCCTCCGTGGCAGTAACAGCATCCTTGCAGCAGGTCTGTCAGCAGGAATTTCTGCAGCCTCCTTTGGTGTCCCAAAGCTCTCAGGTGAGGAAATCGCCAGTAGTAGGGGGAAAAAATGAAATTAACCACGGCTAACTCAGTGCTTACTTTGTGCCAGGGCTCTCCTGGTAACACCAAGCTCCCCGTTAAAATTCCTCTTTACAAAAAGCGGGGCGATTTCAGCCCGGCTGGATTCCCGGAGGAGGGAAGCAGCTTTTTGCGGAGCAAGAGGAGATGCGGCAGGGTGAGTTGGTGGGGAGGCAACACCAGGGCGTCCGGGCAGCAGCATCCCAGGGAAATCAGAAGTCTCTTCAAGGCTTTTCTGTGCTGGGGGAGCCCTTCCCAGCGCCTCGAGCCCGTGTTATCAGTAGCTTTGCTGCATATCCCCTCTTTTTCCCCTATGTGCTGGTCTTCAGATGCTCTCTCCTTCCTAATGCCTAATTAGGTTGGCAGGACTGTTTGTCCCGATAGCACAGCTATGGATAATGCCATGCAAATTGCCTCCAAGACCTCTGAACCCCCAAATAAAAAAGCACCTCTGGCTACCCCTGGCTGCAGCCTTTCCAGCCGACCACGGCTGCAAACAACATCTGAGAGCTTAAAAGAACGAGCTCCTTAAAAAAAAAAAAAAAAAAAGTCGTCCTTCTTCCACTCACTGAAATTTTTTTGTACCGTAAAGATGTCTTGATATCTCGGTGCCAGCAAGCCCAGCCTTATCCCAGATCTCTGAGATATTTAGTGAGGAGCAAGGTCTGAAAGGAAAGGAATCAACAGAGGATGTTTCAGCCCACCTAAGGTCTGCTCTGCCTCCAGAGTTTGGGTGGGAAAAGAAACCCACCCCTCCCATGACGGTGCGGTCAGAGCTGAAGGGCGCCGTGACCTCGAATCCCAAACAAGTGAGTCTTTGTCTCACCTCCTGATTAAGCTTTGGGAGTTTCCTCTGTTTATTATTCATCTGATTGCCATCTTTTTTAACGCTTTCATGCACCCCCTTCCTCCTGGCTGTGGCGGAAACCCGAAGGTCCAGCCCGGAGAGGTCCCTGCTCAGATGCCGTGTGTGCTGCCAGTGGGATGTGCTGGTCTTGCCGCACCCTGAGTTGGGAGCAGTCCCTCCCTGCGCCTGGTGCAGAATGCCGACCACCCCAGGAGCCGGGGACCCTTTCCCACGTGCCATCCACTTCCCCTTGGCTTCATCCAGCCCCTCCGGGGCTGATGACAAGGGCTGGACCCTGCCAGTCCAGCTGAGCCCGGTGCCACTCCTCACACCTCGGATCAGCTGCTGGGAGCGGTCCTGCTGCACCGGGAATTTGATTGACACGTTCATGCCTGGCCATTAGAGGGAAAACGAGGGGTAGTACGTAAACACCTGGGAGGAAAAACAGCTCTTTGCCTTAATGATAGTTTGTCATGTCATATTTTCCTCAAATTGTGCAATAGGGGTAAGTGAACCCTTCATTTGCATCGGTTTAATTCATATTTTGAATACCAGACTGGCTTAAACGCTGCCTGGTTTAACCCACCCGCTCTCACTCATTCCTACAAAAGGCACACTCTGCTTCCCAAAGTAGGCACTTTGAAATTCCACTCGTCTGGCCGATCCAGCTGGAAAACACCTTTTTTCTCTGGTTTATTTTCCCAGAGCTCTTACCCCTAATGCCAGCACTGCTGGGTTTGCATCAGGTGCATCCCTTCTCCTCGCTGCCCAGCCAGGCCCTTCCCTTACCGCTTCGTTCCCTGGACAGCAACTGGAAATGAGATTTTTTTTTCCGCTCTTCAGCCTTTTCCGGCACGTCCCACTGCTCTGTAAATACCGACTGAAGTGCAGCCGAGTGTGGGATGCTCGAGGTAGCACTCAAGGCAGCTGCATCACCAGTGATGTGCAGGTGGCCCAAGCAGCGTGCCACGAGTGCTTCCTGGTTTTTGGGGGTGCCTCTGCCTGAGGGAGAGGGTGGGAGGAGGAACCTGGGCAGCAGGAAGACCTCATGACGGCTCTTGAGGGTTCTCAGAGGTGGATCTTCATTTTTGGGTGGCGGTTTGCATGCAACATCCCGATTCAACAGCTTCTGCATCCTGTCGGGGTTAGCACTCCCCTCTGAAGGCGACGACCAGGCTGAGCCCTGGGAGCAAGCCCGTGGCTGGAGCAGCTCGCTGAGCCTGGAGAGCTCCGGCGCCAAACCCACAGCCCCGGTTGCACCGGGCTGGCGGCGAGGCGCAGGCTGTAATTACCGCCTGCCTGCCAGGGCGCCTTTGCCCCCACTGCCCTACCCCGAGGAACTGAGCAGCTGCCAGCAATTAAAAGTAGTTAGCAGTTCCCATGCTATTTTAACCATTTCTAGGCAGCCATGGCAGCCCCTTCTTCCTCGGTGGAAAAGAGCAGATCTTGTTGTTGCTCTGATTGCACAGACGCTGCTGCAGCATGTGGCTTTGCTGAATTTGGGGTCTCTCCCCCCAAAAAAGCACTGCTGAGCCCTTTTGTCCCCCCCTTCCTCCACTTTGCAAGGAGCTAGGGTGGGGTTTAAACCCATTCTGAGGAGGCACTCACCAGCTGGGAAATTGCAGCCCCACCAAAGCTTGCAAACCTGTGAGTTTGTTTATAGTTCTTAGCAAGGAAGGAGATGTGAGCATATCATGGAATGGTTTGGGTTGGAAGAGACCTTAAAGCTCATTTAGTTGCAACCCCCTGCCATGGGCAGGACACCTTCCACTAGATCAGGATGCTCCAAGCCCTGTCCAGCCTGGTCTTGGGCACTTCCAGGGATCCAGGGGCAGCCACAGCTTCTCTGGGCACCCTGTGCCAGGGCCTCAGCACCTTCACAGGGAAAAAATTCCTTCTAACATCTCCTCTAAATCCCTCCTCTTTCAGCTGAAAACCGTTCTCCCCTGTCCTTGTGCTATCTGCCCCAGTAAAAAGTCACTCTCCATCCTTTTTATTAGCCCTCTTTAAAACCAAAAGGCCACATACCAAGAAGCAGTTGCAGGATACCTCCCTCAGTGTGTGGATTTTATCTTTTATTATTTGTGTGCATGTGCATCTGTTATTTTTATGCTCCTGCAGGTACATCCTGTAGCCTGGGTTTTAATGCCCATTCTTGGGGCAGGGGGGAGAGGAGGGGTACAGGAAAGATGGAGAGAGACTTTTTAGAAGAGCATGTAGTGACAGGACAAGGGCGAATGGCTTCAAACTGAAACACGGCAGGGTTAGATGGGGATGTGAGGAAGAAATTCTTCCCTGTGAGGGTGGTGAGGCAACGGCACAGGTTGCCCAGAGAAGCTGTGGCTGCCCCATCCCTGGAAGCGTCCAAGGCCGGGTTGGACGGGGCTTGGAGCACCCTGGTCTGGTGGAAGGTGTGCCTGCGCGTGGCAGGAGATGATCTCGCAGTCCCTTCCAGCCCAGCCCGTTCCCGGGTGCTGTGACAGGAGGGCAGCAGGACGCTGCTCCCACGCGTTGAGCCATTCCCGGGGGGAGCTCGTTCCGCGGGCCCGGCTCCGCTGGCGTTGCGCGGCTCCCCCTGCTGCCCGCCCGCCCCCACTGCAGAGCGGNCTTCTTTCTTTAATATAGGGGTTGAGGGGTTGGCGCGGAGGGGAGCTGGGCGCCCTCCGCGCCGTTGCGGGGGGATGCTCCCGGGAGGAAGGATGAAGCTCGCGGGGGATGCGGGCTGGCAGCGCCCTCCGCGCCGGGGGGATGCTCCGGTCCGGGGGGGATGATGTTCTGGGTGGGTGGGGGCTGGCAGCGCTCCCCGCTCCGGGGCTGGTGCTCCGCGGGGATGCNTCTCTGTATATAGATATATTTATTTTTCTTGGCAAAAGCAAAACAAACCCAGCCCTGTTTGTAGTAGCGCCGGCTGTGATTCCCCGGCGGGTCAAATAAATAACTATTCAGCCTGGATTTTTTTTATCTTTTTTTTTTTTTCTTTCTGATGATTATTATTAAGTCTGCATTTTTATAAGCTGAGCGATTGATGGCCGGGCAGCCGAGTGGTCTTTTCCTATGGCTGTTCAAAGTTTCCTGTGCGCAACCCAATCTTGTGATTGCGATGCACTTAAATCCAGCCCTTCCGTTAGTAATCCCTGCCACAGACAAGAAACAGAGGCACATCTCTCCTGCTGCCCTCTCTCGTTAGGACTCCTGTGATCAAATTCAGCCTTTCCGCTANGTCCCTTCCAGCCCAGCCCGTTCCCGGGTGCTGTGACAGGAGGGCAGCAGGACGCTGCTCCCACGCGTTGAGCCATTCCCGGGGGGAGCTCGTTCCGCGGGCCCGGCTCCGCTGGCGTTGCGCGGCTCCCCCTGCTGCCCGCCCGCCCCCACTGCAGAGCGGGATCCCTCCCGCTGGATCGGCGCGGCTCCCGCATCCCCCGCCGGGGTCGGACCCGCGCATCCCGGGCGGGGCGGGGCGGGGCGGGGCGGGGCGCGGCTGAGCC
>VZTG01009179.1:731292-802089 GCA_013397845.1 Melanocharis versteri | reverse complement strand
GGGATGCGCGCTGGCAGCGCTCCCTGCTCCGGGGGGGATGCTCCGCAGGGATACGGGCTGGCAGCGCTCCCCGCTCCGGGGGGGATGCTCCGGGGCATGCGAGCTGCCAGCGCCGCTCCCTGCCCGCCTCGCCGTGCCGCTTCCTTAGATTTCTCTCTCTCTGTATATAGATATATTTATTTTTCTTGGCAAAAGCAAAACAAACCCAGCCCTGTTTGTAGTAGCGCCGGCTGTGATTCCCCGGCGGGTCAAATAAATAACTATTCAGCCTGGATTTTTTTTATCTTTTTTTTTTTTTCTTTCTGATGATTATTATTAAGTCTGCATTTTTATAAGCTGAGCGATTGATGGCCGGGCAGCCGAGTGGTCTTTTCCTATGGCTGTTCAAAGTTTCCTGTGCGCAACCCAATCTTGTGATTGCGATGCACTTAAATCCAGCCCTTCCGTTAGTAATCCCTGCCACAGACAAGAAACAGAGGCACATCTCTCCTGCTGCCCTCTCTCGTTAGGACTCCTGTGATCAAATTCAGCCTTTCCGCTATATGTTCCCCCCCCCCCACACCCATTCCACAACTCATGAACATCCTCAGCACCTCAGGACTTTGTCCTTTGTCATCCCTCCGGTGGCGGCAAAGCAAAGCTGCCCCGTGTTTATTCTCCAGGTGTAGGAAGATGTGCTCGAGTGTAGAGTTCAGAAGTGGAGCCCTATAAAGTTTGGTAGCGTTTTGGAGGCTGGAAGAGACCATAACCGTGTCGGGCAAGGTCGTCATCCCGCTGGGAATTCGGGATCTCTCGCTCCCCGCAGCTCCTGGCGAGGGTTCGAGGACACCTCGCGAAGCACAGATCGGTCTTGTTAAGGAGTTGAAAGCGTCTCCTGACAAGCTGATTTTCTAGGAAAATGAACCAAGCCTTCTTTTCTGAAGCGTAATTAAGGTGACGAGGAATTTTAGGGAGGGAGTCTAATTAGA
Organism: Melanocharis versteri; assembly: GCA_013397845.1. Taxonomy (NCBI): domain Eukaryota; kingdom Metazoa; phylum Chordata; class Aves; order Passeriformes; family Melanocharitidae; genus Melanocharis; species Melanocharis versteri. The sequence goes on along the minus strand of VZTG01009179.1, from coordinate 801,121 downwards.
TTAATATTTTTTCCGCCTCCGCCACACAAAGATCCAGTGTATTTCGGCAAATGGGAAACAGGAATGGCACTATTGACTTATCCAGGGGCCTGGACGTTGCTGCAGCAGCGTCCTGCAGCCAGAAGAAACTCTCCCTCGGTGGGAAGGGAGAGGTTTGAGAGCTGGCAACTGGTGTCCTGCTCGGCTGGGAGCAGTGCCGTAGGGATGGGCAGTGAGGGGCCCGGAGGCTCGGCTAGGTGCGGGATGCTGGAGGTTTGGGGAGGCTGGATTAGCCAGGCTGGATTAGCCAGGCTGCTGTGGGTTAGGGTTTAGCTGTGGCCAGGCTTTCTGCGGATGCTGAGAGGAGTTGGGGAGATATTAATGTGCTGGTGCCTGGCTCTATCCTCTATTTCTGTGTGCACCAAGTTCATGCAGGGGTTGAAATAAAACTGGGCAGGAGGGAGGGAGGGAATGAAGAAGAAAAAAAACAAGTTAAACCTGACCCACCTGACTCAGTTTGAGTCTGGGGAGCTCTCAAGGCACGCTGCTAATCTGGCATATGTATGTGTGCGTATAATAAAATTTTTAGCTGGAGAGCTATAATTAGTGTTTCTTCAGGAGAGTTGTGTAGAGATGGCATGTGATGGTGCAGCAGAGGGAGCCAAGATGGGTGCATGGCCTGGGTGATCATCCACTCCCTTCCCCATCCTTGCCTGGTTTTTAGGGAGAGGCATCACCCAGAAAACAATTTTCTCCTTTAATAACAAAGAATGTACATGTTGTTTATGTTGGGTTTTGAAGTGTGGGGGCAGAAGTGTTGTTTTGGATGGGGGTTTGAAACCCAGAAAGCATCTGGTCCACTCCTTCATCCCTGGGACCACTGCTGGGGGAACTCAGCTTCCAGCGTGTCCCCCCTCCCTGAGCCTGGGGCTTTACCTGCCAGGCTGCTCTCCAGGCTTCATCCTGCTCCTGTGTGTGCTCCTCTGGGTAGGAAAACAACTTGGTGTGCAGATTTGGAGCTTGCTTGAGGGTCTTTCCCCACGGGGCTGCACAGAGGCTGTAGAAGGGTGGCTGAAATCCAGAGGGTGATGCTGGAGGTGGGGACATGGGCTGACAAAGGTGTTTATGGACAGTGTGACGCTGCCATTCTGCTGAAAAAATGTCCTTCCACCCTTCTGCCCTACCACCAGCAGGAAAACACCCAGGGACAGAGGCATGGAGGGGGGACAGCAGCAGTGCTATCCCCCAGCAGCAGGAGGACATGGGTGGCAGGAGGCTGTGCCTGCCTGCTGCTGCCATCATCAGCAGATGGCTGGGGAAAAGCTGCTCCAGGACCTGTTGCCTATCAAATCCTGCCCTTTGGAAGTGGGGGCTTGAGGACAGTGGTGTGTGGAAGGATCTGCTTGGGGTTTTTTTGTCTCCTTGTCCTTCAGCTGCTTCGTTGTGGAGCCCTCTCTCCCTTAGAAGCGGGTGCTCTCTGTGCGTGGTAGCAGCAGGGTGAAATACTGAAACAACACCAAAAAAAGAAGAGAAGTGGAAAAATGCTACTTCAGAGAGGGCAGAATTGCTTGGAAATGCTGGTTGTGGGGGGCAGGGAGGAAATCCAGCTTGCATTTTCTCTGCTTAGAAACCAAAAGCTGACCCTGTTAAGGAGCTTGGAGGGTTCAGCTGTGTCCTTCATCTCTGTAGGGTCCCGTGGGTCCCTTTGGTGCTGTAGATGCTGATTCCCTTTCCATCCCTGTCCTAGCCGAACAGGAATTATATCTATAAAAATATATAAAAACCAGGTCTGTATTTTGGGTCAGTGAAGCGAGCCAAGGTGCTGCGAGGAGCTCTGTTTTCCTTCCATTTCTAGCCGTGGCATCCCCATGGCTTTCTCCCTCCCAACATGTTTGCCGCCAGTGGGATCATCCTGGCAACCCTGTGGGGTTTTGGGAGAGTCCTGAGCTGGGCTTTGCTGGGCAAAGCCAGGCTGGCAGGCCAGTGCCAGGCTGGGAATGCCGTGAGGTGAAGATGGAAGGGGCTGTATGGAGTCTGAGGAGTTCATTACAGCAGATGTTGGTGCCATAAAGCCACAGATTCCTGCTGTTTCCTATTCATTTATATCCTCCCGGCTTTAGCGATGCTAATGCGAGTGAAAACATTTGCTGGAGCAAGGTGGGGGAGTAGAGGGGGAGATAAATCATCAGCCCGTTCCCTCTGCCCCTTCCTGCCATCCCACCCGTGCATCTCACTGTGGGAAGGGGGGATTAACAGGGGTGCGAGGGATGCCTGAGCCGCTCTCTGGCTGCCATCAGCTCCTCCGTGGCATTTTGGAGGCCCACTGGCTCCAATTTTGGTTTTCCATAATCTGCAAAGCTGTAATTTGCTGTAATCAGTTGTATTGTGCAAGCCACCCCTGCGTGTGAGTCAGAGCACGGTGGCACCGAGCTGACACAGCCCTGGCCCTTGGGATGCTGGGCTCTGTGCAGGGGATCTGTGTCTGGTGGCATGGAGTCTTGCTCCTCCTGGAAGTGTTTGAGGCCAGGTTGGACAGGGTCCTGGTCCAGTGGAAGGTGTCCCTGCCCGTGGCAGTGGGGCTGGAATGAGATGAACTTTAGGGTCCCTTGCAACCCAAACCAGTCTGTGACTTCCTTCTGTTCACCGTGGGCTGAAGGGAGCTTGGGTAATCCTTCCCTGGCTCTGCCAGAGCTCAGGACCTTAAGGAAGTGTTGTGTGAGCTGTATCTCTGAAAAGCAAAGCCTTCACGGTGTCCCAGAAGCAATGAACCAGCAGCTTCTGAGTGATGCCTCTCCTCACATTAGGCTGGAACACTGGAAAAAGTCCTGCATGACCTGCGCTCGGCTGGGAATTGCAGAACTTTGACTTGGGAGCGGCAGAGCGGCCCAGAGAGCTGCTCTGATGTCTGGTTTCACACTCGCCCTCCCAGGGACCTCTCTTGGTGGGAGCCTGGAGGCCCCTCGCCGTGGATGCAGCACCCTCCCTAACACTCCCCAAATCCTCCCTCTCCCTGTCCCCGCAGCCCTGCAGGCTTGGCTGGCGCTGGGATTTTTACTGTCGAGGCAGCTCTGGAGTGTGGGTTTGCTTTCAGCTTCCCACTGGGCTCCCTGCACAGAGAGTGATGTTGTTCTTGAGGGTCCCAGCTGGGCTTTGAGATAAAGCAGTTTCGCTCCCGTTGGGGAGCGAAGCGCTCAGATGGGGGAGGCCGGAGAGCCAGAAGGCAAGCAAAGCATCCCAGAGGCTGCACGGAGTATTATTTTTGAAGCCTCCTGGTTTTTCGGAGGCCTGACTCACGGCACAGGAATGCGCTGGGCTGGCAGCCCCAGACCTGCTCCTCGGCGAGGGGAAGAGCTGCCGTCTCCTCCTCCTCCTCCTCCGGAGCCCGTTCCCCATCCCAAACCGCTGGGCTGGGCTGGTAGCAGCCACATGTTTGCTGAGCTTGGATTTTTAGGGGATTTTTTTTTTCATCCCTCTGCTATTTGCCTTTTTTTTTTTTTTTTTAAGGGGCTCAAACCCCCGTTTTTTTTTAATTTTTATTGGACTCAGCACCTCTGCTGAGGGAAAGGCAGAGCGAGCCCTGAGATCAAACGCCAGCCAGGCTGGGAAAGGCTGGGTGAAGCCACGCTGGAAAACGAGGAAAGGGAAGGGAAGCAGGAATTATTTAGCACGGGGCTTGCTCCAGCGTGTCCTGCACTCTGCCTTTAATCTGCTGCGAGTCCCTCCCTGCCACAGCCTGGCCCGGCCCCGCTCAGGTCTCCTCTGCTCTCTCCTGCCTTGGGTGGCTTCTCCCACTCTTAGGGAGGCTGTTCCCCGTTCCAGAGGGCTCCCCCAGACCCTCACAGGTGTGATGTGGCTGGGTTAGGTTTGCAGTGAAACACCCGGGCTGGTGGGGCCTGGGCCTCCTCCCCAAACTGGGGTCCAGGTGCTGCTGACTGGTGTAACTGGGGGGTGTGGAAGCCGTAAGCTTTAAACCAAACTCTTGATGGTTGGGGGTGTATCTTGGGGTGAGTCTGGTCAAGGGACAGTGGTGACAAGTTTGGCTCCCTATGTTTCTGCAGGTAGCCCGATCTTCCTCTGTGGAGAAATTCAGGTGGGGAAGGGGAAAAAGCATGGAAGCAAAGCAAGCCCCATGTCACCACCATGCTCAGCAGCAGGCAGGGTGTCCTACAGCCTGAGGGGCAAAAAATGTGTTTGTCTTGCGTGTGAACTCTGCTTCCCACCTTTCCATGGGCCTTACCGGGCCCCTTCCCTTGCTGGCCTGGCTGGAGCATCCATGGAGGCCCCGGCGTCTTCTCTCGTCATGTTTCAGCCCCTCTCCACTGGGGATTGATGGCCACGCTCTCAGTTGTTTAGGTGCTGGGAAACATCCCCTTTTCAGCTAATTCCTTGTTGCAGGGAGGAGGAATTACCAGGTTCCAAGCCTTGGGAATGGCTGTGCAGCCACATGGGGTACGAGCATAGGGATGGCAGACACGGCAGTGGCACTGGGGTCCCAAAATTGGACTGTGACCACAGCACTTGAGTTTATCCAAGTCAAATATATATCAGGAGCTGCATCCCACTGCCTGCCATGCATAGCTTGATCTGGGTGGACGTGGCTGACATAGTCCCCCAGCATTTAAAAATTAAATGTTTTTGAGCTATTTTTCCCCTTTGGCTTTGCTTGCTGTGTAAGTTGAAGGCAGTGCTGGTGTGTTGTGTTGTTTGTTGTCGTTTTTTATACCCTGGGAGATGAAGGGCGCGAGTTGAGACACTTACTACTTATATTATTACTTAAGAGTAATAATATAGCTGGTTATACAAGAAGAAAAGTGAGCAGAGCTTTTCTGTCCTGGAATTCAAGGTGTGGGCTGCCCTTTCTCTGGGGGAGGAAGTCTCTTCAGGAAAGGAAGAAGACCTGTATGGATTTGGGGAGCATTTTTGTGGGGGTCTCCCTTGGCCCCACGAGTCCGTAATACGTTTGTACACACACATATAGCACAGCTGCCCTTGCTTCTCTCCCTAGTTTATTCCCACATCTTACGGGAATAACAGAGGAGGAAAAGGGCTGGTTTGTACCACAAGTGATCCATCCCCAGCTGGAATACCCAGGGCTGTGAGTGCAGGCTGTCAGCCTGATCAGTACAACCCCCTCATGGAGCCAGACACAAAAGTCAGATCCTGGCATCTCTCCGGCTTCTGGGGGGTCCCGCCGGTGTGGTTTCCACAAAGACCCCATGAATAACCTTTGCTGCCCCCTGGCTCCCCTCCTTCACGAGCCCGCACCAAGTGTGGAAGCTGAGGGATTGTTTCCCTTTGAAAGAGCGTGGAAAATCTCATTTTGAGACGTTAAATGCGTATTAGATCCATCTGCCTCCCTCTCGAGTGGAGGGACGAGGACATCCAAGTGCAGCTGGGTGGGCTTGGGGGCTCTGTGGGAATGATGCTGTGGGCATCAGCTGAGGATCCGTGCAGGTCGATAGTATGGAATGCTAAGAAGAGGTGTGGGGAGTGAAAGGAAGCTTCCACAGAGGTGGAGAAATGCTCTTGGAATTGATGTTGCTGAATGTGACATCATTTTTGGATGCTTTGGCTTGTCCTAGGGATGAGTTTCAGCACACCTTGATATGTTGAACCAAAGGCTGTCCAGGTGCAGGTAAAACGTGTGTGAGGGGGTTTGGATGCAGGATGGGAAATGGGGAATGCTCCTTCCTGGAAGGCACGACGATGCTCCTCCCCGCCAGGCACCCCTCCCTGTTGGCGCTGTGTGCAGACGGACATGGTGGCTCTTAAATGACGGCAGGTGAGGGCACAGCTGAAGTGAGAGCAAGGTTTTCTGCACCCAGACTTTGTCCTGCTGCTGCTTTGTGAGTCTTTCCTATTGTGGAGCACCTCTCCTCCCCGGGAGCTGCCACCGGCATGGAAGTGACCCCTGCTAGCCCCCTTCTTGCCACATCAACAGCATTTAAATGCCTCTACAGGTCCTATTCTGCCACTCAAACTCAGAGCAGTTTGGGCTGCCTGCCTTTGAGTGGGCTCCTGGGTGCACCTGCACCTCCTGGGCTGGTGGCAGGATGGAGGGACGAGACGCTTCCAGCCAAATCCAGGCTTCCCGGCCGGGTGCCTTGCGGAGGCGGGAGGCTATTAAAAGGGTTGTGTTGCACTGTACAGCGTGGGAGTTTTCCTTAGGCGGGAGGTTGCAGAGCCCAGAAATTCCTCGGGACAGATTTAAGTGGGAGAAGGGACACGCCTGGGATGCAGCATTGCTGTCAGCAGTGTCCTCAGTGCTTTCTAGGCTGTGAGGTTCAGGGCACACGTGAGGACATCCACAGCAGTGGCTGAAGGCACCAAGGTGAAGACCTTGTTTCACTGACCCTCCAGTGGACTCACATGATGTCTGGGAAACTAATTCTTCCTGACTTGCTAGTTGGAGGACCGGGAGCAATTGGAATGGAGGACAATCCCATGGCCAACGAGGTGGTGTTCAGTCAAAGGTTGGACTCAGTGATCCTGGAGGTGTTTTTTAACTTTCATGATTCGTAACAGGACTTTGGAGGGTTTTATGGGGATGGATGAACCGAAGTTCTTCCACTGGGTTGATGGGCTCTGCCTCCCTGCCATCTTCAGGGGGTCTGGTTTCCCTTCCTGTGGTCTGTGAGCAGGGGCTGCTCTCCCCTCCGATGAGCCCTCACCATGCTACGCCATCACCCGGCTGCGTTATTGGCTCCATCTGTTTGGGTTGGCTTGGAGAACAGAAGGGAGGGTGTTTTCCAGCAGCCAGAAAGTAGTTGCTATTTAAAACAACCGAAAAAAAAAAAAAAGGAAAAAAAAATGTGGTCTGCTGCTTGCTTTTCATCCGCAGAGCCGAACAAGCGTCCCCACCCTCACCTGGAGGGGCATCTCTGAGGGCTTTGCAGGGCCCTGCAAGTGAAGGTAGTAATTAGTGCTGGTCATGAGGGTGGATCCTGCAATGTGGCCGTGCTGTCTGCCGTGGTCTGGCCTGGGGCCACTGCCTCCTTTGGGACGGCCGCTGCCCAGGTGTGGGATCCCAGCACCTCCCTCCACCCCTGTTTATCCCAAACAGGCTGGGGGTGCCTCTGGAGGTGCAGCCTTTGCCTCTCTGCTGCCAAGGCTGGTTTGGCAGCTGCTGGATGGTGCTACGGTGTTCCTGCACTGGAATATTACTTTTGAAGGTTTTTCTTTCCCCCTTTGACAGATGTGAAATGTAGAGACAGGCTTAAAATGAAAGCATGGCTCCCAGAGTCCAATTACACAGCAATTAAAAATAATCAGCGGTCTGGGTCACTGCGCTGGAGACAGGGTTCATTGAAGGGTTTTCTCTCCCAGCTTATCTTGGAGAAGCTTAAATGTCCTGTCTCTTCTGCTGTCTGGGCCCTGGCTGGGGGACATCTTCACGGAGTGGGTCAAGTATTGCTGGAAATCTGAATGAGGCTGGGATTAAGCTGTTCCCGGTGCTCCCAGCTCCATGCTGGGGCTGTGGCATCCCTACGCTGCTCCATAGGATCTCCTCTGAGTTCCATCAGTCTGTGTTTTGGGGATAAGCATTTGGTGACGTGGTGTCACTGCTGGGTGCATGCCTGACTCCATTGTCATTGCTGGGGCCACTCTGGGCTGGAAAGAACAGGTGGCATTTTGGGCTCCCCTGCCAGGTCCCTCCAAGCGCGTCCCCCAGGCCTGCAGTTCCTCCTGTCCTCCCCCGGTCTTTAGGCGGAGATGCTGACTCAGTTGTGGAAGCAGGTTTTCCTGCAGGATGTCTGATTCCCCTTGCGCATCATTTTGGCTGCATTTCTGCAGTCAGAGCCTTGCAAATGCCTCCTTCCACGCTCTGGCGTCGGCACTAACGGGATTTGTTACAGGAGAGGGGATTTGGCTGCGGAGCTGCTCTGGTGACTGGGATCCTGAGTGTGATGAACTGGGGTGTGGGCTGCCAAGGGCTATAAAACTGCTTTCCTCCCCCTTTTCATTCCCTCTTTTTTTTCCATGTGTGTCTGTGCTTAATGGTTTGCTACTGGTGAATGACTAGGTTTGGATTTCAGGAGTTTCAGCCTCGTGGCTAATCCCTATCCTGGGTTGTGGATCCTTTGGATACCCTCATATACATAAAATATATATAATATATATGTGTGTGTATATAGATCTAAAACGAGGCATCAAGGCACATATTTCATGTTTCTAAAATTCATACACCAAGATAAAAACGATGGCTGTGCCCAAAGCTGGAAAAGCAAGATCCAAAAGCCGGGAAGAGGGTTGGGTTTTGCTTGGGCTGAACAGTGACTAACCAGAGCTGAGCTTTTAAAACAAATGCTTGGGATAAACTGGTTATGCAAACTGGGGCTAATTGGGCAGGTTCCTTTGTAGTTTATAGCAAAACCCCAGGAGTCTGGGGCGTGTTGGGGCCGGTCCTGCCAGGGATGGAAAAACCCACGCGCCGGCTTTGCAGATGGGGTCGCAGCCGACGGGGAAGGATCCCGAGGGATAAGGAGTAGGGGAAGCCACAGGTTACTGCAGGGCCTCCTCTGGTCGGCCAAAACCTTGAGTAACACCAGTCCTAAACACAGAACAGGTCAAAAATAAATGACTTTTTTTCTTTTCGAAATGTGGTTTTTAATACCTGCTAAGAGGAATCCGTGCTGTGCTCGGCTCCAGGAAGCCATCAGGCTTGCTGGTCCTGTGCTGCCGAAAATACACGAATTCAGAGGATTTGGGGGTTTTTTTGCCTCAGATGCGGCCGGGAGGCCGGTGTGGGACACACAGGCGTGCCAGCAATGCTCGGCATGCCTTGGGAAGGCAGACCACAAGGCTTCTGGTTTCCATCACAGCCGCCGCTGTTTTGGCCGGGGGCATCCATCCCTCTGTCCGTCCATCCATCCATCCATCCGTCTGTCCGTCTGTCCCACAGCCCTCCCAGGCTCTGCAAGGTTCCTCTCCAGCGTGGTGCTTTGAGGACACTGGGAGGAAGAAGGGGATACGAGGGCCCTGGTGGATTTTAAACTCCACCCAGCCCCATGGGCTGGGAGGAGGTGATGCCTCGTTTTTTGCTAAGGCAGAGTAATGCTCCATAAAAATCCCACTTGCCGCTTCCCACTGGATCGGGCTTCTGGGCTGAACAAAGACCGGCTTAGGCTGCCGTAGTCATTTTGAGGGGGAAAAGCCTGCCTGCTGGATGAAGCAGAAAATTAGATGAAAACTGCCTAACAGGAAGATAAAAGATGATTTTTGCATGCAGGGAGGGGAACAGAGGAGGTGAAGTTGCTGCTTAACCCTGAGCATCCTCTGAGCACTGCTGGACCCGTTTGCCATTCCTGCAGCCTAAAGGATGCTGTTTCTGGCTTTTGCAGAGGGATGAGGTTGGATATGGGACCCCAGTGGTCCCGGGCTGGCTGGGGAAGGAAAAGCTTCCCTTGCAGGGTGGGTTCTTGTTATGCTGCTCCCCCTCCCTTTCCATCTCCACATCCCAATGACACACTGGCTCTGTTTTCCTCAGTATTTATGGACTGGCTGGAAGGGGATGCAGCAGATCCAGCCGGGATGTTAATGACCCCTGCATGAAACAGCAAAGCCCACTTAGCGGTCTTGGCCGAGGGGTTTTACTGCAGCCTCTCCCGCTCCGCCTGTGCCCGTCTCCTTCCCTTGGAGAGGGATGGGAAGGGCTGCCGGCACCATTCCTCGCTCGGAGAGAAACAGGGCTCGGGTTTGTGTGCCACGGGGAGGCGGGAGAAGGAGTCTCTGGAAAGTTTAGGGGGGAGAATGCAAACCATATGTTTCGCCGAGGGTCGAGTTGCAGAGCTAAAACCAGCAGGGAAGCCAAAGGAGCCGGAATCTTGCAGTTTGGCTGGGCTTTGCATCCTGGTAGGTGTGTGGGAGGATCCAGCGTGGCCTACTGAAGGATGATTTTATGAAATAAACCCTCCCTCAAAGATGATTTGGGTCCCTTGCCTGGCACTCTGCTGTCCTGTGTGTTTAGGTCTGGGGTCCAGGGCTGTTTCTAAGCCTTGGGGTTCCTCTAAATAAACAGCAGACATGCTGGGAAGAAGCTTGTCTGGGTTGTCCTGAGTTCATGGTGTTTACAAGTTTGATAGGAAGTCGAAGGAAGAAATTTTTGCCAGAAAGGGAGTGCCTGCAGCTCGCTGGAAAAAGAAAGGGTGATGTGCCCTGCACCAGGGCCGTCCTTGTGGTCTCCTTCCAGCTGCAGAGAGGAAAGTCAGAGGAAAAGTGGAAAAAGTTATGTGCAGGCAGCTTGTAGAGCCATACAGACATCAAACCTGAGCAATCTGAGCTGGGAGAAAGTGCTTTTAAAATGAAACCCAAAAGCAGGAGAAGCGCCGAGGTCTCCCTGCAAACTTTTTTAGCTGGGAGATGTCTTTTGTTCCCTAAACTAAAGGCATGGAGACAATATCTAATTCCCCAACCGGCTCCACGGAGCTGTTTGCAACCTGTCAGCTTGGAAACCATCTGCTCACAGCCCGTGGGGACTGTGCTGTATGTGGGACACAGGGGGAGGGAGGCACTGCCGTGATCCCCAGGAGCAGCCATGGGATCCAGCCCCTCTGGACCACCTTGTCCCCGGCCCCAAGAGGAGCTCCTGTGCCTAGAACACCAAAAACCCCCATGGATTTATCTTTGGGCTGGCTGGATTATTTGTTTCTTTCTGTTGCTTGTTTGTTTGGGGGGGGTGGGGGAGGGGTTTGTCTTTTTTTAGCTTCATTTCCTAAAAAAAAATCCAGACTTTTTTTTCTTAGCTGCCGTGCTGTTTGTATGTCTGCATCCCTCTGACTCAGAAGTAGATGTCTCGTAATTAAGCGCCTGCCTGATTAGGAAATTAGCAATAAAGTTTTTATCTAGGCTGGTCGGCCAGTGAGAGGGATCTATTAATATCCCACTAAAAAAAAAACAAAAACCCAAAACATCAACAGCCTAACACTTGCCACCTACTATTGGGGAACACAAATGCCATGTGGGAGGGAGTGTTTGGAGCAGCAGATCCATAGGAAAACAGGTTTTGCTCTGCTGCTTAGGGGACCACGGCGTACGAGCAGAGATGGGGTACGTGGAAATAAGTGAAGGACTGAGAAAAATGCTGGAAAAACCTTAGGCAAGGTGAGGGAAGCGCTGAAGGCTGCTCTCAGGGCATGGCAAAAGGCACTTGTTGGCAGGCGACCTTTATTTGGAGGAAATGATCCTTTGCTAATGATGTTTGAGATGGAAGGGGAAGCAGGAGAAAAGCATCCCACACCTGGGTCAGCGGGGAAAGGCAGGGAAGCTTCCTTCTAGCTCTGGGAGAAATCTCCTGGCCTGTTGGATGTGGAGCATTGTTGTCAACCACGGGGTCTAAAGGTTGGAGGAGTTTGGGTTATTGTAGACTTCTGGGCCAGGATTTTTCTGCAGCTTTGGCTTTCCATGGTTTTAGGGAGCAGCAGTTCCTGGCCCCTCCAAAAATGGAGCACCAAGGGGAAAGATGATGGGGGGAAGAGCATCTTCCACCGAGATGGTTTCAGCTGCTTCTGCAGGTCCCCAGGGTGTCCCCAGGGTTTGATCGGGCTGGTGTTTGTCCCTTGGTCAGTGCCACAATAAGCCTGGCTCTTGCCTCACTGGTTTGTCCCAACCGACCTGCCCAGGAGATCCTTTAATCCAAGAGGAGCTGAACCTGAGGGAGGGCTGGGGTCATTTGGGTGCTGAAAGGAGTCCTTGTCCTATTGCAGAGTCTCCTGGGTTTTAAAACACATTACCTGCAGAGACAGGCTCTTAATGCAGTGCAGGAAAAGGCTTGGAAAACCAGGAGGAGGTTCTCAAGGAGCTGGTGGAAATGAGAACCCGGAGCTAGGAAAGCAGAAGTGTGCTTTCTTCCAGCACCAGGATGTTTATTCCAGATAATGCAGAGAGATGGCATCCCTTTTAATTTAAAGAAAAGAAAAACAACCTCTATTTTGAGACTGCTGAGAAAGTGACTGCCCCTTGTGATGTTTCACAGCTGAGATCATTTCTGGCTGAGTGAATCCACTCTGGAGGTTTTAGGCTTGATCTGTATGGGTGAGCTCAGAATCGGAATTTTTATGGGGGGAAGGGGGGTAAATCTCAATCATTTTGGACCAGAAAAAACAATAAAGCTGTGAAGATGCATCAGTGGAGAGAAGACTTTCATGTTTTGGGGTGAATCGTGATCAGGAGCTGCTGTGCTGTGAGGGAAACAAGAAATGAGGGTTTGCTGAGAGCACATTTGCAAAAGCTGGAAGGAATTACTCTTCAGAAATAGGTAAAGGACATCATTTTTGGAGTCACTGAATTTCACGAGTGCTTATTCAGGACCAGATTCAGTCCGTTCCCTGTACGGCAGACTTTGGGAGAAGAAATTAAGTCCAAGGCAAAGCAGGCTGCCTGTGGGAGGGACTGAGGCTCAGAGCAGGGCTTTAATTTTGGCGGTGTAGCAGTGTAATAGTGTTGTTTATAAGCTTCTCTTGCCACATGAAAGCAACATTGCATTATCCTGGTTGGCCCTAAAAGCAGGGAAGCAGCCAGAAGAGGCCTGATTACAGAGCAGCAGCTCTTTCTTCCCATCACTACAAAAGAATAGACAATAGAAACTGGGATCCAGTTTTAGCTCCAGTAATGCAATGCCCTCCTTCTGGTGGTCATGTCACATGCTGCCTGAGTAACTCCCATCCTTGTTTTGCCTGGAAAACCAGCCTTGAAGGGAGGGAGGGAGGGAGGGAAGGAGGGAGGGAGGAAGCAATGGCTTGTGCTGGATGATGCTGGGATCAGGCGCCCAGCTGTGGGTGGACCTTGTCTGTGGCTGGACCTTCCACTTTTGGGGAAGGTGGTGGCCTTCAGCATCTGTAGGGACAGCAGTGGAGCTGGCAGGCTGTTTGTTTTTGGGTCACTGGCCCTAGGACTGGGGGCCAGTTTGGCTGGAGCCTGGGGTGTGCTTGGAAGGCTGAGCCTGAGGCACTGGAATAGGAATTTGGAAAAGCCGCTGTGTGGTTGCTACTTGGCTCGTGCCATGAGTTTCTTATCCATGTATGAGGGGGGCTAAGGCATGAAAAACATGGATTTTAATTTTTTTTTTCCCTCAAGAATAACTAACTTGACCTTTTTAAGGTGGTTTGGAAGCAGAATGGGGGATGTTTCCAGCTTATTTTGTGTTGCTTGGCTTCCCCAGGTTGGATGATTCATATGGGATTTAAGAGGCGATTGGAGAGCTGGTGATTGCTAAGGAGAAAGGGGACCTCTCTGAGGTTGTGTTGTCATCCCCATCACTGCACGAGGTGTGGAGAAAATTCCGGTGGAGATAATTTTTTTAAAGTAGCTACAGGTCATAGCTGGCTTGCTTTGTGCTCCGGCATTCCCAAAGTAGCCGGGTGGGAAACCGGTGCAGGGAGAAACCCACAGCAGAAACCTCACAGCTCTTTGTGCCCAGGACAAAGGGTTGGTTTGGAGTTACAGGGAAGAAAAGGAGCTGTGTTAGTGGAGGGAAAGGTGTTGTAAGATGGGTATTGGGACTGGGACATAGCAAGGGAGCCAAATGAGGCTAGAATGAGAAAATACATTGTTGAGGATGATTGAGGATGCTGGCCCTGGGGAAATCTTTCACCAGCCTCATGGTGCTGTGGATGCTGATTTTCCCACTTCTCTGCAGCTTTAAACATGCAGGAGACAAACTGTCCCTGGACACTTGTGTGGCAGGAGGTGGGTGCCCACTACCAGCGTCCTCCCCTCAGGAGTGTGTGCTGGGGACGCCACCGAGCCCCAGAGCCACTGCCACCCCCCAGCCTTTGGCCTCTCTGGGTTTTTAACCCTGTTTCCCCCTGCTCACTCAGTTTGCAGTTAGGGACACCTTTTATTACACCTTTTTTATGCCCAAGACCAATGGTTCAGCCTGAATATCTTATCAGAGCAGTGTCTGATAAGTATTCTGCCTCGAAGCCCTGGGGAAGCACTTGTTCAGGGCCACTGCAATAGATTTTCCTCCTCTTTCCCAGCTGCCTAAAAGTGGTGTGATTTTTTACTTACTCCTTAACTGAGCATTATTACTTTAATCAGTGGGAAGAAAAATGCAGGGCCCAGCCAGTGTTGTCCATAAAGGCTTGCAATGCCTCTTCCCGCTTTCATAAATCCATAAATGGTTGGCAGGACGTGCTGCTAGGAAAGAATGAATCTCTGATTACTCAGATGAGCTTGGACTGTATGAGGAAGGTGACAAGGTGAAGGGTTTGGCTGGCTGGGTGGTGGAGCTGGTGGCTCGCTCTTGGATGTGGAGGTGATTGAGGGTGGTGGTGGTGGTGGAGAGGGTTTTATGTGAGTGTGGAGCAGAGGAGCCACCGGGACGTTGTGTTCTGCAAGAGGAGGGGGATGCAGGGGCCTCAGGTGGAGTTTGGAAGACAGGAGGAGGTCCCACGTGGAGTGGGATGCTGAGCATCCGTGGAAGTAGCCTCGTGTGCATTAATCCAAGAGCTGCCCGCAGCTCCCCTTTCAAGCTGTAATAGCCAGAGCCGGGAGAGTCAATCCATATCTATTTAAAGCTCTTCAATAAATAAAGATACTAAATAAAATCACAGTGGCCCTGCACTCTCTCCACGCTTCTAGGATTTCCCTTTCCCCTCCCCACATCTGCTTCTGGATGCATCCAGAGGCAAAGAAAGGGAAGGGATGGGCATGGTCAGGAGTCTTGGCCTGTGTGGGTGACCTACACCTCTCAGCAGTGGTCTGGAGCCAGACACCAACCTGGGCATCTCAGGGTGATGGCAGCGAGGATGTGCTGAGCCCCTTCATCATCCCAAATGAGGACGGGAGAGGGGGGACACATTTCCTTAGGGGTATTTTATTAAAGGCAGTTTTCCATGCACAGCAGAAAAGTTCCAGTGGTTGCTGTTTTCTGTGGCAGGGAGGTGACAAGTGGGAAGCTGTCTTTGCAAGTCCTCTGTAATGCTAATGGAAGAGCAGGTTGGGTTTTTGTTGTTTTGTTTGGGTTTTTTTCTTCCCCCTCCCCTTGCCAAAGACTAACCAGGGAACACTTGTTAGAGGATAAAATTAAAAAGCCCGTGGTGGTTTATTTTGAGGGCAGTGTGTTTGCTTTCACTTCATGCTGGAGGGAATTGTGCTGCTGCTGTCAGCAAATAAATAAAATAAGAGCTTTGTTTTAAATTAGACTTTCTTCTGGTAGCTAATTAGGCGAGCTGATACCTGCACTTGCATTACCTAGGCACCATATTTGAGGCATATGGCTGCTGTCGGCAGCTTCTAAACTTCATTAGCCCCTTATTATGACTTTTTAAAAATGTCCCCTTAATTGGCTGCGAATTCCCCGGGGCTCTGATGGCATCGACAAGAGTCCTCCTTGAGTGGCTGCCCACGCAGCCCCTGGCAGGGATGAACCTGGGGGTTGCTGTCCGTGGACGCCGCGTACCCACGGCACGGATTCACCGCGGGTGCTGCTGTGATGCTTTCCAGCCACTGAGGGCAAAGTTCCGGGCTCCTGATCGTGAAAA
Source organism: Melanocharis versteri (assembly GCA_013397845.1). Classification (NCBI taxonomy): domain Eukaryota; kingdom Metazoa; phylum Chordata; class Aves; order Passeriformes; family Melanocharitidae; genus Melanocharis; species Melanocharis versteri. Next base: position 785,660 of record VZTG01009179.1, on the reverse strand, counting down.
TAAGCACTCGAAGCTCGTTTTGGGTGTTAAGAGCACCCAGCCCTCACGCCGGGAGGGAGCTGAGGGAGCGCCAGGCTGGAGCCATGGCTCCTGTCCCACCTGGCAGCCGGCGGAGGAGAGCCAGGAGCTTGGCTCTCGCCTCCTCGCCTTCTCCCCGCTGGTGCTGGGTGGCTGGAAGTTCCTGTCGGTCCTGTCGGGGATGGGGATCAGCCGCGGGCAGCTCCTGAGCCAGGGGCTGAGCAGAGCCCGCCGCCCTCCTCGCCAGGGAGGAAGGCTCTGGGGTGCCCTCCTCCTCCCCCTCCCACGGGAAAGACTGCGAGGGTCCCCAGGCCGAGCCCCGAAGGGCTTGAGCTGTTTTGGGAATGGCTCAGAGGTCTCACGCTGCATCCTTCCCGGGAGGAGGGAGGGCTGCCGGCCAGGCTGGGACGGTGGCTCTGCCGGCTGTCGCCCCGCGTCTCCCCGGCTCACGCCTCGGGCATTCCCAGCCCGGCTCCCCGCACCCAGACCTTGACTTTATGGGGAAATGAAGCAGAGTCATTATCCCCGGGGATAATTGCTGGCCCTTGCGCAAGGCGGGGGGTGCTTCCGAGCCCCCCGGCCGTCCCGGGAGCCGGGGCTGGGCACCGAGCCCTGCGCACCCCTCGGGGGTCCCCGCGTCTCCCCCGGCCCTCCCCAGCTCCCGCTCACTGTCGGCAGGGGCCACCGGAGGGGGTTCTTCCTCCCCCTCCTCCTCCTCCTCCTCCTGCTGGTCCTGGAGCTGCTGCAGGGGCAGCCCCCATCCCGCATTCCTGCTCGGGAGGAGATAAGGATCCAGTCTGGCGCCGGGGTTTCAATGCGCTCCCTGATTATCGGCAGGCGCCGGGCAGAGCCCCGGGCAGCGATAAGTGGGGAAGGGGAGCGGGGAGGGGGCTGCCCTGCTCTGAGCAGCACCGCTGCGCTTAGGCGCAATCCCACTTAAAAGGCTTTCTCTTTATTTTCCTTTTTTTTTTTTTTTTTTTTTTTTTTTTTTTTTTTTTTTTTTGCCTTTTCTTTTTCCTTTTTTTTTTTTTTTTTTTGTCTGTGCACCCAGGGCTTCTGGGGCCTCACTGCTGCCCAGCTGGGCTTATGTGGGGATGGAGGGGAATGAGGGAGAGATGTCCCAGGCTCAGCAGCTGGGTTCAGAGAATCGCTGAATGGTCTGGGTCGGAAGGGATCTTAAAGCTTAAAGGCCATGTGCAGGGACACCTTCTTGTAGAGCAGGGTGCTCCAGGCCACATCCATCCTGGTCTTGGGCACTTCCAGGGATCCAGGGGCAGCCACAGCTTCTCCGGGCAACCTGTGCCAGGGCCTCCCTACCTCACAGGGAAGCATTTCTCCCTGATACCCAATCTAAACCTGCTCTCTGGCAGTGGGAAGCCATTCCCCCTTGTCCCAGGTCCCTCTCCAGCTCTCCTGGAGCCCCTTTAGGCACGGGCAGGGGCTCTAAGGTCCCATCTCCCCAGATCCTTCTCTTCTCCAGGTGAACACCCCCAGCTCTCCCAGGCTGGCTCCAGAGCAGAGGCTCTCCAGCCCTCGGAGCAGCTCCGTGGCCTCCTCTGGACTCGCGCCAGCAGCTCCGTGTCCTCCTTATGCTGGAGGCCCCAGAGCTGGACACAGCGCTGCAGGTTGGAAAAGCCATCAGAGATCACCGAGTCCCAGCATTTGGGCTCAGGGATGTCACCACCGAGCACTCAGGGGTGCTCTCCTCCCCTGGAAGGGGTGACGTGCGTGTCCAACGTCACCTGCAGCGGCGCAGCAGCAGCAGGCATGGTGTTGTGTGGGACACTGCCATGGCACGCGGCTCACTTCCCCTGACAGATGTTGCACTGCACATCTGGGCCTTCTACATTCCCCACCAGTCCCTCGAAAGGCTTCAGCAAAGGTCCCTTCTGGGTTTTTGGAGCTCAGGGCAGGGTCTTTATCAGCTGGGTGAGCCCTCCACGAGACAAAAGCTCTTATCGTGTTTGTGTCAGGGCTGTGGCATCTCTGTGTGCAATTAAACCCCATGTGTCTCCTCTCTGCCAAGGAATCTGGAGGTGAAGGAAGAGCCTTATCGTCCTGCTGGTGGCTGGAATGCTCTTGCAGCCCGAAGGCATTTCTCTGCTGTGCTAGTGCTGGGGATAAAAAAAAAAACAAAACCAAACCAAACAACAGGGAGTTTTGCCCTCTCTTTTCACTGTTAAGCTTATAAATAACAGTGCAGCATCCTGGGGAAGGGTGGTGGGGTTTGGATTTTTTTCCTTCAAGTTTTTTTTCCTCCTCTAAGTGTAACTCTGGGCTGATATCCCAGGAATGTGATCCCTCGAGCTCGTAAAAGCCCAGCTTCTGGCCTCCTCCTTCCTTCCCAGGCATTAAAGAGCCAGGCCTTGGGGATAGACTGGTGGGATCTTGCATCCACTGGGATACTCCACAACACATGGGGCCTCTGGTTTCCGGTGTGATCTCTCTGAAGCTTCCTGCATTAATATTTGATGCTTTTCCTTGGGGTGAACATTAACAAGAAACGAGCACCACCAAAAAAGGTGCTTTTTGTTTTTAGTGGAGGGGAAAGAGAAAGGAGGGGGGGAAAAAGCTGAAATGCAATCGTTTTTTATGGCTTTCCGGAACGGCTTGGATGCGGGTTGGACGGCAGCGGGTCAGGAGCAGAAGGAGCAGATAGCCCCTGATCGTCCCTGCCTACTTGCATCTTTCCCTTTCAGGCCGTAAATATAAAACCACTACTTGAAAAACAAAAAGCTCGTTAAGCTGTCAGCGGGCTCCCTCTTGGAGGGTCGTAAATGTGTCTCTTAGCAGTGGCTTTTGTTCCTCTCATGACTGGGCTTAGGTACTGGGGCGGGAGGGAGGTCACGGGAGGGAGGCCGCTGCCCATAGGGGTGCTGGTGGTGGAGCTTTGACCCCACTGACAGGAGGAGTAACATCCCACTGCCGCAGGTTGGAGACTCCCCATCCACTCCTGGTCTTCCATGTGAACCTCGAGGTATGAAGGTGCTCCAGTGGAGCACGGTTGGAAAGATGGGCGCTGATGTCCTTACAAACAACTCGATGGGTGAGGGTCTTTAGGAGAAATGGGTGTTAATGTCTCCGAAATGCGTCTTAATGTCTGTACCGGCCTCAAGCCGCAGGTTCCTTACAGAACCCAGGCAGTCTGAACTCCTGAACTTCATGGTAATAGACAAATGGGTCCGCAAAGTCTGCTGCAGAACCCAGACGGCCTGAACTCCCGAACTTTGGGGGGAAATGACACGTTTGGGGGGATGGGAGGATGTGTGGTCAGCGGTCCAGGAGGGCTGCACCTGCCTCCTGCCTCAACCAACGGGGAGAGGAAGAGGGCAACACGCGGCCGGGAGAAATCTCCACCGAGCGATCTCCGAGCGCCCTTGGGTGGTGGAGTCCCCATCCCTGGAGGTGTCCGGGGTGGCACTCGGTGATCTGCTCTGGGCGACGAGGTGAGGATGTGTCACAGGTCTAGGAGGTCTTTTGCGGCCGAAATGATGCTGCGAGACTGTTTGGGGTTGTGCTGGCAGTGACAGCCTCGGTGACTGTCCCCTGGCGGGGCCGGGCGCCAGGGCCAGGGGCTCAGACTTCTGCCTTGCGTCACCTCATTGATTTCATCACAAACAGCTCGGTTCAGCTCCTTGCAGCTCGCTGAGACAGGTGTCAGAGATGATCCAAACAGCCCAGCAAACAGCAGGAAGGAGGAGGAGGTGGTGGGGAGAGCATCCCCTTGCCTTCTCCTGGGAGATGCTCTGCAAAGGGTCAGCCAAGAGAGTTGGTTGCTATTAGGACTGAGCTAAACTCGGGTTGCATTGGGGTGTTTTGTTGTGCTGATGGGGTTTTCCCGCTGTCCCTGGATAGGCAAAACAACTTTGGAGATCCTTCCCATGCACTGGTAAAGAGGCTGGATGTGGGGATGGCGAGGGAGGAGATCCAGAGCTGGCACCGATGTGACCCGTGACTGTCAGGAAGCTGCTGATGGGTGCAGGAGCAATCCATCCTGGTGTGGAAAGGATATCAACATTTTATGGCCTGTTTTGCTTCCAGAGGGAGATCTTCCATGCTGAGAATAAGGACCCCCATCCCTGTGATCTGGTTGCCATTTAGGGCCCCGATGTTTTTCTGTTGCTTGCGCCATGTGCTGCAAACGCAGCCGCTCCCGCATTAACATCTAATTAGCAGCAGCTAAAAAAACCCGTGCCTGAAACGGGAGGAGAAAGAAAAGGGTGAGGAATTAAAGATGCAAAAGACCTGTTAGATCATCTGGTCCTTCCTTTGGGATTGTTCCGGCAGTGTTTTGTCCAGTCTTGTTCAAAAGTCTCCAGGGCCATTACTGCTTCCCTCAGAGGGCTGTTTCATTGTGTACTGAGAGAAACCTTCATAAATGTAAAAGCTTTATACAATTGAAGTAAAAGAAACAGATTGAGTCATTGTATTGTTCTTTGTAATCAGCTTTGCTTTTCATTAATTTCCTCCCCAAAGCCTTATTTAGGCTGGGAATTTGAAAGAAAAAGCACGTGCGAGGGATGGTGGGAACAGGCTACCTGGCTCTGGTGGGTTTCTGTGCATCACTCTCCTCGCCGTGACAGCCTGGATGTGCTCAGACACCCCCAGGAGCTGGTCTGCCCACGAGCTGGGCCAAATTTAGCTGCGGGGATGGGGACAGGGTCGGTGCTCTCAGCACCTCCTGCAATGGGGTCTGACTCTTCCGGGCAGCTGCTGCTGCTGGGGCTTTCTAATGTAGCTGTTTTTAAAGTAATAGCACAAAAAAAGGCTACAGGTGGGCATCAGCTGGTGCAGAAATGACCAGGAATGAGAAAGTGAAGTGCTCACCCTTGTGCTGCAGTGGCTCTAGGCTTTGGGAGCTGTGCCCTTTACTGCAGGGTGTGCAGTGACACGGGATGGGACACGCAGCATCCGATGTCTCTGTCCCTGACATATCAGATGCTTTTTGCTGGTGGCGTGTTCTGGGTGAGGCTTTTTTAATTAGGTCTCCCTATCCTCCCGTGTCCCAGTGTTTTTGCTTTTTTAACCTTGCCAGCCTGCTGGATAATTTTTTGCTTTAATGCGCCTTGCTTGTTTCCCTTTCCAAACGCTGTCCTTCCTCCTCTGGTATTTTTGTGGAAGATGTCCCTGCCCTTGGCAGGGGGCTGGAATGAGATGATCTTTAAGGTCCCCTCCAAGCCAAACCATTCTGTGATTATTTTCTTTCCTCCCTGTTTTTCTCCTTGACATCCCCGTCCTCATCCCTAATGTTTCCCTTCACTCCCCGAGTCCCCTACGTCGTGTCTGGGCTCTTCCAAGGGGAGATGCTCCACATTCAGGCCAGCTGCCAGCGTGGCTGTGACACACCCCAAAAGACGTGTCCTTGTCCTTCCTGCCCTTGTGGGACACCTGGGCCACGAGCAGTGTCATTGGTGGCCCTCACCAGTCCCACGGGTTCGTGATGGGGAATAAATGAGCAGCAGTGCCAGATGTTGTGCAGCAAGCTGCTGCTCCCTCTCCAGCGTGGTCCAGCCTAGGACCAGCTTTAATCCTCCCCACTGGAATGCCTGAAGTGCTAATCCTGGCCTCTGCCAGAGTGAACAGCAGAGGAAATGCCGAGGAGATGTTCTGGGGAGAAGTGAGGTTGCTTTGGGTGATGAGTTGGGGGGATCCCAGCCTGTCCGAGGAGCTGAGGAAAGCTGGCTTGCCAGGAGTTTGGTGCAGCCGGTGTAGCAGTGAAGGATCGGTGGAGTTGCTCCAGGTGTTTGAGTGTGGCTGTTGCATTTCCTGGCTGGAAATGCAGCTGGAGTTGCATGGGGGAGACAGAAGCAATTCCTGCTGTGATCCAGACCTCTCCTGAGCATCTCTGCTCTTTTCACGACACCTTCTCTTGCTATCTAAGAGCTCTGTGGGGTTTCTTGCAATCCCCTTTTCTTGCTCCCAGAGCACCCTGTGGGCTGTGGGTGGGTGGAGAGGGAAGATGTGGGCTGGCAGCTCGGGCTGGCAGCCACGGGGGAATTCCCCGGTGAGGAGAGCCGGGCGGTGATCCTGCCAAGCCAGCTCTCCTCCCTCGCAGCCTGGCTGGAGCCTTGCAAGCATCAGGCCCTGCAACCTCCCCAGGCTTCCCAGGTCTGTGCGTGGGGCAGTGCTGGGAGGCTCTTTCACAGGGCTTTTGGAGGAGTAAGAGCAGGAGATGAGAACCAGAAGGAAGAAAATGCCTCCAGCCCCTCTGACTGCTCAGCAGGACCTCCTCTCTTCTGTGGGGAAGGATGCGGGGCATCTCTTAGGGCTGGGAAAGAGTGCACTGGTGCCAGCTGGCCAGGCTGCCTTCATCCTGCGATTCTCAGAGCCCTGGACCAGAGTGTCCTGAAATTCTCAGGGCATCCTTTATTGCTCAGAACGTTTTTCAGAGGTGGCCTGTGGTGCTCAGAGCCCCATACCAGGGTATCCTGCACTGCTCAGGGCATCCTTTACACCCAAAGCCCTATTCAAGGGATGTTCTGCAATGCTCAAGGGGTGTCCTGAGATGCTCAGAGCCCTTTTTGGGAGTGTCCTGCGATGCTCAGAGGGTGTTCTGCAATATTCAGAGCCCTGGCTCAGTCTTGCACTGTTCAGGGCATCCTTAATGCTCAGAGCCCTTCTCGGGGGTTCCTGCGATGCTCAGGGGATGCTCAGAGCCCCGGGCACTGCTCGGGGCATCCTTTCCCCCAGCACAGTCTTCCCCAAGGAGGTTTTGGAGACCTCCCCTGGTTGGGAACCGCGGCAGCAGGTACCCGGAGCTGTGCCGGCGGCCGGGCTTGCGGCACAGCCGGGGCCAGATGCTTCCCAGATGTTACTCACTTCCTGTCTGGCTTCTCCGCATTTAGCTTTTTATGTACTTGTTTGTTTTGGACTACAAACAAAATAAAAAGGGTTTTTATAACCCTGTTCCTGTGGGGCTGCGAGTTCAGGATATAATCTGGAGTCTATTCACTATTGTCTCGATCCCCCCCTTGCCCTCGGTGTCGTCCCCGGGCACGCACAGATTCACACGCTGCTTTTGTTAAAATCCTGTTTTTCCCACATGACGTCTCCTCTTGACAGACTGTTTTTCCTTATGACCTCTTCCAGCTCCCAGAGGAGCACTGGGAATATCCCTGGCCAGTTTGGGATGGAGGCCAGAGCAGGAAACACCGTGTTTCTCAGCCCCGACCTGCTCCTTGCTGTCGCTGTATTGTTAGGAGGGTTTTCCAGAATATCTGAGAGTGGGAAGCTCATCGCACTGATGATATCCAGCGTCCTGCTGGATTGCCTTTGGAGGAATTGTAACCACTTTGCCACGCTGAGGATGTTTGGAGAGGGAGGGGGGCAGGATGCAGAGAGTGAAACAGCCACGTAGACCACCTGAAAAAGAAAAACGGAAGTGAAAACACTTGAAATAAATGTGTTTGTACTTGAATCGAGTTAAAAAAGGAGTCAGGATTGGTATTACAAAATGGAATGCTGTCAGCTTAGGGGTAGGGAGGATGAAAAAAATTATTGTTTTGGCATGCCAGGAAGTTCTGGTTATCACTACAACCAAGAGCTGTTACAAACACAGCTATGGAGTTTTCCTCTCCTGGAAAAGATGTGGATCAGAATCTGTCCTGCTTGGTGGGGTTGTTTGGTGGATGCTCCTCTCCGTGTCCCCCTGGATCTGGGGGCATCCACTGTAACACCAGCCTGGCTCAAACAAAACGAACCTGGCAGCTTCGCTTTAAAATGTGTATGTTCAGCTCTTTCTGCTCTCCTCACACTTCATTTATATTTTTTTTCTGTCTGTTGGGGTTAAGGCCCCTTTTCCTCTTTTCTTTCTCCTTCACTCTTAATTGCCTGTTAAATAATTTAAATATTTAGGACTAAAGGGCTTCAATTATCCATTAATTTACATTAGTAATTTATATATCAGGCTGAATGGACACACTGTTAGTGTAATGGGTCCCTGAGGACAGGCAGGAAGGGGGCTGCAGTGCATTTTCCTGGAAGCATGGATGTTTCCTTACACCTCCCAGCCTGGATGTCAAGCGTGTGAGAGGGACCCCTGCTGTGGGGTCTGGGGACTCATCTCCTTGGGGCGGAGGTGTTTGGGTTTCAAATCAGCTTTTTTTTTTNTTTTGGGTTAAAATTGTTTTTTTTTTTTTTTTTTTTTTTTTTTCTTTTTGCAATTTGAGCTGTGCTTGCAGGAGGTTGAATGTGTTGCGTGTTGGTGGACATCATGGAAGCATGGAATGGTTTGGGTGGGAAGGGACCTTCAGGGGATTTTCCAGCACCCCTGCCATGGGCAGGGACACCTTCCGCTATCCAAGGTTGCTCCAAGCCCCATCCTGGATCCTGAGGATTCCTGCTTTGGGAATGCCCGAGCTATCCATGGGTGCTTTGGGAATGCTGGGAAGCAGATCCAGGCATGCTGCTTAGCCTTAGGGCCCAGTGTCCCCTGGTCAGTGACAGCTGGCTCTTCCCTCATGTCCCCCTGCCCCAGGACAGGGATGGGGCAACACCTTTTCTCTGCGTTCAGAGGATTTGGGAGTTTTCAAGTGCTTGTGCATGTTTGGTTTGAACCCAACCCAATCCCCACCAGCCCTGGGCTAGCTGGCAGTCGTGGTGACAAGTCACGGTGCCGTGGCATTGCTAGCAGCCAGTCCAAGCAGGAATCCTCAGGATCCATCCCTGCTGGGGCTCAGGGATCGGGCAGCATCCAGGCTCGCCGCTGCAGGGCAGGACAGAGGCCATTCACTGATGGGGCTCCAGGGAGGAGTAAATTGGAGCCGAGCTCCCTGCCCGTGGCACGCCGGGGCTGCGGGATCCGTGCCCCGCTCCACCCTGCCCTCCCGGAGCAGAGGTCACTTAATGACTCTGATTACCCGCAGCATGGCCGTAGGTAAAGCAATTAGTGCAAATCGCTTATGGAAATGCAGCCGCTGGGGGACGGGCAGGAGGAAAGGATGAGGCTGGGGGGCACCGGGCTTTTTCCCTGCTTTTTCCATGACGTTCGGTACGGGTGATCCTTTGCCCCTGTGCTCCCTCGAGACCTTTCTGGATGACCTCCGGTCCCTCTCTCTTGCTGCACATCCCTCGGAGGTGCCTGAGTCCTGCAGGAGGCGTTTCACTGCTGTGCCTGGGATGTCCTGCGTCCATCAGAGCCGTGCTCCACCTTTGGAGATGCTCAGTGTGTTTGTCATGGAAACATCTCTGGATTCAGCATCCCAAACTTCATTTTACTTGTCCGTATTGTGTATTTTTAAGGGCGATTTTTATCAATACCTTGGGGTCTTGCAGCACCAAGAGAGGCAGAGGAAGGTGTGGGAGGAAGTGTTGACTTGTTGGTGTATTGGGCTCAGGTTGCAGCATCAGTAAGGATGCTTCCAGGTGGAATCCCACCTACCTAGGGTGGCACAGACCCCCAAAATTGGGGCATTTCCAGCCTGGGCACCTCCAGCACCAAGAGGTACCCACGCAGAGACAGGAAGGATGCTTGTGGGAGTTTGGGCCACGTGGGAGTTCAGTTTGGTCCACAGGGGCAGGAGTGTGTGTGCCAGAGGACAAAGGGAGGAAAGAGAAGCTTGGTGGTGTTGGAACACGGGCTCTGTCCAGAGAAGAAAAGGTGGAAATTCCCAACGGTGAGAAAGGAAGAAACCTGTGGCGACGTGGGGTCCCATGGTATTGAAATGCCTGAGAGGGGAGGAGGGTGCCAAACAACGCTAGGAAGCTCCTGGAGGCTCCCTACCTCCGTGGAAATGGGAGCCTGAGGGGAAAAGGCTTTGTTTTCTGTAGGGGTTTCCTTCCGTGGGAGTGCGGGGTGTTCCTGCTCCCGCTCTGGATGGCAAGGCAGCGATGCCAGGCGAGGGCAGGCGCTGAAAACAGGCACCCCCCAGAAAAACCCCAAAACCTCATGGCTTTTATCAAATCTCAGCTTTTTTCTCTGTGCTAAAGCAGGTGTGAGGTGCTGGGAGCCCAGCTGGCTGCAGGGTTTAGAGGGAAAGGAATAAAACTAATCAAGGTAATTGCTAAAATCCTTTTGCCACTGGGTGGACACCTCTCTCCGTGCCACGATGAGGAAGCCACGATGGGCTTGATGTACCTGCCCTCCATCCCACCTGCTCCTGGCTTCAAGGATCAAATCCTAACACAGAAAAGGGGATGGGGAAGCCTTGTCATCTAAGCTAGTCTCACTGATGGTTTGGGGGCTTATTCTTTAATAAGGATATTGCTGAAAGAGGGGGGAGGGAGAGAAATATCTTAATATTTGACATTCAGCATCAGCAGGGATTATTTCTTTTCCTTAAATCTTTTTCTATCCCTGCTTCTACCCACCCCCCATTTTTTCCTTCTGTTTGTCCCTGCAGTAAAATGAGAAGGGAAGAAAAGGGCAGAGAAAGGACAACAAAAAGCAAAGTATTTCCAGCCTCCATTTGTGGTGGTTATTTTTTTTTGTTGGTGTTGTTGGGTTTTTTTTATCGTAGCAACAAATCTGAAAGATTAAGGGCAACTTTAAAGACTGTTCAATAAAGGGACCTTAATCAGCCTCTCTTGTGATGTTCCTCCCCCAGCTGAATTAATGGGGAGTTTGAGGCACGGAGTGGACCTTTTCTCTTGTCGTTGTTTTAATGATTAAATAATAATGCGATGATTAAAATGATTTCAAGCTGGGGCAGCGTTGCTCGCAGCGCCTTCCTCCGCCGAGCCGGCCTGTCTTGGGGCGCGGGAGGTGATCCTGGTGGGCGGCTCCGGCGGCGGGAGCCCCGGCACCGGGAGCGGGCCCGCGGATGCTGCGGGTACTGGAGCGGGTGCCGCTGCCAGCCCACGCCTGCCACCGAGCGAGCTGTGGGAGAGGAGTGGGAAACACGTCGGAAAAGTAGGGCAGCAGCTGGCGAGGGGCCTGCGGAGAGGCTGCTGGCTGGAGGCGGCGGGGAGCATCCTTCCAGCCAGCTTTGGCTTCCCGGGGTGTGCGGGAGGAGAGCGTGGGTGAGAGAATGGCAAAGAGGATGGGGGAAAAAACCCCAAAACCAAACGCAACCCCCCCAACTCTCTGTTCCTTTTGCACTGCTGTTCCCTTCTTTGCAGCCAGCTGCCTAAACTTTTGGCTTTACCTTGTTGGGCTTGTGCCAGTGCCTTGGCTTCCTCGGGGTGGGACATGGGCAGCTGCCTCTTCTGGATTTTGGGACAGAAGTGTCACCACCCAAGGCCACCAAACCCTGTGAGCCACTTTTAGAGGGCCTGGCTGGGTTGTCCCCACCTCGATGTTTGGCACTGGGGTGCTCAGAGGGTGAAACCTGCCCCCCTCCAGCCCGTGCTCCTGTGGGATGTGCGTGCCCAGGGAGGGATGCTCCGAGCTGGGATGCCCGGTGGGCAGCAGAGCATACCTCTCTTCCCAAGGAGCACTGGGTGGTTCACAGCCCTGCTTGCTGCTGCTTTAAAGTCGCTTTTCGTGCCCGAAGCCAAGGCGGTCGCCTCCAGATTTGCACGTTCAGGGAAAAAAAGAAAACCCACCCATTGCAAAACAGCCTCCTGAAAGTTGCACTCTCAAGGGGAACGCTGTGGAATTTACATTTTGAAATATGTATGTAATTTGGGTGAAGGGGAAATCGCTCTCTGTCTGCAAAACCATCAACTTTCTTTCTCCCAGAGTTAGCGTTTTCCAAACTGCAGTGCTCAGTTGAGCAGGAGACCCCTTTTTTTTCCTTCTCTGCGTTTTCCAGGGAGAGCTCACAGCTTCCACTTGGTTTGCTGCAGTTTGAAGGATAATTAATAATTCTTTGGACTTTCTGGCATTAACCAGGGCAACAAGTCCCTGTTTGCTCCTTGTTTTCTTTCCCCTTCTCTCTTTTCTTGTTGAAATGATTATTCTTTTCACAACAGGAGCCCAGCACACGCCGTACATGTGAATAAACAGCGTGTTACCGCCTTCTCCGCTGCTGGCGCTTTTCTTTCGTGGGCCAAAGCAAATAAATAAGAAGTTCATATAATTATTATATCCATTAAAAATAACGTTGTAGCTCAGTAAACAGAACAAACTCAACAAGAGGACTGTGACAATGGAATTAAAATAGCACAAAGGGAAGTGTCTGTGCCCGTAACAAGAACCAGTGCTAGATGAAATTTGGAGATAGTTTTCCAACAAAACTGCTTCCCTGAAGGGAATGTATAAAACAGCACAAAAGAAGCCAGCACAATAGAATGTAACAGGGATTTGCTACATAATTCCTCCTGCTTTTCTTTTTTCTTTCTTTTTTTTTAAATTTTAATTCACTCTCTTTTCCGTGGGTATTTACGGGGATCCGCACAGCTCACGGCTCCGCTAAAACCAGAAATAAGGAACAATTTACTCCAATCTGCCTGCGTCGTGTTGTAAATCCATATAATGAAAAATGAAGAGATTTGTACCATAAGGGATCTCAGCTGTTTACACTTCTCGGGAGGCTTCGCCTTTGATTATCATAATCATAAAGATAAACAAAAGAGTAGTGGCTCCATAAATACTCTGGTGTAGTGCATAATCAGCTAGGTAAATCTCTCTCTTTCCAGCTCCCAGGATGGAAGGTGCTGCCAGAGCCTGGGGTGTTTCTCCTCTGGGGATTGGGGACGGTTGGGATTTGGGTTGGAGCTTCCTGCGGTGGGGTGGGCAGGGATTCTGTGGTGGATGCCTGAGGATGCTGCAGTGGGATGCACAGGGATGCTGTGGTGGATGCCCGAGGATGCTGCAGTGGGATGTGTAGGGATGCTGTGCTTGGGTGCCCTGTGCGAGGGCACCCTGCCTTAGTTTGCCTCTCAGGCTGCTTTGCAAAAACCTGACTTGAGGATTTAGCTAAAAAGTTGATTTATTTTTGTATTTATTCATATAAATGAGGTGGGTTTTGATCAATAAGGCCGCTGCATGCAGAAACATCCGTGGGGATGCCCAGCTCCTCCTTCCCATCCTTTTCTGAGCACAGACTTTGCTTTCTTTATTCCCTTCCCTGTCCCCATCTAGTCCTGGTTTAATAAAGGTATGCAGCGAGGGAGGCCAGCTGCAGGCTCTTCCTTTAGCTGGGAGAAGAGGAATCTGCTTTTTTTTTTTCCAAGGGTGTAATTAGGGCTGGCTGGGTGCACCCCCTCATTACCCACGCTGGGGAGGAATGCTCTCTAATTATGAACTTTGCCTGTCGCCAGGCAGGAGGGACAGGAGGGACTCCTAACCCGCTGGGAAATGCCTGTCTGTCCATCCCTCTCGGGCTGGGTGGGCTCTGGGAGGAGCTGGTGGCCGTGGGATGGAGGGATGGGGCTGGCTCGGGGCTGGATGATGCCAAGTTTGGCAGGAAGGGACTGTGAAGCTGCTGGAAGAGGGCAGCCAGTGGAGGAAAAGGAGCCAGGTCATCAGGCAGAGATGCCTGGGGGCAAGGTTAAGAGGTTCTTTCCAGGTTTAGTTATTAATAAGAGTGCTGAGAAGGGAGAGGCCAGCTGTGGATTCCAGGTACTTTCCTGGCTGGTGGGAGCAGGAGGGGATGGGCTTCAGTTTTTGGGGGTCCAGAGAGGTAGAACAACACCTTCTGCGCACCCCAGCACACCCCTGGACACAGCAGCACTCTGGGTGCTGGGTTCTTGTGGTCCAGCCCCTGCTGAGTTACCAAGCTTGGGGGCACAAGGGTGTTCACCCTGCAAGCATGTCCTCCCCATGGCTTTTTGAGCTCGAAATCCAACCCTGCTCCAGAGTGGAGGTGAGATAGAATAATAGAATGGTTTGGCTTGGAAAGGGCCTTAAAGATTGTGGACTTCCAACCCCTGCTGTGGGCAGGGACACCTTCCACTGTCCCAGGTTGCTCCAAGCCCCATCCAGCCTGGCCTGACACTTCCAGGGATGGGGCAGCAGCAGGGCAGCCTATTCCAGGGTCTCACCACCCTCACAAGGACGAGTTTCTTCCATAAATTTCCCCTTTCAGTTTGAACCTGAATGAACCCAGGCGCTGAGTACCACTGGTTGTCCTTGCTACCCCCGAAGGTTCCTCACTCAGTTTTGTGGCTTCTGCTGGCAGCTTGGGGCTGTCCCATCCCGGGAGGGAGAGGTTAATGAGCCACACTGAGTTAATGAGGCCGGGGGTTACATCAGCCAGCTGCAGCCCTGGGGACCTGTTACGTTCCCTGCATCTCACTTTCATCAGCACTTCCCAGCCTGTGTCTGAACAATCCCAGGCTTTTGAAGGCACAGGATTTTGTGGGCTCTGTGCGAGGAGGCAGCAGGGAGAGAGTTGGATGTGAGTGCCTTCAAATCTCCCAAACCCATCCTCAGTTACACCTTGTATTCTGGGTTGTCCTCCTTTCTCCCTGCTGTGTCTCCAATGGGATGTAACCCCGGAGAAGGGGCAGTGGGCTGTGGCTTGGTATGGCACTGCTCCACCTCATGGAGACTTTGCCTTTGAGGATGCCACATGCTGCTGTCACCTCCTCAGAGATGGGGCTTCGTGTTGGGGGCCCACACGGGTGTGTGGGGGGCTGAATTTGGCGGAGCAAGGGTGCGAAGGGGATGCTTGGGGAAGACAGGATGATGTTTGGAGGAGGAAGGATGCTCAGGGTGTTTTTAGGATGGAAAGTTTGGGTGTGTGATACCACTGGACACAAAATTGTCCCAATGGCAGTGTGCGATGGGAAGCCCATGGGAATAGGACAGGCCTGGACTGGTGATGCCGGTTCCCCCTGAGCTCAGGGATGGACTGGAATGTGGTGGGATGCCTTTGTGTCCCTCCAGGGCTGGCAGCAGGGATGCCCTGGGTCAGGCAGGGATTCTGGAATGGCAGTGAGCCATGCTGTGGCTCCAGCATCAAAATTTGCTGGAGTTTAAATGGCAACAGCACTAATCTCTAAATGAGCCTGTTCAAACATTCTCCCTGGAGGCAACAGAAGGGGGGATTTGGGGCGGGGGTACAGCCCTGCTCCAGCCTTTCAGACACCTCCTGGAGCCAAGCCGGTGGCTAGAGCGTCCCCTCCATCTCTGCCTCTGGAGCCAGAGCCACTCCCATCCCTGCTGGGGGATTGGGAAGGGGGATTGGGAAGGCAGATGACTCCTCCTGTGGTGCTGGAGATAAGCTGTCATATATTTTTTTCATTTCTACAGGAGGATTTTAACCCACCTGGCAGGTTTAACTATTCCCTGCCCGGCCTTCCCAGGAGCCAGTGCCTGCCCTGAGGCAGGCGGGGACGTGAGGAGGTGGAGACAGAAGGGGTTAAGCGTCCACGGCCACCGAGATTTAGTTGGAGAAACCCAGGCATCCCAGCCTAATCCTTACATCCTTGCATCGCATCCCTGCCTGCCTGGTACCGGCAGGAGGGATGGTGGTGGCCGAGGGTGATGGGCAGCCTCTAATGCTCCTGTAATCTTCCAAATATTTGGAGGGATAACAATTGCAGGAGGAGAGGATTTTAACGCGTTCCTGGGGAGGTTTGCGCGGCCGTTGCTGCATGGGGAGTTGCTTCCCGGGCTCGCTGTCCCTGGTGCGGCGTGTTTGGGGTGGTGGAGGGGGGTTAAGGCTGGATCCCGGCTCCGGTGCTGCTCCCTTTGGGGGGTGGGGTGGCTTTGGGGTCATGGATCTTGACAAGTTGCAAACGCTGGCGGCAAACATCTGCAAATCACCACCCAGGGAACAGATGCTTCGGATAATCCAGCTCAGCCCCAGCAGATTAAAATGTGTGATGAGGGATGGGGAGAGGAAAAGAAGTGCCTGTTCCCCTCCTCCCTTTTCCTCTCGTTGCTCCTACTACACTCCTCCTCGAGGCTTCAGGATTTGGTCCCGTGGGTCGAGCTGGGAGCTTCCCCCTCTTTGCCTCTCCCTCCCCCCAAAGAGCTCCAGACATCCCATAACACCATGCCCCAATAGTGTGAGATTGTGGGATGGTGACAGCCTGGGACTTCCCAAAAAAAACCCCACAGAAGAGATCTGGGAAGCAGGCACCCACCTCCAGTGGGAAGGAGGGAAGCCGGCAGATGGGAACCCCCTGCAGACGTCTGCCAGGGAGATGATTACAGGCAGCGGAGCGCGCTCTCAAATATTTATTAGTTTGTCACTGCTGGGAGTTTTATTGCTGGTGTGATTGCGGGACTGGAAATCCCGGCTGTGCAGGGCTCCTCTCCTGCTTTCCCATGCAAAAGCATCTCCCATGCCGCTGCTCCTGCGGTCACTGGGCCGCAGCATCACCTCGGGTGGGACCGGAGCCGCAGTGGCCTCTGGAGGTGGTGGGGTTGCACCGTGGGGAAAGTGCCCTTTTCTGGGGGGGTATTTTGCAGTTGTTGCTGGGTAGTCAGGGCAGACAGGAGCAGCAGTTGTTCCTGCACAAGCAGCCGTGTTTCCCCCCCACCAACTGTGTGTGGATTTTTTGGGGGGCCCCTCGTGAGTGTCGGCAGAGCAAGAGGTTTCCCATGCGGCGGGTGGCCAGGCGTCGGGAACGGGGATGAAAGGCTGGCTTGATGGCTTATGATAAATGTGCCCAGCATGGTTCTCCTCCCTTTTCTCATCCAAAGTCCCCGTTGTTCCTATGCCTTAATTCTTCCCCAGCGTGTTTAAATACCAGCGGCCGTTTCATGCTGGAGAAAAACGCCCTGCCCAGCTGCAAACACTTTTTCCCAGCTCATTTCTGAATGGAAAAATCACCCTCCCCCTTGATTTGCTCCCATCCATGAATCTGGGGAATCTCTGGGGTTGGGGCTCCATGGCATGGCCCCAGTTGTGAGTCTGCCATGAAAAACTCATCATCCTTTTCCCCTGTCTCCTGTTAGAGCTGCTTTTTTGGCCCCAGATCTCTCCTGGCCAGAAACAGAAGATCTCTCAGCTGTTGTGAGTTTGCAGGATTTTAACATTCCCGGCATGCTCCTTGCTTAAAAGGTTCAGGTGTTTTGGGTTCGAGCCTTAAACCCAGCAGATGTTTGTAGCCACCAAAAAGCAGATGTTGGATCTGGCTGGTGACACCATCCTATTCCCCCACCCTCCTCCCCAAAGTCACTGTGCCCACATGGAGAAGAGCCCTGAAGACCCAGCATTTATTTGGGCAGGCCCCCTCTTGGAGCAGGGTCTGGGTGAGATTTTTGGTACCACCAGGAGTGTCTCAGCCCCAGACCTTGTGCTGGGGGCCCGAGGTGGCTCCCACGGCAGCTGTCACCCTTCCTGCTGCAGATGATCCCAGTGAGTCACAAATCTGGTGTTTTCATCCCCATCCGGCCGTGACTCATCCCCTCCCAGCTCCCAGATCCTCTTGGATGACCTAAAGTCTTGTTTAGCATCACCGAAGTGGTGATGAGGTGGGAGCAAACATCTCCTTCGTGTTGGCTGTTGGAGAAGGATCTCTCCTGGCCTGTGGTTTTGGATCAGGGCCATGTGCACCTTGGGGTGTCACCTCCGTTGGGGAAGATCCTTCCAAAAACTGGCTCTTTAGGCTACCTGTGCCCATTCCCCGCTGCCAAGCTCAGGTCTGACTTTGCCACGGGGATGCAGGGAGCATCACATCAGGGAGGTTTTCACACAAGCCCATGAGTGAAGTTTTGTTGGCTGCCTCTGTTGCCAGTTCGATTACCGCCTGCCAGCCCCCTTTGCCAGGGAATTTAGATCCATGGCATCGGAGTGGTTTTTACGAAAAATTAAATTAACAAAAAAACCCCAGCATACAACCAACAAAACAACAACTCAGTGGATGAAAAATTAAGTAGTAAATTAAAAAAGCGGGGGGTGTGAAGGGATGTTTGCTGCTGTGACAGGTAAAAGGCTACTCAGCAGGAGAGGGGAGCAGGACCAGGAGCCTGAGGTGGTCACAGGGAGCAGTGTGGGATTGTTCAGGGTGGGGGTCACACACCTTGGCATTCCCTGTCCTCCTGCCTGCCACAGGGCCTGGGAAAATTACAGGTCTGCAAATGACGTGGGGGAGGAAATAACCAGCAGCAGAGAGGTGGGGAAAAGCCAGCCAGAGAGAGAGAGAGAGAAATTAGCCTGGAGTTTAATTCATTGTTTCCAAAAGAGCAGTTAATGGATTATGACAAATGTCCTACCGCTCTCCCTTAGTGCTGTGTTAAATGGAAATGGAAAGTCAATTTTCCTAAATGGATTTTAAACGACTGACCTAGTGCATTTTTTTTTTCTCCTCACTGATTTTTGCTCAGGAGGCAGCTTGGTCATCTTGTTTTTTTGATGCATCTGATTATATTTTTTTCACTTCCTCCTCCTCCTCCTCCCAGTTTGGGATTCTGATTCTCACCGTGCAGCACCGCTCCTTGCCAAGGGTGATGAAGGGAGTGGGCTCCTTTCTTTTCCCTGCCAGCTCTGGAGATGTTATCGTGGGGCTGGGGATATTTACTGTTCTCCTGCACGATGCGGTGCCTGGAGTTGAGAATCACAGCTCTGGCTGGGGGAAGAGAGGAGGAGGAAAAGCTCATAACTCCTTTGAGTGTAAAGAAAAGCCTCGAGATGTGACCTGACTGCTAGTGAGATTCCCAGGAACAACAGGTTAAGCAGCAGCATCCCTGTGCACCTGTGTGGGGGTTTTTATTATTCCTGTGATATTTGGGGTTGATCTTAATGGGCTGGAACCAGGTCTCCTGCAGATGATGCTCAGCATCAGTCAGAGCATCTTCCCAAGCTGCTGCTGGGAATGAGCCACCCTGAGGCTTCCACCCCTAAGGGATGATGTTCCTGTGTGAGCACTGAGCTGCTCACCGCTTTCCAAGATTTTTCTTGGCCTGGCCTGAGCAGACATGACCTCTAGTTGTTTCTGCATTTAGATGGCTTTTGAAAGCAAACGAGCAGGAATATGGAGCTCCCCAGGGCACAGCCCCCTGTTTTCTGAGATAGTGTGAATCCTGGTGGCACCTTTGGGTGATGTTCTCTGGAGGTGGCTGGGCTGGAAGCGATCGCTCACCTGTTGGGTGATCCTGAAATCCAAGTGTTGGCAGGGGGTGAGATCCCAAATGCAGCTCCAGTGAAGGTGTGGATGTCTGAGATTTGTGCTGCAGATATGGTCAGCATTCTCAGCACAAGCCCTGCCAGCATTTTGCTCAGAGCATGCCCATGCATTCCTCAGGGCTGTGAGGAAGAGGTTTGGGGTGGGGGACACCAGCCCCTTTGGAGCCTCTCTTTGTCCCCATCACCATCCCTGGACCTGGGTTTGTTTCGCTTTTCCCCTCGCAGTGTCCTCTAGTGAGATCACCCAGGCTTTGGGCTCGGGGTGTGAATGGGGGGCCGGTACCCAGGTGAAAACAGGATTGATCCCACAGCTCTGTGGCTTACAGGGGTTTGCTTTGCTGGCTTTTGGGGAGCCTCCAGCCCTCTCTTTGCTTTTCCACATGTCCTCAGCAAGGGCTGTTGTTGCCACCACCGTGTGCCGGGCAGTCCTGGGAGGGAGAGGAGGGGATGGGGACATGGGGCACCTCCTGACCGTCTCGATCTCCTGGCAGGGCTGGAGTACAGCGATGTGCTGCCCGACTCCTTCCCGTCGGCGCCAGCGGAGACGCTCCCGCACTTCCTGCTGGAGCCGCAGGACGCCTACATCGTGAAGAACAAGCCCGTGGAACTCGTGTGCCGCGCCAACCCCGCCACGCAGATCTACTTCAAGTGCAACGGGGAGTGGGTCAACCAGAACGACCACGTCACCAAGGAGAGCCTGGACGAGGTCACCGGTGAGCGAAGCCACCCATGCATCCCTCTGCCTTGCCATCCCTCGCTTCCTTCCAGGCCCTTTTCCCTGCTGCCACATCCACACTGTTGGTGGTTCTCCTCCAGGCAGGCTTCCCACACCATTGGTGAAAGCACCATGATGGTGCTGTGGTTACCACACCCCCCAGAAGCTTGGGGAAGTCAGCCTGCCTGGTTTCACGCTTACTCTTGGGCAAGACTTGGGGTTCTTAAAAGGGATTTTGAACGCAGCAGTGTTTAAATCCGATGGGGAAAAAAAAAAAAAAGGACTGCTTTCCTACAAAATGCCTAATCAACATGTAGGAGTCATTGCCAGGAGGGGTAGCAAAGGCTGGCAGCTTATGCAGGTTCGCAGAGGGATTAAGTGTTTAATGGGTAATGAGAGCAATTGCAGGTAGGATTTGAAATGCCTGTTGATGGCAAATGAGCTCTTTTCTGCCTCGGAGGATAAGTCAGCCTCTGGCTGCCTGGAACGGGGTGAGAAGGTGGCTTAGGCATTTTAAGGGGTGGGTCTTACTCCGTGGGATTGGGCTCCGCAGAGCTGCTTGGTCCACGCCTTGAAACATCCTGGCATGAGAACGAGATGTGGGGTTGGATATATCATGCAATCAAGTAGATTTGCTAAAACTGGGATGCTTTAGCTCGGCACCCATCTTTTCTGCACCAGTTTCGGTACCCGTGGCTGATCAGGAGTGGAGGAAAACAGTCACCTTTCCCCTGTAAGATCTGCTCCCTGCAAATCCCTGTGCATCCCTGCACATGTGGCATCTGGAGGGCTTTAAACCAAGGCAGCCTTTTGAACTGCAGTGGTGTTTTCCTTGGAAGGCAGGCTCGGCTTAGAGGAGAGGCTTCACCAGCCTGGAGGAGCCACCAGTATCTTTACAGAATCTCCTCTTGTCCCCATGATTTTTCCCACAGCCTTGCCCTTCCCTGGTACCTCTTGCCTTCCACCCTGTACTAGCCATGAGCCCGTCTGAGCTCGGGTGCATCTCTGAACTTGCTCTGTTAAGGGAAGATCCTTTCTTTCCTCTGCAGCTTTTTGAGCCTTTCCTCCTAAAGCTGCTTGAGCAATTCTGGGGATGTTTTTCCTCTAGAGGAAAGCTGGTCAGAGATGCCCAGGCAGGCTCTTCCTTTGCTTCTCCAGAGGCTGACAGGAGCAGAGGACACTCCGTTTCTCTCTTTTGGGGTGCGTCTCCACCTCCCAGCTCTTGCAGAGGCCACATTTGAAACTCTCACCACTGTAGGGCAGTGTCAGTGCTGGTCAGTGACTGAGCAGCCTTTGCCAAGGGGTTTTTAATTTATTTATAACATCTGGCCACACTGGGTTGAGCCAAAGGTCTGTGTGCCCTGCACACAGCAGTGGAGGCTGCTTAGGGGAAGATCATGGAACCAGGACAAGGAGGGAGCAATGGAGCTGCCCTGTCACCCTCTCAGCTTTCCACCATTCACAATCAGGGACTCCCAGCTCTGGTGGCAACATCTGAGCAGTGTGGTCCAGCCCTGGGTGGGTTCCGAGGGTGGATTCTCCCCTTGTTAATTTGTGTAATTGCTGTTAGGACTCATTTCTCTGGAGCATGCTGTAGGAGGGGGTTTCATGCCTTAGTGATGTGCGGTGTGGAAAGAAACACTCAATTTCATAGACTCATGGAATGGTTTGGGTGGGAAGAGACCTTAAAGATGATCTACTCCAACCCCCTGCCATGGGCAAGGACACCCTCTGCTGGCCCGGGTTGCTCCAAGCCCCATCCAGTCTGGCCTGGAACACTCCCAGGGATGGGGCATCCATCTGGGCAAAACTGTCGCTGTGGGGACTCATTTGCTTTGGTCCAGCATCTCCCTCTCAGATTCCAGTCTGCTGATGCAGAACGTGTGCCAGCAATTTGGGAAGGAAACAGCACACACCTCCTTCATCCAGGCTTCAAAGATGGCATTGCTGCTATCAGGGAACGAACTGACAGTGCCTGCAGGTGATGCCGCGCATGTAAAAGCTGCCGGTGTGGGCATCTCTGCCTGGCAGCCTCCCTAAGGAAAAAGGAGCTGGAACCAAAGTGGTTTAACATGCTCAAAAATCTGCGTTTGGAGTGCCTGGTGTTGGTCGGGAAGGCTGCTGGAAAGGGCACGGGGGAGAGCCGGGCACAAAGGCACAGGTTAACACGGTTAGTTTTTAAGTGTCCTTGGTTAAAAGCGTGGAAAAAGGGACCTTTAAGAAGAAGGGGAAAAAAAAATAGGAACTTTTAAGGTGACGTGTCTTGAATGAGCCCGGCTCAGTAATGCTCTGACTGCGTCTGATCCAAAACATTTCATGCGGAAGAAAGCAAAAATAGGCCAAGTCAGAGGGGATAATTCCGCTGGGTGAGGAGAGCTGGGCAGGAAGAGCGGCTCTGTTTGGGTGCCTGGGAGCCCTTAGGAAGTCACTCCTGTGTGCCATGAGCTCGGTCTACAGTTTTGGGTAGTCACTGCTTTTGGGGGGGGACAGAGGTAGAGCATTTGCAGGATGCTCCTCACCTTTCCAGGGTGCTCATCCCACTGGAGCTTCCCAGATAGACAAGATGGGTTGGAGCTGTATCTCCAACCTCGGTCCTTCTAAAAACCCTAAGTTTCCCAAAAGTGCTTGGCTCAAATACCTTAGCTTTTGGGTTTTTTTTTGTTGTGGTTTTTTTTGGTTTTTTTCCCCTGAATAGTGACAAAATAAATTGTATTTCCTTGTCAGCTCTTCTGCAGGAAGGTGGCAGGGAGACAGTAATTGCTCCTCACAGCACTGGGAGCGAGCTGTAACAAAATTACAGCTGGGGAGCGTGCGGCTCTCGATCGCCGTGAAATTGAGGCCTTTTTAAAATAGAAACTGAAAAAAAAAGCCTCACCGAAAAAAATGGGCAGGTATTGCTTAAAATAAGGAAAAGTAAGCCCCGAGTCTCTCCCGCCCTTGGTGGTGATCATTGATGCTTCAGCATCCTGCAGTCCAGGGGACCATGTCCTGGTCGTGGTGGTGTCACCTTTGTCATTGCACCCCTGCCATGGCCAGGCTGATTTCCTTAAGATTTTATTTGTCTTGTTATATTTGTAGTTAAGTGGCACAGACAGGGATGGTTTCTCCCCACAACAAAGCCTGGGGGAGGCATCCTTCAAGCCCTGGTCGGTGGAAGGGGGTCCGGACAGGGATGTTGGCAATGTGGGAGAGAGCTGGTGGAGGAGGGTGATGCCTTTAGAAATGGTGGAGAGATTCTGGTCCTGCTCAGCTGGACTGGGGGGAAAAAGGAGACACTTCCACGTGATCCACTGCCTTGGCTTCATCCCCAAACCACCCTCCAGAGGGAACAGTTTCCCTGATTTGTGAGGTGCCAACCCCAGATAAGGTGTCTCCAACCCCCTGTCCTCCAACTTTGCACGTGCACCACCCCTCTTGGGTGCTGCCTCAGTTTCCCTGCTCCCGGCTGCTCCCACCGAGCTGATGCCGTGCCTCTGTCCCCTTGCAGGGCTGCTGGTGCGGGAGGTGCAGATCGAGGTGTCCCGGCAGCAGGTGGAGGAGCTGTTTGGCCTGGAGGATTACTGGTGCCAGTGCGTGGCCTGGAGCTCGGCGGGCACCACCAAGAGCCGCCGGGCCTACGTCCGCATCGCCTGTAAGTGCTGCTCCCGTCTCCAAAGGCTCGCCCCTTCTCCACTTTCTGATCAGTTTGGGATGACCCATCCCTGCTGGACGACCCTGGTTTTCTCTCCCCACCCCAGCTCTAGCTTGGCTTGTGAATGTCACCTGCTGGGGCAGTGGCACTACTGGGGTTAACGCCGCACTGCCCAGCAGCGTGCTCAGCGCTTCCTGGCGTTTTATTGTCCTTAATAACCCAACGGATGGCACCTTGCACGCTCCACCTGAATCAGCGACTCCGCGTCCTCCGAGTCCCTGCTGTCACATGTCACTGCCCTGAGCTGCTGTTTGGGGGTGTCAGCCTGATTAAGGGCGGGTTAGCCAGGCTGGTCCCACCTGAATTTGCTCGATTAGCAAATAGGATGGCAGAGCTACAGGAGGACAGCCTGGTTTCCCCAGTCTCAAACGGATTTAGCTATTAGAGGGCTAATAATCCAACGTCTTATCCAAAACAGAGAGGGCTGATGGATCAGCTACACTGCTGAAGGGTTTAGTCTGGATAGGGAAAATCACAGAATCAGAGAATCATAGAATCACAGAAAGTTTTGGGTTGGAAGGGGCCTTAAAACTCACCTCATTCCATCCCCATGCCATGGGGAGTGACACCTTCCTCTAGACCAGCTTGCTCCAAACCCCATGGAGCCTGGCCTTGAACACTTCCATGGTGTTTTTTGGAGCAGAGGGATCAGGAGCCACACGGAGAGGGCTGGGAGTTGTAGCAGAGGATTGCAGCACCATCTAGTGATGCTGCTGCTCCTTCCAAGGCTCTGGAGCAGGACTCTGCCATGTCCCCCACATCCTGAGAGGCTCTGCTGGGAGGGATGAAGAAACAGAGGATAAGCCGAGGTCAGCCCCAAAAGGAAAAGACAGGATGGGGTAGAAGCTTGCAAGGACACGAAGGAGGAAATATATCATCCTTGAGCACCATGTGCTGCCCCAAATCCATCCTGGAAAACATTGTTCTTCAGCTCCTTCTTCCCAGGGCACGTTTTGCCCTGGGCTGTCTATGCCAGAGGAGCTTCCTGACTCGTGGGTGCTTGGTGCTGAGGAGCCCACCAAAGTTTTGGAGGCTGCCCTGTTCCTGCTGCAGGCTGGTAACCCCCAGCTTTTCCTTCCCGTCCCAGACCTACGGAAGAACTTTGATCAGGAGCCGCTGGGCAAGGAGGTCCCGCTGGAGCATGAGGTGCTGCTGCAGTGCCGCCCGCCCGAGGGGGTCCCGCAGGCCGAGGTGAGCAGCTCCTGAAGGAATGTGCGGTGGGGTGTTCCATCCCATCCCATCCCGGATGATTTCTGGTCGGTTCTCATTCAGCAGAATGGTTTATTTTGGGCAGCACCTGCTCAGCCCACTTCTCCCACACTTCCTGAGGTGCCTCAGAGGGAAGATCTAACAAGGAGGCACCCAGTGGGTTGTCTGGGTGGGAGAGGTCACCAGTGGGAGCCGAGGGCTGGGAAAATCAGTACGAATGGGTTTCCCTACCAAGGTAGTGAAACTTTCCTTGCTCACAGCTCACTCAGCCCCTGGGAGCTGTGTGTTGGAGGTAGCCACGGTGTCTCATCCTTGGCCAAAATACCAGTAACGTGCCCCAGTTAGGCCTGGTTTGGCCCAGTTTTTGAGGAGAAATAAATCCAGTCAGAGGCGAGGTTGTCCAGTCAGTGGTTGAAATGCTGAGGACATCATTGGTCTTGGTGATGGCTCAATCCCCATCCTTCCCCATCCCTTCCTTTCCTGCCAGGTGGAGTGGCTGAGGAACGAGGATGTCATCGATCCCACCCAGGACACCAACTTCCTGATCACCATCGATCACAACCTCATCATCAAGCAGGCCCGGCTGCTGGACACTGCTAATTACACCTGCATGGCCAAGAACATCGTGGCCAAGCGCCGGAGCACCACGGCCACTGTCATCGTCTACGGTACCGGCCCGTGCTCCGGGAAGGGGACCTTTGGTGCTGGCCGAGGGGGAATATGGGCACTTCCTGGGACGGATAGGAGTGAATTAAATTAGTGCATTACGCTAGGTGATAACCAATATCTGCAGAACAGGAGCCTCTAATGGCTTCCACAGGCAGTAAGGAGAGGTTCAAGGTGTAGGAGTGGAGGTATTTCCGAGCATTCTTGGTTAGGTGGGAGGGTGGATGGAGATTGGATCTAGACAGATTGCTCTGACTCTCAAAGCAGCTGGAAATCTGTATGTGGCTGAACTTTGCTATGAAATCAAAGATCTCCTCAGGGCCAGACACAAAAGTATTTGCCAGGTGGAAAAAGGACCAAAGCTGTCTCGAGCATCTTGGGCATGGGGTGGGTGACACAAGAGGGAGTCTCTTGGTTTGCTGTTCATGAGGTTGAGCTGTAACGGGGTCACAGAAGGTGTAGGAACTCAAGGCTTAGCTCCAGCCTGAGTCTTAGCTGATGAACTGGGCTCCAGTGTTAACCCTGCCCATCTCCTCTGTAGTGAACGGTGGCTGGTCCACCTGGTCCGAGTGGTCTCCGTGCAACAACCGCTGTGGCCGGGGCTGGCAGAAGCGCACCCGCACCTGCACCAACCCTGCGCCGCTGAACGGCGGCTCCTTCTGCGACGGGCAGCCCTTCCAGAAAATCACCTGCACCACCCTCTGCCCAGGTAAGCAGGGTTCAGAAACCACCGTGCCCACGCTGCCTGTGCCCCTGGCTGTGGTTGGGATTGTTGGGGTTGTTCAGCCTGGACAAGAGCAGGCTCTGAAGTGACCTGATAACAGCCTTCCAGTACCTCAAGGGAGCCTACAAGAAACATGGAGAGGGATTATGTACAAGGGCTTGGAGTGACAGCCCAATGGGGAATGGCTTCACACGGTCAGAGGGCAGGATTACGTGGGATACTGGGAAGAAATTCTTCCTTGTAAGAGTGCTGAGGCCCTGGCACAGGTTGCCCAGAGAAGCTGTGGCTGCCCCATACCTGGAAGGGCCTTGAGGTTGGAGGGGTTTGGAGCAACCTGGGATAGTGGAAGGTGTCCCTGCCCATGGCGGGGGGTTGGAACAAGATGGTCTTTAAGGTGTGCAGGGATAACACTCCCCGGAGTGGGAAGGTTTCACTGACACTCTCGTGTCCGGTGCCCGCAGTGGACGGCGCGTGGACAGAGTGGAGCAAGTGGTCAGCGTGCAGCACTGAGTGCACCCACTGGCGCAGCCGCGAGTGCGCGGCCCCCGCGCCCCGCAACGGCGGCAAGGACTGCAGCGGCGTGCTGCTGGACTCCAAAAACTGCACCGACGGGCTCTGCCTGCACAGTGAGTACCCGGGAGGGTGGCCACAGGCACAGGGACATGCCACAGGAGATACCACTGGCTGTGGCGCTCCGGCGTTCAGCCACGCTTTGTTGGCTGTGCCTCCAAGCTGATGGAGCAGCCATTGCCACCTGACTTTTAAGTCATGTCTTTAAAATGGTATTTTCAAGCAGATTCACCCCTTCCAGAGTTGTTTCTTGCCTGGAGGAAGAGATACTGGGAATTTTGGGGATTTTTGGGGATCTAAATGCGCCGCTGGCATTGAGGCCCCTGCCTCCCCCATAGGTTTAGGGTCTCTGCTGAAATAAAGCTGGCTGTGGGTAGAGCAGGCAACAGGAGGGGTTTCTCAGCCGCACCATGAAAACACCTTCCCTGGGTCATTGATGGGAGCTCTGGAGGTTGTTTTTTGAGGAAATAAACCAATAATGATGGTAATGTGTTGCTGCCTCTGAGCGGGCATGCTGAAGGCAGCCAATGCTGCCACCTGCTGCTGTGTGACACCACTGTCCCCTTTGCTGCCTGGGCACGGGGATGTCCTTGTCACCGTGCTTCTACCTGGCTTTTGGAATGCCCCAGGGAACGATGCTGATCCCCCACGCCCCCCGGGCTGGCTTACTTTCTTTTTCATCTCATCCCCATCATCACCTTCACCTTTTTCTTTTCTAACTTTGTTTTTCCTAACAGATAAAAGAATTCTAAACGAGCCCAAAAGCCACTGTAAGTGCTCATTTCATGGCCATTTTTTTTTGTTTGTTTGTTTCTTTGGTTTTGTTCATTTGTTTCATTGGTTTTGTTCTGTTGAATCCATGGTAGGGGTTCCCTGGCAGCTGGGCAAGGACAGGGAGGGAAGAGGGAGCAACGAAAGCCCACCCCAAAACTCCTGTGTGCTCCTCATCCTCTGTTAGGATGTGAGGGTTGTTCACAGCTTCGTGAACCTGAGCTGCACAAACCTAACAATTCTGGGACCCTTGGTGCTCAGGTGGAGTTTGCACGAGCTCTGGTCAGGTGTCCTCCAAAGGTCTGAGGGCTTCACCTCCATCTCATTCTCTGGCATTGCTCTTGACTTCTTGCTCTTAGAAAACACCCTCCATCCTCCTGCCAGCCTCTCCAGCAGGCCCAGGGCACATCTTCCCCTTCTTGCCTGAATCAGTGGTGGGATTAGGGAGCGCTGGTGGGTCTTGATGTGCATTTCTGCTGCTCCTTTTTTCACCTCTGTATCTTTAATCCCTCCCAGTGCTGGAGGCCACGGGCGACGTGGCCCTGTATGCCGGGCTGGTGGTGGCCATTTTCGTCTTCATTGTGATCCTCATGGCCGTGGGGGTGGTGGTGTACCGGAGGAGATGCCGGGATTTCGACACGGACATCACAGACTCTTCGGCCGCTCTGACCGGAGGGTTCCACCCCGTCAACTTCAAAACGTCCCGGCACGGTAAGAGCCACAGTCCATGGAGGTCTCACCAGCCTGAGCCCGGGCAGAAAGAAAGTAATTCTAGCGGGTGGATCCTCACTGGGCTCCCAGTCCCATTTTCCTGAGGGAATATACTGATTTTTGAAGGCTGGAGGCTCCATGGAAATGGTCAGGTGTTGATGGTGGGAATCAGGGCAGCCTGGTCTGCTGGAAGGTGCC
This sequence comes from Melanocharis versteri, assembly GCA_013397845.1. Lineage (NCBI taxonomy): Eukaryota > Metazoa > Chordata > Aves > Passeriformes > Melanocharitidae > Melanocharis > Melanocharis versteri. The sequence goes on along the minus strand of VZTG01009179.1, from coordinate 757,482 downwards.
CCATGGCAGGGGGTTGGAACGAGATGGTTTTGAAGGCCCCATCCCACCCAAACCATTCTGGGATGTCTTCCACTCAAGCAGTACTTTTCCATGCCCTTGTTTCCCCTCCTGTCTTCATCCCACCTGTGTTTCCTGGTCCCACAGACAACCCTCAGCTGCTGCACCCGTCGATGCAGCCGGACCTGACGGCCAGCGCGGGCGTGTACCGCGGCCCCATGTACGCCCTGCAGGACTCCTCCGACAAGATCCCCATGACCAACTCTCCCCTGCTGGACCCCCTGCCCAGCCTCAAGATCAAGGTGTACAACTCCTCCACCGCCTCCTCCTCGCCAGGGCTGCACGACGGCACGGACCTGCTGGGGGGGGTCACCGCCACCGGCACCTACCCGGGGGACACCGCCAGGGACGGCCACTTCGCCAACGTGCGGAGCAAAGGCCTGGGCTCCCAGCACCTCCTCAGCCTGCCCCGGGAGCACAGCTACAGCGCCAGCGGCACGTTTGGCTACCTGGGGGGAAGGCTCACCGTGCCAGGCACAGGTAAGCCCCAGGCTGGGGTTGTTTGGCTGCTGGACCATCAAGGAGTTGCTCTTGTCCCAGCAGGCTTCCCTATGTGAGCAGCCCTTTGCTGTCCCAAAGCTGGCTCAGGGAAGGAAGGCACAAAGCCATTCCCAAGCCAGGCATCTCAGGCTGGAGGTTACAGCCTCCTTGGGCTTGCCTTGGCCTTTCCCTGCCATTGATCCAGGGCCAGCGCCTTGCGAAAAGATCCAAAGATTAGGATTTTCTTCCTGATGGAGAAAGACCATTGGCCTGGCTCATCCTTGCAAGGAGTGCAGCCATGGGACATCCCAGAGAAGCTGTGGCTGCCCCATCCCCTGAAGGGTTCAAGGCCAAGATGGACAAGGCTTGGAGCGACCTGGGATAGTGGAAGGTGTCCCTACCCAAGGCAGGGGGGCTGAAACTGGGTGATCTTTAAGGCCCCTTCCAACCCAAAGTGTTCCATGTTTCTGTGATCTGGAGGCGTTCCTCTCTCTGCTGCCGTGGCTCCCTGCTCTCCTTGTGCTCGCTGGCTGGGGTGGAGGGTGGTTTCTCCCTCATTCCCCGCTCTGTCTGTGACTGACACCTGTGTGTGCTGTTCCAGGGGTGAGCCTGCTGGTGCCCCACGGGGCCATCCCCCAGGGGAAGTTCTACGAGATGTACCTGGTGCTCAACAAAGCCGAGAGCGCCCTGTAAGTCACTCTGCTGGCCACCCACTTCTCATTGGCCTCTGTGGAGTTCCCTGTCCAACCTCTGTCCCTGTCCCTCCCCAGGCTGCCCTCTGAGGGCACACAGACAGTGCTGAGCCCGGCGGTGACCTGTGGGCCCACGGGCCTGCTCCTGTGCCGCCCTGTCGTCCTGACTATTCCCCACTGTGCCGACATCGGCTCCTCGGATTGGATCTACCAGCTGAAAACACAGTCCCACCAGGGAAACTGGGAGGTAAGGTGGGAACCCAGGCCCTGCAGCCAGCAGAGACCCTGAGGGGCACAACTCCTTGGACGACGGGCTGACGTCCCATCGTGATGTCCCTGTAGGAAGTTGTGACCCTGGATGAGGAGACCCTCAACACTCCCTGCTACTGCCAGCTGGAAGCCAAGTCCTGCCACATTTTGCTGGACCAGCTTGGCACCTACGTCTTTGTGGGAGAGTCCTACTCCAGATCAGCCATCAAGAGGCTCCAGCTGGCCATCTTTGCTCCCACTGTCTGCACCTCTCTGGAGTACAGCCTCAAGGTCTACTGCTTGGAGGACACGCCAGATGCTCTGAAGGTAAATATTCCCTTCCCAAAGCTGTTTGTGCTGGCAGCAGGATGCTGCCCTGGTGCCTCTCAAGATGGCCTGGCCCTGGGGAGCAGACAACCTGATGCAACTGCCTGCAAAGTGACCACAGTGAAATAATAAGGTGTTTACTGCTTTCCCTGTCCTTCCTCACCCTCTGCGAAGGAAACAGGGAGGGTGTTGTGTAGCTCCTCTGCTGGGACCCCTGCTGCAGGCATTACCCGAGAGGTTTGGCTGCTGGTGGCCGGGTTTTTTATAGATCCTGTTTTTCCTGCATGGATCCATGTCCCTCCCTGCTTTGAATGGGTTTTGTGGCATAGATAACATTCAGTGCATCGTGGGAAGCTGGAGTTTGGATGCTCTGGCTACCTGGACCCACCAGCGCTGATGGCTGTTTGATTCCCTGTGACTTGTCCTGTGAATCCTGTTGGGATTGCTGTGGTGCATCTAGGTGGAGATGTAGGCAGGGCTCTGGTTCCTGGATGGTCTTTTTCTCGTAAAAGCTGCTGGTGTGATGAAGGGATGATGTTAAAAGCAGATAAAGTGGCACCCTTCAAGGGAGTGCCTGACCCTTGTGTTGGAGCTTTGCGTTCTCCAAGGAGTACGGAGGCATTTATGGATGCTCACATTAGGAAATTCAAGTTTTAGGTGGGGCTGGTGTATGAGACGAGCTGGCAAGTTCTGTTGCGGTGGCAAAGGCTGTTCTCCATGGGCTTGAGGCTGCTGCTAGCTCTTCTTGGCAGCTCCTCTCCCCGCTCCATCCTGGCTTTGGGCGTGGAGATGGGCAGAGGAGCAGCCCTTGCCCTTCCCCTGGGTCTCACCCTGTCTGTCCCGCTGCCCACAGGAGGTGCTGGAGCTGGAGAGGACACTGGGAGGGTACCTGCTGGAGGAGCCCAAGCCCCTGCCCTTCAAGGACAGCTACCACAACCTGCGCCTCTCCATCCACGACATCCCCCACGCGCTGTGGAGGAGCAAACTGCTGGCCAAGTACCAGGTGAGGGGCTGATGTGGGGGCAGCTGGGCTTCCAGACGGAGCACCATCTCCAGCCAGGCACCACGGGGCTGTGGGTGCCCTGGGCTTGTCTCCTGAGTTGTCTCCCAAAGGGATGGAGGAGGAAGGGGACCGGTTTTCTGGTCTTTTTGGTGGGATGCTCTCTGTGAGGTCCTGCTGTCCCATCTCATCCCTCATGGGGTGGCTGGAGGAGGTGGGATCGAGCCCGTGCTTTGGTGGTCCACAGGAAATCCCCTTCTACCACATCTGGAGCGGCAGCCAGCGAGCCCTGCACTGCACCTTCACGCTGGAGAGGTACAGCCAGGCCTCCACCGAGCTCACCTGCAAGATCTGCGTCCGGCAGGTGGAAGGGGAAGGACAGATCTTCCAGCTCCACGTCACGCTGGGAGAGGTGAGCCGAGGGGAGGTGGGGGGACAGCAGGGGACACGCTCGGACGTTTCAGCTACGTCTCACCCTGTCCTTCCTCTTCCAGCATGGCAGCTCCTCCGACACCCTCCGCTCCCAGCACAGCAGTGCCACCACCACCACCACCACCCAGGTGGGACCCTACGCCTTCAAAATCCCCCTCTCCATCCGGCAGAAGATCTGCAACAGCCTGGATGCTCCCAACTCCAGGGGGAACGACTGGAGACTTCTTGCCCAGAAGCTTTCCATGGACCGGTGGGTCTCCCCAGGCTTTGCTTTCCCTTCCTGTACCCCCAGCAGGGAGGCTTCACTCTGTGCTCCCTCTCAGCTGTAGGCATCCAGTGGGGTTGTGTCCAGATGTATAGGTCCATCCATAAATGGGGATATAGCTCTGCACAGTTATATCCGTCTCTATCCTTGGATATTATTGTAAACTAAAAGAGGAGAGGTTTAGATGAGATACTGGGAAGAAATTCTTCTCCTGGGGGTGGTGAGGCCCTGGCACAGGTTGCCCAGAGAATCTGTGGCTGCCCCGTCCCTGGAAATGTTCAAAGCCAGATTAGACAGGGCTTGGAGCACCCTGGGATAATGGAAGGTGTCCCTGTTCACGGCAGGGGGGCTGGAACAAGATGATCTTGAAGGTCCCTTACAACCCAAACCATTCTGGGATCCATCTGTGCCAGAGACCTGCGTCTCCTGTCACTTTGAATGGCCCTTATTTATCTGCAACCATGGCTGTGCTACTCCCACCTAGTTTCACCTCAGGACCAAAGGGAGAAAGGGTAATTTCAGCAAAGCAAAGCTTACATTGCTTTTGCATGAATGCCAGCTCTGTCTAAAAATTGCAGGCAGTCTCTCGAGGGCTTTGGCATTTGTGTTACAGCATTCCCATCAGAGTTCACGTTCTGAACAGGTTTGCTGCTCCAGCATCCTCCCTCCTGCCACCCCCAAAGGGCACCACAGCAGCCCAACCCTCCTCTGCTTCTCCCTTTCAGGTATCTGAACTACTTCGCCACCAAAGCCAGCCCCACCGGGGTGCTCCTGGACTTGTGGGAAGCCAAGCACCAGGACGACGGCGATCTCAACACCCTGGCCAGTGCCTTAGAGGAGATGGGCAAGAGCGAGATGCTGGTGGTCATGGCCACGGAGGGGGACTGCTGATGGTGCTCCCCACGGCTGGGGGGCTGGGAGGACGAAACAGGGGGTGAGGAAGGGTCCTCCCCCAGCGGCAGGGGGAGGCACATCCGTCCTGAGCGGGGAGGGGCCGAGGCCGGCGCTACTCCCGCATCACTGTCAGCCTTAGAGACCCATCCTCAGCGTTTACAAGCAATTCAAGTGTTACACAGCATTCCTCCTCCTCCTCCTCGTGGCACGGGGAGGAATTAGGGCTTCTCAAGTCGGGATGGGGGCTTTTCTTTTCCTTCCTCTTTTTGGGTTCCCTTCCTCCTCCTTTAATAGCATTTCTGCGTTGAAGAGATGAGTACAATCCAGGCTTAACTTCTGTCAAAGGCTTCAGGCAGCTTAACGAGGCAAATAGGAAAGAAAAAAAGGAAAAAAAAAAGTTTCTTAGGAAACGCAAATAATTTATTATCCAGATCTTTGGATGTGTCCTTTTTAAAAAAGAAAAAAAAGAAAAAAAAAAGAAAAAAAAGACAGATTTATAGATCTTTTTTTTCGGTATGTGAGAGCAAGAGCATCACTGTGGTCGGGGTGGCAGAGAGAGAGATTTCAATGGACACGCTTTTGTAGGGAAAAGCGTGTGATCCAAGTTGAGCAAAACGTGTTTACATGTCCTGGGACCCCCAGGGAGTCCGGAGGGTGAAGTGCCTCTCTGCCCCTCTGGTTCAGGGCTGGCTCAAGGTTTTTGTCCTTGCAAACTCCCCTTTCCCTGGCAGCAGGAATGAGGAGTCCCACTCCACCTGCAAGGAGGGATGAGGGATGCTGCCCTGTATTTAGGGTTCAGGGTGGGGAGAGTGCATCCAGATGTGGGTATTTTTAATGAATTCTTCCCTGGCATGGTTTGGGGGAGCTTTTTAGGATGACTACGCCTTCATTTACATAACTTCAGTACAAACCAAAGATTTCAGTCCTGCGCCAACCTCTGGACTCGAGGCTAAAGGGGGTGATGTTGTAAACCCAGCAGGATTTTGCAGTGAGCACCCTAACCTGGGCTCAGGGGTCAGAGGGAGGTGATGAGCGGGTGTGGAGGGGTCAGGGGAGAGCAAGGACTGGTGGGCTGGGATGTGGCCACTTCAGACCGCCTCCACTTCGAGTCCATGTGCTCCTGCCTGGATTTTGATGCAGTATTTCAGCAGGGATTCAGGGAGGGATACTCTGGTATTCCCAAGCTGCGAGCCGGGCTGAGCATTTTCACAGGAGGGATGGCATCGTGAGCAGTGATCAGATTTCCATCCCTCACTGTAGCTCCTGTTTTCCCCTGTAATAGGCTTTTTATAATGATGGAGAAGCTGTGGGGTGAATGGAAGGTAATGGAGGGGTAGGCAGGAACAAGGTTCCTCACACAGATATGGTGTCTTGATGAAGGTAAAAAATTTAGGTTGCCTGCAGGTAGAAATAGTTACTCGGCGAGTGCTGTATCTTAGAAATTTGTCTGTTTAAAAAAGAAAATAGGAAGGGGGCGGTAAGCTCAGGATTAGACGAGGTCACACGGCAAGGCTGCCGATTCTCCACCAGTGGAAGTATTAGGAGCATGTCCTGCTCTGGGCTGCAGAGCCCTGGGTCAGTGTCGGGGAGTGCCTGTGTCATCCTGCAGAGTGCCGGGCACAGGAGCACACTCAGGGAGCCTGGAGAGCCTCACATGCACAGGGCAGCTTGGGAGGAGCTTTCAGTATTGCTGGGACATGACGGGATTCCTCTGGGCAGCTCCTGAGGCACTGATGGAAAGCACTGAGCTGCTCCCTGCTGTGTCTCGGGCTCCCTGGGGTTCACTTCTTGCTGGGTTTCCAAGGCTGTGGGAGAGAAGGGATCTTTCCCCCTTGTGCTGGATGGGAAAACTGCTGCTGGGTGAGCTCCTGTGTCACGTGGGAAGGGGCTTACCCGTCCTTTAGGTTGCATTTGACCATTTCTGAGACCCCGTCTCTGAGCTAAGGAGGAATAAGCAAATTTGGGGAGCAATTAAGACTTGATGGATCAAGCCAGCTGCCGGTGGTTTCGAGGGCTGCTTTCTCAGTTCCACGGTGTTCTCCGAGGGATGAGATGCTCTTTCAGGTCGCCTTGGAATCTCTCTCGCTCCCATTCTCTGGTTTATGGATCACTGCACCGGGATGTGCATCTGTCTGTCCATCCGTCTGTCTGTCCTGCCCGCGGGTGCCTCTCTCCATCCCCATCCATCTGTGTTCATCTTCCCCTTCCTTCGGGCAGGCAGCAGCCACCTGGCTTGGTTGAAGCGCATGTTTGGGGAGATTCTCCCTGTTTTTCTGACCAGGGAACCTGCAGCAGGAGCAGGGCAGGGGGGATGCAGGGTTTGCCTCCATCTCCTGTGGATGCCAGCTCCCAGGAGCCCTCCATGCCTCCCTCCACACCCAGGGGTTTCTCCAGCCAGGCATTTTGGCAAAGGCAGCCCCGTGGTCCGTGTCGTGCTGGCAGTGTCCATCTCTTGCTCCAAAATGTGTTTCCATATTTATATGTCCAGGGGATGGGCCTGGTGGCATCCTCTAAACCCGCGTCTGTTTATTCTGTAAACTAAAGAACTGTAAATAAAGTTTAGCATTCCTATTGTAACAAATTAATTTTTATGCAATAAATTATATTTCCTAGTCTAATAATAAAAAAAAAAAAAAAAGGAAACAATCTGCTCGCTCCTCTCCTGTTCATCACTCACCGGTTCCTGCTGCGTTTGGCATCTGCAGGGATTGGGGGCTGGCAGCAGCAGCAGACTGGGGATCCCTGTGAGCTTCCCTCCAACCTGCTTTTGGCTCTGGTGCCGCAGGCGTGCCAGCGGGAGGATGTTGCTCTCGGAGTCCCTGAAGGAAGTCAGCTGGAGATTGATTGATGGTGGGTCTCGGACTCGCATGGGTGGTTCCAAGGCGGGAGACAAGGGCTACAGCTGTGTCTCGTGGGCCAAGCCACCCTCTCGAGCAGTTCATTCCCTTCCCCAAGGGATGTCCTACAGAAAGCAATGCCCCTTGCAGCAAAGACCAGGATCGGAGGAGGATAATTTGGGAGGGGGGAATGGAGCATGGAGATGCAGCTGCAGGTGGAACATCCCTGTCCTCCAGCATCCCACTTCGCTTCCTCCCCTGCTTCAGTCCCAGCAAGGAAACAAAGCCAGAAGGGTTTGCAGGGAGGTTCGAGGATCCCACTGTCCCTGCCTGGGCCACTCACCTCGTCCAGCTCATGGGGACCAGTCGCCACCAGGAGATGGCAACATTGTCCATGCTCTGGGCAGGAGTGGGAATTCTGCAACCCATGAGAAAAAATGGGGACAAAATTGCTGCCCTGCCACCACAGCAATTAGAACATAGCCACACAAATATGCCCAACTCTCCCAGCTGGGCTTTCCAGCTCCGGGCAGGATGCTGAAGAAGATGCCTTCTCAGAAGGGATGACTTTTTCAAAGGGTCCTAGAATGGTTTGGTTTGGAAGGGACGTTATAGACAGTCTTGCTTCACTCCCCTGCCATGGACAGGGGCACCTTCCATTTGTTCCAACCTGGCCTTGGACCCTTCCAGGGATGGGACAGCCACAGCTTCTCTGGGCAACCTGTGCCAGGGCCTCACCACCCTCACAGGGAAGCACTTCTCCCTAAAATCCAGTATAAACCTGTCCTCTAGTCAGTTAAAAGCCGTTCCTGCTTATCCCTTTCTTTGCATCTGAATTCCTTTAACCTTCACCTCCCACGTTGCTTTCCCTGGGCACTTTTTGCACTAAACCATCTTCCCAAGGGCCCAAATCTCTGGATAACTTTGACCAGCTGGTGCCCAATTCCACCTGTTGTTCTCCTGTTGAAACACCCCGTTCGCTAATTCCCCCTAGAATTCAGCTGCCCCAAATCCCTGCAGTGACACATGGAACTCGGCCCCCATGACAGGCTCAAAACCAGCAGCTGTCCCAGGAAGTGCTGACAGATGTCAGCACTTCCTCTTCTGCAGGAGAGAGGACACCCAGCAGCAGCACAGGGGTGTCCCTAAACCTGCCCCCAGTGCCTGTGGGGGGCTGTGTTGTTGCAGAGGGTCTCTGGAGTGTGGGTGATGCTGTCTGGAGGGGCTGTCGTGGCTCTGGCCCAGCGTGGCCTGGCTTTGTCCCCCCCGCCGGGCTGTCAAGGTCCCCTGTGCTGATGTGATGCGAGGCTCTTCTCCAGCAGTGGGTTTTTTGACATGATAGATGGCAGCAGGTCAGAAATATCAGGCGAACCCCTCAGAGCTGACGAGTTACTGACTCGGATAGGCCATGCCATCTCCTCAGGTGCTTTCCCAGCCCGGCATGTCAATGCGGATGAAGATCCCAAGGAGAAACCTCTGGAGAGGAACCCACGTGCTCCTCTCAAGCCTTTCCATTTCAGCACATCGCTGGTGGGTCGGTTGCGTGCTGCTGCTTGTTTTGCTCACCAAAGAGGAAAAAATGCTGGAGCGTGTCTTGGGTTGCTGTGACATCTGCGTGGCCGAGGCCACCTGACCTGCTCTGCTCCAAGCCTCAGAGGCTGGAGATGGCTGGTGGCCAGCTGCGCACTGGGGCTACTGGGAGGTAGCTGGGTCCCTGTGTTTCTCCCATAGGTGGGAAAAATCCAGACTAGACCATTTGGGGCCTTCTGCAAAAAAAAAAAGGAGAGTACTTTTCTTTGGTGAAGGGTTGGATACATGCGTATGTCTCTGTGCGGCTGCTGAGGAGCCAGACACAGCTTTGGGGAAGGAAAGAGGGAAAAAAGAGGTAATGATGTTTCCCTTTACAGGCACGCTGTGCCCTCAAGGTGAGCATCAAAGTGTAGTTTGGAGGGAATTGAGGACTTTACAGTGGAATTCATCCCGATGGGGCATTGCAGGAAGCACAGGGAGTAAAGGAGGAGCTCGTATCCCATCCTGCAGAAGACGTTCCCCATTCCCCGTCCTCCCACCTTCAGGAGGGGGAGTTTTGGTGACTTCAGACAAAAATCAAGCCCAGGTAAAAGCTTTTATTACTGCTGTGCTGTAAGCCAGGCTGTGATTATCACTGATTTTCATAGAATCATGGAATGATTTGGGCTAGAAGGGGCCTTTAGGATCATTTGGTGCTTTCCTGTGCCATGGACCAGCGTCCTCAGAGACACGTCCAACCTGGCCTTGGACAATTCCAGGGATGGGGCAGCCACAGCTGCTCTGGGCAGCCTGTGCCAGGGCCTCCCCACCCTCACAGGGAAAAATTTCTTTCTAACATCCACCCTAAACTGGTCCTCTGGCAGTGGGAAGCCATTCCCCCAAGTCCCTCTCCAGCTCTCCTGGAGCCCTTTAGGCACTGGCAAGGGCTCTGAGGTTTCCCTGGAGCCTTCTCTTCTCCAGGTGACCCCCCCCAGCTCTCCCAGCCTGGCTCCACCCAGGGGGGTTCCAGCCCTCGGGGCAGCTCCGTGGCCTCCTCTGGACTCGCTCCAGCAGCTCCAGGCCCTCCCTGTGCTAGGGATGCCAGAGCGGGACACAGGCGGGGTCCCACCGGAGCTGGGCAGGATTCGGGGCGGAGGGGGCGCGGCCGCGAGGGGGCGAGGCCAAGATGGAAGGGCGTGGCCAACACTGGGGGCGTGACCAGACCGGCCCCGCCAGCATTTGGCGTGGGGCGTGGTCATCCATGTGGGCGTGGCTTTACGCTGGGTGGGCGTGGCCTGCCCATTAAAGGCGGGCGGGGCGGGGCCGGGCGCCCTGAGGCGGTGGCGGTGGCGGCGCCGGGGCCGTGCGGGACCCCCGTAAGTGTTGCGCTGGCGAGCCGGGCCGGGCCGCGCGGAGCGGGGCACGCGTGGGTAGAGCGGGAGGCTGCAGGGAGGGAGGCGGCGCTCGCCGCTCCCGAAATTCCCCCGTTCGTTTGCAAAACCCCCGGTTTCCGGCATTTCCGCCTCACCCGCGCTCTGCCCGGCCCCTCTGGGCGGGGGTTTCGCCGGCGCCGCTCGGGGTGGGCTCCGAGGCTGCCGGCCCAGGCCGGCCGCGGTGGGTCCCGGTGCCCCTGGGCAGCCTGCTGCGGCGATGCCGGGCGGTTTTCCTGCGCCACGTGATGCTGTGTGTCTTTGTGAGTCATTTTGCACAGCCGGGTGACGTCGCGTTGGGCTCAGGAGCCGCTCCGCCGAGCCCGGGTGATGTTGTGGTAGTTTACAAGTCGCCTCGGAAAGCCCGGCGGTGTTACTGCGAGTTTGCACCTTGCCCTGCAGGGCCCGACGGCGCTGTTGGTTTGGCAGTTGTTGGGTTGTTTTGGAGCCTGGCATGAGCTGAGTGAGGTTTCTTACTCCTGTAAATCCAAGGGGACAGGTTAATTATTACTTGTGGACGGAAATGCGGGTGGAGTGTGCTGAGTCTCAGTCCCGTTTCCCTCGCCTTTCCATCCCTGGTTCAGCTCACTCCTCCAGTACTTGGCTGCTGAGGCCCTGGCACAGGTTGTCCAGAGAAGCTGTGGCTGCCCCATCCCTGGAAGTGGCCAGGCTGGACAGGACTTGGAGCCGTCTGGGACAGTGGAAAGTGTCCCTGGCCATGGCAGGGGGATTGGAGCGAGGTGGGCTTCAAGGTCCCTTCCAACCCAAACCACTTCCATGGTTTGCTGGGGCCAAATGGGGATGGAGCCACAGCTTGTGAGCAGCGGTTTGGAACCCTGGTGTGACAAGATCCTTGTGGGCGGTTGTTTTTCCCAGCGTGCCAGCACGATGCACCCGGCAGCCGGCAGCTTTCCCCCGGGCCAGGAGCCCCTGCTGGAGGATCCCGTGGGGAGCAGGTACAGCCGGCAGAAGCCAAGTGACCGCTGGCATGGGGCCTACGTCATATTTTTCCTCCTGGGCATCGGGTCCCTCCTGCCCTGGAATTTCTTCATCACGGCCAAACACTACTGGAGGTACAAGCTGCAGAACTGCTCGGATGAGCCGGGTCCAGTGGGGCAGGCAGAATCAGACCTGCGGGTGAGTGCTGCTTTTGAGGCAGAAAAAAGAACCTGTTTTCCTTCCTAACTTGCTTTTTTCCCCCTCCTCCACTTCCCCAGAAGGTAAGTGAACATCCTCTAGGGTCTCACCTGCTGCAAACCAGAGGGAAACGTTTATATGGTATTTATTTACAAATAGCTGCCGGGAAGATGCTTGAAATCATTTTGTGGTCTGCCTTCTTGGACTGCTAAGTTTTAAGGTGAATCTAAAAAAAATAGAGCCTAACCTTTGATAGGGTAATTTCTGCAGTGCAAGGTGTCTTTGTGGTGGTCCTTTTTTTGTCCTTTGTGATCTGGCAGGCGTGACGTGAGTGTCTCCTTGCAGTGATCAACATCTGGTTTGTGGCATATGGGGCGAGGAGCTTGTCACGGGGTGATGGATGAGGCAGCCTTGGGGTGGCAGGTTTACGGCCTCTTTCTGTCCCCAGAAAGGTTGCTTTCTCTTGCTCCTCCTGCCACAGCTGGATTATTTCCCTGTGCCTCCCTGACAAAGCCGTGGGTTTGTTTCTTCGTGGCTGGAAAAAGTGTTGGAGCAATGCATCACATCCTCCTCCAGTGGCAGAGCTTGCTCAGGTGGTTTGGGCACTTTTTGTTTTATAAACACAGAACCAGGTGTGACGCCCACGTTTTCCCTCGGATTTCTCACTCCAGTACACCCACAGCTCTTTTAATTTTCATAGTTGTGAAGCGTCAGCTGCTTTTTTGATGGGGAGGAAGGGAAATGCTTGTACCAGGATGCTACAGGTGTGCTGATGTGAAGCAAGAAACTAAATTAAACTGATGGTGCCCAAGCTCCTTCACTGCCTGAAGATCAAAATGATCTGCTTCTGTGCTAGTGAAGGTGCTCAGAGAGGGGTGAAAGGTGCTGGTGTGGTGTGGTGTTCTCTCATATCCCCTGCATCCCCCACACTCCTCACTGCCTCTACATCATTCTGATCCTCTTGGAAAAAGCTGGGTTTAAGTAAAGTGTCACTAGGTGTTTCGTTGCACAGCTGTACTCCTGGCTGGATTGGCCATTTCTTTGCTGAAAAGGGGTTTCTCCTCTTCCTGTGTGGCTGTGGAGCAATGCTTTTTCCTTTCTCCAAGGAAAAGCTACGTGGCTTTCCTGTGGCAGTTGAGTATGAGGAACATTAAACCAGTCAGCCCAGTTTGTGCCCTGCTGCTGCAGCAGGAGGGTTTACCTGCGCACGGAGCTGGACTCTGGAAGGATCACCTCTGACTGACAGCCACCTCCTGGCTCCAGCCACCTCCTGGCTCCATCCTTTTCACTGCTGCTAATTTCATGCCCCGTGCTCCAGGTAACACTCCAGTGCCTTCAGCCGCCATTGTGGACCTGGATTCCTTTTCCAGCCTGGCAGGAGCCCAGCTGCCAAGTCTAGGTCGGAGCAGAATGGGAGCTACTCTGCAAAAGCATCTTGCGACAGATTTGCCACCATGATGCTTTGTTCTGGTTTGGGGTTTTTTAAGGCGTTGTGGCAGCATATTTGAAGTTAATGTGGGGTTAAACACTTCTATTATGTGCCTCAGCTCTGTGGCTGAGGGATGACACCTTCCCTCATTAGACCTGGATATGGGAGGAAGATGTCAGGTTTGCTTTGGGGTTTATTTTAAGGGCTCAGCAGAAAGGGAGAAGAACTAGGTATATCTTGCAGTGCCAGAAATGAAAGCGTATCTGTGAAGGGTGGGAATACTCGTGGAGGGAGAAGAGTTGCCATTGGAGAGGGATTAAAACCTAACAAGCAAGAGAGAGGACTATGGAACCTGGTACTTTCCACTGGTCCAGGCATGGATTAAATTTGCCACCCACCATTCTGCTGCCACATTAAAAATGTGGTGCAAGGGCTCTTGAGTACTTGCCCAATTCTCTTCTCCCTGCTGGTGTGAGCCCATTTGCTGGCAATGAAGGAATATTTCCCTGGGATGCTCAAAACGCAGCGTCTCTGCTGGGTTACTTTGAGTACACTTCTGCTTGGTGCAAAGCATTAGAAAGTAATTTTTCCTCCCCAGAAGGAGAAGCAAATTAACTTGGAAGTTTATTGACTATCCCCAGGATGTTTTGGAGGTTTGTTTTAAGTAGGTGGGTAAATAAGCCAGAGTTTTAGCAGCCAGCTTTGTGTTTTGCTTTGTCTTTTCTCCTATAATTCATCATGTGGCCACAGAGCTTTGAGCCTCCTGCTTGGCTGAGCTGATGCCATAAGCACAGGCATTTAAGTCTCTGCCTATCTGGACCCTCTAGGGGTGATTATCAGATTTCCTGTTGCTTCCAGTGAAGCTCCTGATAGGGCAGAAGCGATGAACGTGCTTGTAAACTGATTAAAAATGATGCAAAGCTGTGAAAAAATAATGCAATGTGCGGAGAAAGCCTGCCAAGTGCCTTCTCCTGCTTGGACATGATGTGGCCCCATCTCTGTAGCTGGATAAGCGCAGAAAATGAAAACCTGTTGTCGTAGGGGTGGACATGTAGGTCATCCTTCTCTTTGTGAGCCTCATCCTACCCGCTGGCTGAGATTCTTGCAGCAAAAAAATGGGAGTAAGCCCCTCGAGGGGAGGAGAGGTGAGCAGCACCATGGCAGCTATTTCCTTCACTGTTTATTGTTTTCCTTCTGAATTTATGTCCCTGATTTCCTGAAATAGCCCAGGGCTATGGGAGGGCGAATCCCAGAATTCCCATTGCCCTGAGCAGTTTGCAACATGTGCTACAATACAGCAAGGTGGACACCTGCACCATGACTCCCTGTCGTGTCATATTCAGGATCTGAAATTCGTATGTTGCTCCCCCCTACAACCTTTTTTATTTTGTTTTGTTTTGCCTTTTTTTTTTTTTCTGTCCTGGCAGGACTATTTTGAGAGTTACATCTCCATTGCTTCCACCGTGCCCTCAGTGCTGTGCCTGATTGGAAACTTCTTGCTTGTCAACAGGTAAATGTTGCTCTGATCCCGAGTGCCTGAGCCACGTTTCTCCCTGGCTTTGCTCCTGTCTTTTTTTCCAGCTTCCCAGCTCGGGCTGCCCTTCCCTCAGGGGGAGACCACAAGACCATCCTGAGCTTAGCCTCCCTGTGCAGCCAAAATAATCCCTCTCCTTTCCCCTGGCTGAGATGAAACAGGGGAAGCACCTTGTTCCACACATGCCTGCAGTTGGCTCGAGTAGATAAATTCCTAATTAATTCCTTGCTTAATTGCTTGGAATCAGTCTTCCCTCTTAAAAGTACCTTTGTTGTCACCAGGGGACTGGTTGACAAAAGCCAAGCTCATCTAGGTAGGAGCAGCACCTTGCCCTGGTCTTACCAGCCCTTGAACTGGGATGAGAAATGGACCAGCTGCACCTTGTTGCAAGCTTGGCTTAAATCTCAAACAGCCTCATCCCTTCATTTGTACCTTTCCTTATCCCACATCAAACTCCTGCATGTTTGCAGGCATGGGTTTGTGTGCCTAATCTCCAGATTCCAGCTCCCTGCCTCTCCCCCTTGCCTCACTGCTTCCTCATCTCCCCCACCTCTCTTTATTTTCTTTGCCCCTTCTGCCAGCACTGGAGTTGTCCTTCCGTGTCAAACCTTCATGCTGTGGTTTGAAACGCAGGAGTGACTCCATCCCCTTGTCCCCAGGGTTCCTGCCAGTGTCCGGATCCTGTCCTCCCTCTTTGTCATGCTGGCCGTGTTCCTGGTGATCACGGTGCTGGTGAAGGTGGACACCTCCACCTGGACCACGCTCTTCTTCGCCCTCACCGTTGGCTGTGTGGCCGTGGTCAGCAGTGCCTCCACCGTCTTCTCCAGCAGCATCTTCGGCCTGAGCAGCTGCTTCCCCATGAGGAACCTGCAGGCTCTGATCTCAGGTTGGTTGACCCCACTGGGATCGTGCTCTTGGACTTTCCCTGCTCAGCTCCGTGGTTTTCTCTCTCCTGCGCCTGGGGTTTTGTCATGTGGGGTTTGTTTTGGAAGCTTAACTTTGCCTTAATGATAAAGGGAAGTTGCTGAAGGAGAAACTTGCTCTGTCACATGAGCTTTGGTTTCTGTAAATACCCATCAACTGACCCTGGAGAGTTGCTGAGTGCAGGGAGAAAGGAGGGGAGGAGATGACCTCCCCCTGCCCTGCCATTTCCAGCAGAGGGATCTGCAGCTTTGCCTTGTCCCCTCCTTTCTGTTCAGCATTTCCGTGAGTGATGAGGGGCAGGTTGGGAGCCGTGAGTGATGAGCTCCCTGAAGCTTTGATAACGTTATAAATGTGCTGTGGAACGGTTGACAAACCAAGAGGAGAAGGGGGGAAAAAATCAGGATGGTGAAATTTTTCCTGGGGCCAAGACAGGAGTGTTTTAATGAGTTTATCTCAGAGAGGGAAAGCACCACATCCCTGAGATGGCATTCCTGCTGCTGGTGGCTTTAATTCCCATCTGGGGGAGTGCAGAAGAGAGGTTGATTATACATGTGCTGGTGGAAAGCCAGGTTTAGGCTTTGGAAAAGGTTTGCACTTTTTCTGCCACACTGGGGACCTGCAAGCCCAGCAAGTCGGGTCCCATCCTGACCCCTGTGTGTGCTGTGCTGTGCTGTGTTGGAAGGGGATGCAGGATGGCACCTGGGCTGTGGTGCAGCCCCACAAATACCTGAGGTGTGGAAATGGAGAGGAGGTGCTTTGTGCAGCTGCACCCTGAGCTGGGTTTGGGGCTGGGCGTGTGGGGCCAGGCCTGAGCTGTGTCCCCTGGGGAGCTGTGCGTGTCAGAAGAGGAGCTTCTGGTCTCCTCCTCTCGTTCTCTGTCCCTCACTGTGCCCACCTCTGTTCCCACACACAGGCCAGGCCATGGGCGGCACCATCAGCGCCGTGGCCTCTGTGATAGACCTGGCCGTGGCAGCCGATGTCACCGACAGCGCCCTGGCCTATTTCCTCACCGCCGACATCTTCATTGTCGTCTGCATCATGGTGTACCTGCTCCTGCACAGGCTGGAGTACTCCAGGTGTGTGCCAGCCTGCCAGGGGCATCCCATGGAGGGTTTGAAGCAGGATTGCTGGGGGGATCCACGGGATCATGCCCTATCACTGCTGCCAGCCACGCTTCCCCTTTCACCAAAACCACAGGCTGAAACTGGGTGCGTGCCGAGTTTCTGCCAAGCCTTCCCAGGGCTGCTGATGCCGGCACTCCCAAAATGTGTGGCGTCAGCAGAGAGCCATAATCTGGAGGCAGCCAGCCAGGAGTGTCCCCATATTGGGTCTGCCACTTGGATGTGTGTGACCCGTTGGTCTGGTTGGTGCTTTTAGCCTCCAGAGCTCCCTGCTCCCAGGTGCCTGCATGCATGATCTCTGTGAACACTGAGGTTGCAGAGAGATGGGGACAGGGCATGGTGGGTCTCCAAGGGTCACTTCTCTGTACGAGGTGGGAGCTGGAGGTGTGGTGGAGTTGCTGAGTCCAGTGGGCATCCCTGTATTGCCAACTTCTCTCCTGCCCTCTCTCCAAATCTCAGTTGTATTCCCCCCACGCTTCCCTCTGCTTCTCTTCCTCCAGGCATTACCTGAGCAGCCAGAAGGAGAGCCCCTCTCTGGTCACCGTGCCCCCCGACAGCTCCGTGGAGGACGAGGCAGAGCCGGGAGGCACCACAAATTCCTCCTTCCTCACAAGAAGCGTTGGCATCCCCCCACTCCGCCCCATCCTGCAGAAGACGGCCCTCCTCGGCTTCTGCCTCTTCTACGTCTTCTTCATCTCCATCATCATCTTCCCTTCCCTCTCCTCCAACATCGAGTCTGTCAGCAAGTCCTCGGGGAGCCCGTGGAGCACCAAGTACTTCACACCGCTCACGTGTTTCCTCCTGTACAACTTTGCTGACTGGTGCGGGAGGCAGATCACTGCCTGGATCCAGGTGCCCGGCCCCAAGAGCAAACTGCTGCCTGCCCTTGTCCTCCTCAGAACCATCTTCCTCCCTCTCTTCATCCTCAGCAACTACCAGCCCCGGGCTCACATCCGGACCGTGGTGTTCAACCAGGACATCTACCCCGTGGTCTTCACAGCGCTGCTGGGGCTCAGCAATGGCTACCTGGGCACTCTGGTCATGGTCTACGGCCCCAAAATCGTGCCAAAAGAGCTGGCTGAGGCAGCAGGGGTGGTGATGACATTTTACGTCGTTCTGGGGCTGGCTGTGGGGTCTGCCTGTGCTGTTTTTGTGGTGCACCTTGTGTAGAGGGGCAGCCGGAGGAGGAGGATGCCCTCAGTTTGTGATGCTGCTGTTGGGTATTTAGGGTTTGGGTTTTTTTCCCCAAAGAAGTCAGGTATCCTGTGGTTTTGAGGCAGGCTGCCTGTCTTGGGAGGGGGGTATTTGCACCCAGGGGGATGCAGAGGGTAAGTTTCCCTTCTGGGAAGGGGCATCCCCTGTGCTTGGGAAGGTTCTGTCAGACTCTGTTGCTCCCCAGTTTAATGGAGCAGGGTCCAAAGCAGCCTCATCCTCCCCAGGGAGCTCAGGGAAGCACCAGGGACACAGGAATACTGTCCCTTACCCCTGTGCCTGTGGTTTTTAGCTGAACCCAGGGCTTTTGGGGGCACCTTGGATTCTGCTGCTGCACTGTTACAAGTTCAGCCCTTCAGGGCTTGGGTGGTCTTTGGGGGGATCCCCCCCACTGAGCTGTGATGCTGGTGTTGAACTAAAAGGGATTTGAGCCCAGGAGCACCTTCACACAACTTAGGGAGTAGATAACTAAAAGGGATTTGAGCCCTGGAGCACCTTCACACAACTTAGGGAGTGAGTAGCAGCTGCCCCAGGAATCGAGGCACTGTTTTGCACAGATTTCATACAATCATTGCACAAAATATATATATAAAAGGGAAACAATCTCCACTTGGACTTTTGCTTGCTTTAGTTTTTCCATGTAAAATTGAATTGAGGGATCATCTACCTCCTAGCGTGGTGCCACTAGTGTTGGGGACTATTTCCTGGCCAAGCTGAGAGGAGCACTTTTCCTGCTGTGACTGTGGTGTGACCCTCAAGGAAAGTGAAATGCTGAGTGGTCCTAACCTGAGGTTTTTAAGGTGTCTTCAGTCTGTGTTCAGTGAGCTCTGTGAAAGCCAGGGAGAGGTATGAGAGAGGCCCTGGTGTGAGGTTCACAGCAGAAATCTGGTTAATTCGTGTAGGCAGGCAGCATATGGCCTCCAGATGTTTTCAGAGGGGTGAGCTACTGTGACACCCAAAAATATGGCCCACCCAAAGAGGACTGGCTTTTAAAGTAATTTAAACTCCCATATGCCAGCACAGCCTGGACTAAATCCGATTATTGTATTTATTTTCTCAAATTGGCTGGATTTATGGTCTAGAAGAGGTGAACTGATAAGTAGGGGTGTAATGGCAGAGCTTGGCAGTGCAGTGATGCCTCAGAGATGCTGTCTGTGGAAATTAATTCCTTTAAGACTGGGTTAGGAGCAGATGCTCCGTTACTGGGATGCTCTCTCAGCACCTCCTGTTTGCCCAAGTAGTGGTGGAGCAGCTGTCAAGAAGCCCAACCCAACTTGGTGCTGGCAACCAAAAAGCCCCTTTGTGGCCTTCAGTGGGCCTCTTCAACCTGTGCATTTTCCCCCTATCCAAGGAGCGATGAGATTCAGCTTGGTTTTTTTACTGCTTTGCATCTCTGCTCCCCCTCTCCTTCGTGTTACAGACCAAATTCCTCTGGAGGGAGAACTTTAATTATCTGGTACCATGTCTAATAAAGATAATTCCTGATACTGTGCAACTGCTGGTGTCTGGAATAATTTCTCTTGGAGATGCACTGATGCATGGCAGTTTTAGCTTGCATTTTTCCTTCTGGTCATCCTTCTCTCCCAGCTTGGATTGCAGACTCAGAGAAATCCCTGGCAAGGGCCGGGTGAAGGAGCCCTGAGAGAGCTGCTTTGAGAGCGCAGTTATTCCAATGGAATATCCCCAGATGACATGCAGGTAGGTGTGGAGAGCATTCCTGAGCAAAAAGGGGATTTATCCTTTGGTTTTGGTGGCATTCAGCTAAGGGAGGTTAATAAATGAGGGGAAAAATCAATACAGATGCAAATTGGGCAAGAACCAGGTCTGGGCATAAAGCAGGGACTGCTCATGGGAATGCCACGATATGGGGGTGGATGCTGCCAGGCCTCTGAGCCGTGAGCTGTGGGTGATCCCCCTGCAGAAGGGGGTGGATAATTTATAGGGAATTGCATATAACGGCAGGGAAGTAATTCCAGTGCCTGGGAGAAGTCACATCTGCTGCTCGGCGTGGGCCGTACCGAGGAGTTCAAGGTAAGGAAAAGCGGGATGGGGAGGGAAGTGGTGGTGGCGAGGCGGAATGAGGGCTGCTGGATCGGGGATGCACCAAAGTGCAGCTGCATCTTGTGCCTGGGTGGGTTCAGCTGCTGTCCCTGCCCGTGGCAGGGGTTTGGAACTAGATGATCATCGCAGTCCCTCCCAACCCAAATGATTCCCTGATCCTGTGATTAATGCATCTTTGACAACAGAAGCAGCCATGGATGCCAGTTCCCAGGCCTGGAATGATGCTCTAGCCAGGAGGAACGCTGCAGGGATCCAAAC
This sequence comes from Melanocharis versteri, assembly GCA_013397845.1. Lineage (NCBI taxonomy): Eukaryota > Metazoa > Chordata > Aves > Passeriformes > Melanocharitidae > Melanocharis > Melanocharis versteri. The sequence goes on along the minus strand of VZTG01009179.1, from coordinate 737,634 downwards.
CTACCTCATGACATTTAGCTGGGAGATGATGCTGCCTTCTAGTTCTCCAAGAGCTTTCCAAGAGGGAGTTGCTCCCCAGAACTGGGATACCTGAGTTCCAGAGGATGACCATGCGTGCGGGCAGGGCTGGAGCTGAGCTGGGCCCACGTGTCTTCCTCACCTGCCTAAAAATGCATTCCCAGCTTTTGTCTCTGTAATTACCACCATCCCCTCAGCCAGCAGGGTTGTTTTCCCATCTCCCAGCCGAGGAAGGCGGGTGTTGATCCAGCTGGCATGGGAAGGACCACGTGCTCTCCACAGGGCTTGGCCCCCTCTCATCCGTGGGTGTAAAACGAGCCATCGCAAAGTTCCTGAGGGTGAGCCCACGATGTGAAACGGAGCCAAAGACACAAATCCCTGTGTGGTGCCAGCACTCGAGGTGGTGCCCAGCACTGCTGGCACTGTGACCCGGGGTTCGGAGAGCCCCAGTCCTGCCGGGCCTGGCAGCCCAGCACAGAGGGGATGCTGTGCCTGCCCCACGCTGCCTTTTCCAGCAGCCTTTGGAGTTAAATCCAACTGGCCAAGGGGGAAAGAAAGCTGGGAACTGGCAAAGCAGCAGCAGCAAGGCAGCAGGACAGGAAGGGATGAAAGGGCACAAAGTGGAGGGGACGCATCTGCTGCAGCTTCTGCTCAAAGGAGACCGACTGAGCCTATGCCTGACCTGGTTTTGTCCCGTCTCAGCTCTGTGGTGCCAGCTTCCCCTCCAACCCAAACCATTCCATGTTTCCATGAAACACAAGTGGTCACTGAGGGCTTGGGAAGGGCCACCATCCACAGCAGATGAGCTGAGCTGATCCTGCTCCTCCACGGTGTGCCCCAGAGGAAAAAAAAAACAAACCTTGGCTTTGAAACCTTGCCAGCCAGCTGCAGGCTTGCCCGGCTGCTGTTCTCCTTTTACATGTTTTATAGAGTAATTTGTACTATATTTACACAGCAGTGATAAACAGTTTTTAAAATGGAAGCAAAGAAAACGCTGCTGGATGAATTGTTACAAAAAAGCCCTGTTTGCCATTCCAGCAGGGGGAAAAAAAAAGGGATAAAAATCACCGTCCTAGGGACATGCTGTTCGTCAGATCTGGGTATTTTTTCCCTTGATTTGTGTGCCTAATGTGAGCAGAAGAAGTCGCAGATGCATGCTGAATTCTGCAGGGAACATATGCATGCATTTAAATCATTTACAGCATTTACTGGTGCAATTGTAAAGCACATTATTTTTCTGCATTTGTAATTAGGCTCCAAACAGATGGTGAAGGACTGTAGCTCCTGATTAGACAGCCTTGTGCTCTGTTGGATGGCGCTGTGAGAACAAACTGAGATGAGAAACTTTTCCTCCTAATTTATCACGCAAGGGCGGGGGAGTGCCGGAGCTGGGGCTGCCTGAGCATGAATTCCAGTGCCTGGGCAGAGCTGAGCGAGCCATCCCTCTGCCATGCCTGCCTGCTGGTGGATGGGGCGCCTGGACCCCCTTCCCAGCTCCTCTTCCATCCCCGATTTTGTGACCCCGCCTCGCTGCACAGCTTGGGACACCCGGCAACGCCGGATGGAGCATCTGCTGTGACAAATGCCTTCGATACGAAGCAGGAGCTGGGAGCTGAGAAGGGTTTTTAAAGCAGGAGGCTCATGGCTGTGCAGGAGGAGCGATCCCACCTGCCTGGCCTCAGTTCCGCTCTTTTTGCCAGCCTTGGCTTGGCGAGATGGGGAGAGCTTTCCTCCTCTCCTGGGGGCAACCTTGAACAGCACCACGAGCTCTTCTCTGGTCCCTTGTACTCACCCTCCTTCCAGTAGTCCAGGAGTCCCCCTTGCTATTGTCACAGGGGACAATTTATCCAGTGTTATTTGCACTTCTTCCTACAGTTCCTTATTTTCCTGGCCCACCTCCTTAAATCACAAACGTGTCCACCTGATCAAAACGGGTTCAGTGAGAGGCAACTGGAAGAGCAGAACAAGGCAGAAGAGGAGCACGATGTCAGTCTGAGGCCCACGGGGCTGGAAGTTGTGACCCTGGGTGAGCAGCACAGGAGCCCCCAGGATTCCCTTGAGGCAACAGCATGACCAAAATCCCTTTGTGTCCCCTTTGCTGGTCCCCCCAGGCTGTGGAGATGGGTGGTCCCCATCCCCTGGGTTTTTATCTTGCTGCTGCACTGAGTTAGCGATGAGGTTAAACACAGGTGTGCCCCAGAGCTGGCCAGGAGGCAGCTCATCTTCTACCTGGCACAGCCCTCCGGTGTTCCCTGACCCCAGACAGGGCACAAGCAGCTCGGAGACCGCACTGCGGGGAAGGTGGCCCAGCCGAGGGTACGATGGCAGGGGACAGGGGAGATGGGAAGGGCTGTGGTGCGGATTCCCTGTGCCTGTTCGTGGATTCTCTGTGCCTGTAGATGGCACCTTTTCCTCTGCTGAGGAAGAAAGAACAAAGTGAGGGGAAGGAAAAAACCCAAGCTGGTGAGGTAGGGTTCAAAGCTGAGAGAAAAGTGCTTCAGGTGTGTGGCATGAGGTGACTCAGGGTAGTCCCAAAGTTGTCCCCTCTCGCTGTTGCTGCTCTTGATCCAGATCACCCAGATCATCACTGAACCCTCTCCAAGTTTACCAACATTCCCCATCAGTAGGAAATCACAAGGGCTGGGTGAAAAGTGCTTCCAGCTGCACAGAGAGTCGCTCCAAAGAGGGGGTTTTACCCTCATTAACACATTGAAGATCGAACAAGCCCAGCCTGGGGCCGCAGGGTGCTCCCAGTGCCCCTAGCAGGGAACAGGGTCCTGCTGGCTCCAGCTTGGGCTGAAAAGGGAGACAGTTCTGCACACAGGCTCCTTGGGGTCTACAGAGATCAGAGCTTAAGGGCTTCAGCCAGGTCCTGCAAGGCTTTTTGGGGCTCACCAAAATCACCTTGATCCTTCTTTCCATGTGTTATCACCACAGGAATGCTTGGTCCGGGGGTAGCTCTCCTGGACCCACCTGTAAACACAACCTGGAAGATCCCTGAGGAATTCCCACAGAATTAGGTATGTGCTACAAAGGTGAGCCCGGTTTCTGCCGCTCCTGCTGTCTCCATAAGGACTATCACCTTACAACGATGCAATTTGAAACCCAGTACCTCTGTATTTCTGAAGGAAAAAAATAAAAAACCCACCAAAACCAGCTGCTCTTTCAGCGCTTTTCTTCTCCAGAGAGAGAATTCTAGCAATCCCTTAACTATGCTCAGCTTTCCCACCAGCCTCCTTCACTCATGAACTCCTAAACAAACAGCGTGATCCTAATATTGGCCTTAAAATTCTGTGTGAAATGGACCTGGAAATTAATTTCACACCGGAAAAGCCGGCTCACTGTCAGCCACAGCACAGGTGGTCGAAAAGAAAACTCCAGGATGGCTCTACAAATTAATTCTGACTCGGGTGAGAGGGTAGCAGGCGGGGAGCTGCCTCCCTCACACCACCATCCCAACCCACACTGCACCGTGGGGTGCTGGAAAGCCGTGGGAGATGGAGGATACCACCATTCCCCTGGGGCTTGTGGTCTGGGGGGAAGAAATTACTGTGCTTCCCCTGAAAAAAGTGGAAGCAAGGGACATGGGCTGCTTTTTCCTGAGTATAAAAACTCAGGAAATGGCCCTGCACTTTTACACAGGTCTTATTTACTGGGGGAAAAAAAAAAAAAAAAGATGGTAGTTTTGGGAAGCACTTCCAAGGACCCTTGTGGGAGACTACTGGGGAAAAGGAGGCGTGAAGAAATGACTGATGGCACAACATTGCACGGGCTGGCTGTCAGGCAGTGATGTCCGGGCAGACTCTGGAGCCCGCGGCAGAACGTGGTCCGTGGCAAGCAGAGATAATTCAGCACCTTAGTGGGGCAGGATTTTGCACGTGTCCGTGTTTTACCCGCTCTCCGTGTGATATTTCATCTGTTTAGAGACAAACGGAGATCCCAGCTCTCGCAGCAGAAGGCAGGCAGAGGGGGGAGACGCCGTGGGGAGAGCTGGATGCAGGAATGATCCGTGGCTGGGTGGAAAATGAGAGGGGGAGAAGCCCTGCAGTACAATTTCAAGGTTGAGTGAGTGGTGCCAGGAGGCTGTGAAAGGCTCTGCCGAGCTGCTCTGTGTTCACAGGCAGGATGGAGAAGGGAGGTCACGGGATCTGCCTCCAAAAAAAATCAGGTTTCCCCGTAATGAGTCTGTGGAGAAAGGCTGGGATAGCAGGGAGGTTATCCCAGCCCTGCAGCTCCCTGCTTTGGGGTTGGTGTTAATTACCATCCCAGTAGCAACTGGGAGCATCTCTCTGCTCACAACGCATCACTTCCTTCTATTGCCTTCTTTTCCCAGCGCTGAGCCTGTTGAAAGGCACGTCTCCCACGGGCTGGGTCTCGGAGGACCATGGATTTCTCCAAACAGGAGCTTAGGAACACCAGCTCAGTGAGCTGGTTTGAGGTCCAGCCTGCACACAGCTGTTGCCTGGTTTAAACCAAGCTTGACAGGAAGGTACAGATCACAAGATACTGAATTCCTGTGTGTTTTGTGAACCTAGGCACTGAAATCCCCCAATCCTCTGCCTCCTCCTCGATGGTAAAGGCTGCAGCCTGTACTCCATCGGGAATGGGACTGGGAGCCCAAGCCAGACCCACAGACTAGGAGGAACTCAACCTTGTTAGAGCTGACTTATGGAAAACAGGTGACACATCTTCAAACCAGTCAGGATGTGAGCAGAAAGCCGTGATGCGAAGGCAAGGCATAGGAACCTGGCAGAGGAGAGGTGTGGTGCTGTTTAAATAGAAACCCTGACCTGAATTTATCAGGAGAGTCATTAAGTGAGACGTCACCTGTGCAAAGTCAGAGCAGCTACAGGCACCCGGGCCTGAGATGTGTCTTCACCTATGGTTTTCCTTTGGTTCCTCCCGTTTTTTGTCACTTCTTCCCCTCATTAGCTCCCTGACTTTGTGGACGTGTCTGGGATGAACACGGTGAGGGGATCCTGGCTGTGTACACACTGCTGTGTGATGATGAAGAGGGCAAGGAAGGGATGAAGACCCCAGGAGAGAGAAACCCCCCAGAGCAGGTGGCTCAGCTCAGCAGGGTGCTCAGAGCCCCAGAGAGGTAACACCTGCACCTTCTGCACTCCTGGTGACCCCCAAGGTCAGTGCCAGCTACCGAGGCCAATTCCTTAACAAACCTAACACAGCCCAGGTGGGATGTAAGAAAATTATCTGCCAGCACCTTAATTAGCTGCAGAGAGCTCATTTCATTCACCTGTTTGCCAGGGACTTTGGGTTTTAGCCCCAAAGCAGCTGCAGATGTGCCAGGGCTGGCTCTAGGGTGCAAAGTGCTTGCAGCTTGGCCAGGTTTAGTGAGGGAATCCCCCCATCCCCAGGGAGCACACCTGTGCCCAATTCCAACCAATCAGCCCGGGAGCTGTGCTAATGGCATAATTAGAAGAAGCTGCTCAAGAGAGGCAAAGGCTTAATTACCCCCTCCTGCGCCTGTAGGGGCATTTGCCTACTGGTGCTCCAGGACGAGGGCTGCGGAGGTGAGTGGAGAGGAAGGGTCCTCACATCCCTGGAAGTGTTGGAGGCCAGGCTGGGTGGGGCTTGGCACACCCTGGCCCAGCGGAAGGTGTTCCTGGCCATGGCAAGGGGATGGAACGAGATGATTTTTCGATGTCCCCTCCAACCCAAACCATTCTGGGATTCTATGATTCCCAGGCAAGGCTCTAGGGTGGGCTTTAGCAGCGCAAACTGCGCCTGTTCAGCGTTTTAATCAAAACTGGCTGTGATGGGATGGAGTGCGACGGCAAAGTTCCCCCGGTGGTGGTGGTGGTGGTGGGAGGTCGGAGGGAGCAGCAGGGCAGGACCCAAATCTTGGCCCCTTCCCGGGATCTGGGAACGTGGAGTCACCCCCTCCGTGCGAGGATTGGTGTCGCCGCAGGTGGCTTTTCGCGGCTTTGTTGCTTCCAGTGCAGCAAGAAATGGGGTGAAGCAGTGGTATTGGACCATTTTCCCGAAAGCTGCTTGTCGGGAGGTCTTGGACTGGAGGCTTAGGAACGCCGGGAGGACGCAGGGTTGCGGGGCAAGAAGGGTTTGGTGGGAATTGCGTCTCGGCAGCACGACAGAAACGGATGCCTTGAGAGGCCACCTAGAACACGAGCCCGTGCCTGTGGACAGCGAGGCTCCGGGTACCCGGGGAGAGCAGCCCGGCAGGAATATCCGTGCGGCTCTCCCGGCACGCCGTGCCCGGATCGCTTTCCCGCTCATGTATGATTTACGCGCTCCGGGCCCTGCCAGCTGCTCCCGCGCACAGGTCAGAGAAAGAACAATATTAGC